>CM035098.1:600000-812500 GCA_020205505.1 Panax japonicus | reverse complement strand
ATATTTAATAAGACCATTCGATTTCTTGTCATAGGCACCTTCACTAGTAAATTTTCAGATTGATCTCTTATTGAAAGGTTATAATTTTTCATCAAAATATCATAACCTTTCTCTAAGAGTTGTCCCAAACTCAAAAGATTGTTCTTTATATTTGGCACATAATAAATATTTGAAATAAATTGGTGCCTCCCATCCTTTAAGCGAATCAAAATTTTACCTTTTTCTTTAACCGAAATTTTTGACGAGTCTCCAAAAGTACAATTGCCGCATACAGATTCATCAAGCTCTCAATGAACATATTTTTCCTTCCACACATATGATTGCTTGCACCCGTGTCAAGATACCATGTATTGTCATCTTCACTCATCTCTCCTTTGCATGTCAAAAGTAAAGTGGGCTCCACTTTATCAACATTTTTCTCCACATAATTTGATTTTCCTTCAATATCTTTCGAATCATTCTTACACTCCGAAACATAGTGCCCAAAATCGTGACAATTGTAACATTGAACTCGAGATTTATCATACCACTTTTGATACGGTCGTGAATAATTTTCTCTTCCACGTTCCCTTGTGTGGTGAGACTCATGGCCCCTTTCTTCTATGTGAGGAGAGTAGTGACTTCCTCTTCCACCTCTTCCACGACCTCTTGCTCGGCCACGACCTCTTGCTTGGCCACGACCTCGACCTCGACCTCGTTGACTATTTCCATGTTTTTCTTCTCTCTCCTTGAAAGAAAGCTTCGCTTAGAGCACTTGCTCATTAGGCCCCTTCTTTTGCTTTCAAGCCTCTCTTCATGGATTTGCAACGAACCCATAAGTTCATCAACAATCATGATTTCTAAGTATTTCGACTCCTCAATGACTATAACAATATACTCATACTTGGGACTTAAAGAATGAAGGATTTTTTCATTTACTCGAGCATCACTAATTTCTTCACCATTACTTTTCATTTGATTGACGATTGTCAAAATTCTAGAAAAAAAATCGAAATTGATTTGGACTCCTTCATACGCAAACCTTCGAAGTCACTTCTCAAGGTTTGAAGACGAACCTTCTTTACTTTGGCAACTCCCTTGAATGAATTTTAGAGAATTTCCCATGCTTGCTTGGCGGTGGTGGCAAGAGCAACATTTTGCAACATTGCATCATCCAAACATTGATGAATGATAGTAACCTCTTTTTAATCTTTCTTTCTTGTGGCACTCAAAGCTTCCTTTTGTGCTTGTGATAACGAATAATTTTCATCTTCGGACTCTACATAGCCTTTGGTCACAATGTCCCATAGATCTTGTTAACCAAAAAATCGCCTTCATGCGAATACACCAACTCTCATAGTTATCCTTCTTCAATTGAGGAACTTGGAATTGGAACGCTCCATTTGCCATTTTCTAGTGGGTGTTACTAGCAACCTAGCTCTTGATACCAATTTGTTGGAAATAAAAACCTCACACACACAATAGAGAAAATGGAGAAAATGTTATCAGAAAAGAAATCTTATATTTTTGCTTGCTTCAAATAAGTTGAGTACATAGGTATTTATAAGAATCTTCATACATGTATATATGAACTCAAATACATATGAATAAACACTTAATGAAAAATTAAACAACTTCCTAGACACATTTTCAACTAGCTTCATGAACCTTTAAATACATGAACCAACCTAACTCAATAAATATTAATTAAAACATAAATATGTTAAATACTTAATTACTTTGGGACAACTTTATTTTTCAACAGAGCCAGTGAGATAGAGAGAAGAACCCTAAGAAAGCCAACCTGCAAGATTAACCGCTACAACCCTTTGATGTTATTCCAAGTGTTGTCATGCACACCATCATGCTCTTGGAATGAGATACTTCCTAGTCGAGCAACCAACCAACAAGTCCACCTTATGGCCACCATCTATAGGCATGTAACTTTCTAATAAGTGTAATTTTCCTCTTGATTATACTTACCTTTAATATTGTGCTATATATATACTTGTTCTCCAGGGTCGATCAGTGCCCTGGAGTCATGATCAGAGCCTTATCTTTTCCGTTCCATCATCACCACTTTGACTGGACCTCGTTTGACCCACTACCCCATCCTCTAGGTGGCAATTTGTATACATTGAACCCTCAAAAATGACCCCAACAGTCTCTAACAAGACCAAATTAAGTCTTCCTATTTATCTTATTACACTACAATTCACTCCTGTACTCAACTCCATCAATTTCAAGTGATTCATACATATACTTCTAATAAAAGATATCTTCCATTCTAGGCTTCTATATTGTAAAATTTGAAAACATCAATTTCATCAAGGAATCGGATGATTCCACCAATTTATTTTTACTGAAGACAAATGCATAGTCAATGGTAGCTTTGATGCCACTTGTTTAATTGGGATATTTTGGATAATCCCAATACCTTTCTTAAATTTGTGAAATTTCTTTTAGATGGAGTGCCCAACAATGTATATTATGCTAACACTCCCCCTCAAATGCAACTTTTTTTTTAATAGAGAAGTGAGTAATTAAAGTGCATTTGCACTATTAAATTAATAGAAAGATAACTGTGCAACTGGGAAAATTTGAACCCAAGACCTTGCACACCCAGAGCTTTGATACCATATTAAGTAACCAACTCATCTAAAATCTTAAGCTATTAGATGGAGGACCCAACAGTGTATATCATGCTAACAGTTCCCAAAAATAAAATATCAATAATAACACAAGGACACCAACGTAGGATACCGTCTCAAGTGATAAGAGGGAAGATAATGGGATAAACTCTCAATAATTCCACTATTTTTAAAAATAAGGAATATAATATATCTCATTTCAAGTTTTGTTTTGGACTAAAACTTGAGGTACAACCACATAGATATAATACAAGAAAACCTCTTTAGTACGGAAAACTTGTACCCAAAGGAATACTCGAGCTGCTAATGCACTCTACTTGTGCATTGCTTGATTTTATGCTTGGTGCATTGGTGAACTCTTACACAGCCTCTATTTATTGTAGAAGTAAAATCAGTGAAAGAATGGAATAGAAAAGAGAAAAAGAAAAGAATGGAGAGTCGAATGATTCATTTCTTTTATGAATGGAATGAGTCATTCCATACCCTCTCCTAAGAAATAGAATTCACAAATTTGACATGATTGAGAATGGTTTTCAAATGGAACACCTAAACAATTTTTTTTCAATTTCATAGGAATTTAGTCATTAATTTCATTACTATCTTGATTCTTGCAATACAAACATAGCATAAGGATCTTTGTGAATAAATTACATTTCAGTCACCAAAATGTTCCCGCATCAACTTATTGAATTAATTATCTTAGTCCTATTATAACTTGTGGTTTTGGTCACATATCGACACCTTACTTGAAGCTAGCTATGCCTTGATTTTTCTGTCTATAGTTAGAGGAAAGTGCAACCGAGTTTCCATTTCGACTTTCATGGGAAGCCGCAGGCCTTCAAAACCTTCCATATAACCACCAATCTGCTCAATTAGAAGGGTACTCAACATTGCAAATGGGGTACAATTCTGACTTTTACCGCTTGAAATTATATATATTTTAATTAATACTAAGATTTGTCTGTGTATACAAAAAAATTATTTTTTCAATAATTAATATTCAAATTTTATTATTTTGGGAAAAAGGGGAATTAACCATTGGAAGAAAAAAAAAACTAGTGTGTGACCTAGGCAAACCTTAGTAATAATATACATTATTAATGTGTACAAGTTAAATAGGAGTCTTTTTTATGCAAAGTGGGAGTAGTTAATAAATTGGTTTATTGCTTAAAGTTAACTAGACTTAACATTTTATTTCACTCCTTTCAGATATAACCCAGTGAATTCAGAAGATCATATGCATGTTTCTGTCCCTTCCGATCATAATGGTCATGGATTCTTCCCAGTGTGGATGCCTTAGTAAAAGAACATTCCTCATGGTTTAAAGTACTTCACTTTTTATTAATTTGTATTTATAAAAACAGTCTTCTTTTTTATATACTTAGCAATAAGTCATAGTTGGTGGTGTTTACTGCCATGGACAACAAGTAATTTTAAATTGTACTAACATTCAAAAACTTGTGATCATTTCTTGAAACTTATTTCAAACTTTTACTTCATAAGAAGAATAGTATATATAGGTCACGAACTTATTTGTTATCACATGGCTGGAAGTGTTACTCAGCTACCTCTCCATATGATCATGCAAACCTACCTATAACATTGATTAATACATTGTGTTGGCTTAACTGAACTCTCATGGAGTTATGCATGTGTATTTATATACCAACTCTAATGATATGTTATTTGCAAAAAAATGATGAATGTGATAGATAGTTGATCCTGAGCTACGCTGAAATGCTACTGAGCTCGAGCTATGAGCTCTTGCTCAACCTCGTTACCGAGCTCTCGATTCACACCATTCAGAACCCAGCACATGGTCTCCTCTCCTTTAATTTGATTCGTTTAAGTGATTACTGAACCTCTTTGTTCCCAAAGTAATAAGAGACTAAAGAAGCTAAAGAGAGGCTTAAAGTCCTATATTTTAACCAACTAGTGAGGTTAAGCTCGAGCTATGTCGCCCCCAAATTAATGTACTTGCAACCCGTACTTAGTGCTACACGATAACGTTCATACAACCTGCTTAATACATTAATAATTAAAAATATTTCATCAGAGTTTGCTACCCCTAGTTACGAGAACCTTTAAATACTTCATTACATGATAAATAAATTAATATCTCATATAAAAGTCTATTTATTACAAAACATCTAGTTATTACAAATAATTATCTTCAAATATTCATTCACCTTCTTATTTTCTTTGTCTTTACCAGACCCTTCTACGCGTTCACGCTTCACTGAAAACATTTAATTTTCAAAGCAAGAGTGAGCATTTAATTTCTCAACAAGTAATATATAGCATACAATAAACAATGTATAAAAGAGTTAAATGTTTCCTTTGAGAATACTTCTACAACGGATCAATAGTTGTTAAGTCATTGAATCAATTCCCGAATAACAAACCAAATAGCTTGCATTTTTGAAACGACATAGTGACTATAGATGTCGAGCGGTTAGTAAACCTTGAACTTTGCTTTTCATACTCAAAATAGGTATAACGGTAATTTAATTGTATAACTGATTAACTCCTGGGCACGATGGGTGATCATCCCTTTATGTCCTGCGTTGATCAACACTACATGTTAGTTTTCATTACCTTTTTGGCATAATAAAAGTTTCCCAAGTAAGGGATGTTCATACTCAGACTTGAGTTCCATACCATTAGAAGAGTCAAGTACAACATCAGAAAGAACAAGCAATCCATTAGAAGAGTCAAATAGAACATGAAATCTACTATCTTCTATGATTTAAAAAGTTTATCAAGAGTTTTATTGCTGAGACTCAACTTAATAAATAATTCACATCATCGAATCATCCATGCACTACGGCCAAAGATATTCATTAGTATCATGACCATAAATTATCCATGCACTACGGGCCCAGAATATTCGTGTTTTCATCAATGGTCATGATCATGCCAAAAACTGTACATCAATGCACTACAGACCACTGAGAACCTTTACCACATCATTTGTAATATTACGATCATGATTATACCGAATAATCCCTGGTCATAATCATACCAAGTCCATCTATGCACTACAGGCCACAGATGACTTTCAACATAATATAAGCATGAGGATGATGACAATGATATAAGAATTCAATTAAAAGAAAGAAAAGGATAAATTTTTAAAGATTTATAATTTAATTTATCCAGAATTCAATAATGTCCAAATTGTCAACATGATACTGCTTTGTGGAGTAAAATTCAAGAATAATATTGTATCAAAAATGGTTTGGACCGAAAAGAAATCAATTTTTATCATGAATAGTACCCCGGGTAAATAGTAACCGAGTGAATAGTACCCTGTGAATAGCACTTTGGGAATAGTACCCCGTGAATAGTACTTCGGCATAAAAAAGTTAAAATTTATCAATAATGCTCAGAATAATATTTCTATGAAAAGATATTGGATGAAGCGCTAATATCAAGGATATTCTACTAATTTTATGGAGTATAGAAGTCAAAATTTTAACAAAATAAGTATAGAATTCAGAATTTGAAACGAAATAATATTACTTACATACTACAGAGTATGGAAGAAAAAATTATTTCATATGAATATTAAACAAAAATAACATCACTTACAACTGTTGAACGAAAATAATATTTCTTACGAATATTAAACGAATTTAATATTCCTTGCGAATATTACACGAATATAATATTCCTTACGAATATTAAATGAATATAATATTTCTTACGAATATTGAACGATATAAAATTTCTTACAATATCGTAAGCGAATATGAAATAAATAATACCCCTTACGACTGTTGAATTAAAATAATATTCCTACGAATATTGAACGAAGATAATTTTCATACGAATACTAAATATAATATCTCTTCAGAATATGAAATAAATAATACCCCTTACCTTGAAAAGAAGAGTATTCCAACTGGTATAGAGGGGATATTCTTGAAGAAAATTTTCACTGTTTTCTACGCTCAAATCTTTTTAAAACTCGAAAGAAATACGCTTAATATTATAGAAGAAGAATTTTCTAATTCTGGTGTGATTTTCAATTCTAACTAAGCATCATATTTATAGGAGAATGGAAAGGATACTATTTAAATAAAATCACGGGTGCATAGTTGTTAGAATTCACGGGCACAACTTTCGCCGGCTAAATTCAACGAAATTATTTTTGATTTTACTATGCAAATACCATGCTGGCACTATACAAATACTATGTATAATAAAATATAATATATTCTATTTTTCATAAAAAAACAAAACTTATTATAATATATATATATATATATATATAATAAATAAAACTCCCTCCTGACCAAGGCAACTCCCCTCCCCCCCCCCCCTGAACTTACAATTTCATATTCTTCCATACGTGGGCCCCACATGTGGCCCTCACATGTGGTCCCCACCTTTATTAGAATGAATAATTTTCTACCGATTATTTTGAAAAATGGATAAGTGGGGGTCCAAATAATACGCCAATTGTGACGCCCCCAAAACAGGTATACAACACCAATTCTGAGTCGGCAAATATATGGTACATAAAGCAAACTACAACTTCAATAATACAAATGTCGTGTGAAATACGACAATACATACTGTGAGTTTAAATATAAATATTGTCTTCTAGACAATATCCACACGCAAATAAGTTCTCATTACAATTATTCAAACACTATTTTACAGAAATAGTGAGGACTGCTAAAACATCTTTCTAGAAACCTCACTCCATACCCCGACTCGATCCTGCTATGTTTTCACCTCCTGAGAAGAAAAATGGAACAAAAAGGAAAAGGGTGAGCTCAACTAGCCCAGTAAAGAATATTGTGACTAAGATAATATACAACAAATTATCGTTAGTCTTTTACAGGGAAAAAATCTGAAAAAATATAATCGACAACAAGTTTTAGATCAACAAATACAGCGGAAACAACAATCCATTAGAAGAGTCAAGTAGAGGATTAATTCTACTATCTTCTAATATTTAAGAGTCCATCATCAATATTTTATCCATGTAACAACAATCAATATACATCTTTAATCATCTTTGCACTACAGGCCAAAGATATTCATTTATATCACCGGTTGGTCATGTTCATCTCAACACCTGTTCATCTTTGCACTACGGGCCAAAGATATTCATCAGTAATCATTTATCTTTGCACTACAGGCCAAAGATATTCAATAGTATCATCATTTAGGACTGAGGATGATGAAAAATATTTTTTAAAAAAACGAATCCAGTGAAACAAAATGGCAAGGATTAAGGATTAAGGATTCGTACTTTAGTTTGTCCAAATTCAAAAATACTCCATAATAAACAATTATGATCCAAACTTCAAGAATAAAGATCAAAACATAGATACAATCAAAGCTAGTAACCATAATAGACATTTTGGACAAAAAGGAGAATTTTCATTTTTCGGTGAATAGTGTCGTATTCGTGAATATTGCCGTATACGTGAATAGTAACCCCGACACAACAAGTTCCAAATTTGATAAAAAAATTCAACCAATATTTTGGCATAATGATATTGAAGAAAATAATACCATTTGCGAAAGAAATAACATCCATTACCTCAAAATAACCGTACTTCTGACTGAATTTCGGTATAGTGCAGACACTCAAAGTATAACTCACAAGAATACGCTCGATAATATAGAGAGAGAACAAGAGAAAACTTGTTTCAGGTGTGATTTTCAATTCTAACTTAGCCCTCTATTTATAGGAAAATGCTAGAACGCCAAAGGAAACTAAAATAATAAAATATTATTATTTTAAATTAAATTTCTACGCATGTGCTAAGTTGAAAATCTAGACCAGCCACCTTTGAAGAAATTTACAGCAGGTCATGTGTTCAAACAAGAGTGGGTCCCACCCAAAAATTAATAAAAATCATTTTATTTTCCGAAACTTCAACAATTCATAGAAAATAGCCCGTTTATCAGAAAAATACGAATTTTATGTCCATTCTGCCTGAAATCGAATTTTCTACAACTTTGTAGCTTTGAGTTTTTCCAAATTCCAAACATAAAATATCCGAAATCCATAAACTGATGATTTTTAATACCTCTACACCGACAAAATACTGATAAAATACATCAGCATTAATTCCTTCATTTTTATCCACATAAAAATAAATAAATCCATCATTTATATCAAATAAATATTTCATTATCATATAAATCAATAATTAATTATTCACAAATAATATTACAGAATCACATTTATGACAACCAGGCCGTTCCCAGGAAAGAGGGGGCTTTCCAATAAGGATTTCTCCTTACTAGCGCGCAATTAGATGACTAAACCTCTTCTTGACAGAACTTTCTAGACATTGCCAATAATATTATCTAATAATATTATTCAAATAATATGAATTATTGATCTGATAATGGAAAATACTGTGCAGTGACAATTATTGAAACAATAATAATATAAACTAACAACGTAACAATTATTGAATCAATAAAATATTGAAAAGTAACTACTGTAATAATTATTGGGTAATGACTTCTTACGTACGAATCAATAATTCAACAATGTTGTGCAATACCGTGTGCTACTGTGCAACCACGCGTATTACTGTATTTTAACCACCAGGTAACCCAACAGTGTTAACGGTAATAATTTACGCCGTTATTTATAAAACTTAATCTTTGTCATTTTCTTTCATCCAACCGTTTTCCGTTATGGGGCCCACAATTGACTGCGACGTCGTACGAATATTCTCGACAAAAAGAATATTCCACGACCAAATGAATATTCCCCGACAACAATGATTATGTTATAACCACTTGCTTATTTTACAAAATTTGCACATTTCACCCATAGCCAAAGCATTATATCAAATTAACCCTTATTAATTTAGAATAATGAATAAAGAAAAATTCAATTTTATTTATAATAAGTTGGGGTCTTACACCAATATTTATAACAAATACTTCATAAAAATCACCTCAATATTTTTAACAACATTAATCATCATTATTATAATTCGTAATATTTAACAATCAGGTCGTTCCCAGGAAAGAGGGACCTTTCCGATAAGAATTTCTCCTTATTGGCGCACAATTAGATGATCTAACCTCTCCTTGACAGAACTTCTAGACATCATCAATATTGCAAATAATTATATAAATAACTTTGTTGTATCAATTATTGATTTAATAATATAAAATATTATGCAGATGATATTGTGACAATAATTGAATTAATAATATGAGAGATATGATGCAGCAATTACTGTAGCAATAATTGAATAAAACTTGAGTGACTTCTCACGTAAGCATCAATAATCAATATCGTGTGTTACTATGCAACCACGCATATTACCGTATTTTTAACACTGGGTATTTCAACAGTTAACGGTAAACTTCCGCCGTTATTTTTATAAAATAATATTTTTGTCGTTTTCTCATTTCGACAATAATTATGTTGTGGGGTCCACCAATGATTGTGCCGTCGTACGAATATTTCTTGTTAAAATAAATATTTCCCGACCAATCGAATATTATATAACAACTTGCATACTTTACAAAATTTGTAAATATTACCCACAACTATAACATTATATCAAATTCACACCATAATATTAAAAAAATATTTCGAGAAAATTAAATCTGTATTCATAAAATTTGGGGTCTTACAAGGACACTCATTAAAAATATGACAACTTTTTTTCATAATAGCAATTCTTTTCTGAATACGATTCGAGGAGTTACCTAACAATTCTTCGCTCGACTCGAATCCTCAACACCTCAACTTCGTCTCTGAACTTCACTCGATAGTTTTCCTTCTTAGTCTTCTTTGCACGTATAGACTATTAATCTAACATACAAATTAATTTTTTCATTTTTCCTACCATGGAGAATTAATTTGTCTTCATTGAACACTTTGCACGAATTTCTTTGGCCCACATATGTATACCGGCGTGAGGATAATTCTTCCAAAGAAATTATATTCTCACCACAACCAGGGACATAACATACCTTCTCAAGAATTTTCATAGAACCATCACGAAGTTTGAAACGAACACTTTCAACGCTTTCAATCTTCACTCTCTCTTTATTCACCGCATTAACGTAACCAAATTCTCCATCTTACTGTAAACTCTCAAAGCAATCTCTCTCCTTGCAAATATGCATAGAAGCCGCAGAATCCAATACATATCCATCTTCATTATAATCACTCTTAACCATTAAAACAACTTTCAAAATAATATTTTTACCAAAAATAAGATTTCTTCTCATAATAGCAATTTTTTTCTAAATAAGATTCGATGAATTGCCTAACACCTCTAAGGGATTGTTATGAAATAAGTGCATAATGTCTTATGGAAACGTCCATAAATTTTATCATTATCAACTCATGTATTGAGTCGTACTTTTGGTAGAGTTCAGGGAATAAGAATCTCTCTTGAGCCAAGAAACATAAGCCTTGAAGCTTTTAGGAAAGGCGAGGAAGATGAAAAGGGAAATGATATTTCCACAACAGTTTTTGATATTTCTACACGAAAATTGTCGCTATAGATCCTATAGCGACGATTTTTACATCTACAGCGACACTTTGCGTGTGAAAATATCAGAAATTATTGTAGAAATATCGATTGCCAGATGAAAAATCAGTTGGAAAACATTTCTTTTGAACACTCATTCTTGGAAATGAACAGATATTTTGGTCTCAACATGGGCTTTTCTCGGCCATATTAAACTAGTTACAAATTGTTCTCACTTACATAGGCCATTCTCTACATGGCCACACTGTTTACCTTCGGGATTCTTTAGACTGGCCCGTGTAGTGCTCTCTGCGGTGGTGAGTAGTGGTGGCGATCCGATTGAGGTGGTGATTTAGAGAGAAAGGGGGGAGATAAATCTTAAAGAAAATGGAAGAGAGATTAGAGATAAATCCTTCTAAGTTCTCTCTAAATTAAAAATATACACTTCTTCGGTTCAAATTATAAGATCGTTATTAATTTTTAAATATCAATTTAAGATATTTATAAACTCAAAATTGAGGTGATTCAATAAAAATCATGAAACAATACATTTTACGGTGAGTACAGTTTTATAATATACATCATTGTATTAACTAAAATTCCATATTAAGTTGAAATCATGTCTTTTAAGTTGACTTCAAAGAGTCAATAATAATTCTATATTTTGGGTCAGAGGTGAAATACTTTTAATTCAAACAATAATATAAAATAACATAAAATTCTTGACCTGTCCTTACTTATATTTTATGTAAATTAGATATTATATATTGTAACTATTATTATATTTTTAAAAGAAAAAAAAGATATATATTACGAATGTTTACATTGATTTTTTGGTTGAGAATTACGTAAATAATTAATGGTATATCTTTCGAAAAGATATGTAATAAGTGAAATTTTTCTACAATTTTTATTAATATCATGTATTAATAAAATTTTTTATTATAATTTAATATAAATTTATCACAATAAATAACATCACTATTTCCCAAAAAACAACACATAATGAAGAGAAGATACCCTAAACCTGCAGGCCCATACCCTCTTAAAGCAATGAAGCTGACAAAAAACATGCACCCAACGAGATCAGGAATCTTAGACCAATCCATAATTTATGTCTTTTAAATACTTGCCCCATATTTGGAATCAATAAATTGCAAAAGACAAGACAAAGATTGCCCTACCGTTTTACATGCAAGTTGGGATATCATACAGACTTCTGCCACTGTAAAATCTGAGTCATAACGAAAGAAACTTATAATCAAATTTGGTGTACAAACGCCCAAAAATTACCTTATGTGGCAATTTTTCACCATTTTGGATAGGACAAATATTCTATAACCTAGAGGCCTAGAGACACACATACATCTTTATTTTGTTGAAATCAAAACCACTTGCTGAAGAAAGAATATATGCCTTGTTTGTTTTCTAAAATAATGGTAAAAATAAAAGAATTGATAGTTTCATAAGTAAATTTAAAAGTTTCATAAGTTTCTAGTCACATGAATAGTAAGTGTGGTTCACCTCATGCGAGAGAAAATCTTGTGAAAATATCAATTCTCTAAAAATAGTACTCCCTTCCATCCTCCCAAAAAATATTTATTTTTTATTTATTTTATATAAACACTTGTTTTAACAAATTTAAGATCATTCTAAGAATAATATATATATATATATAGCAAGGATCAAGTACATACCCCTTATCTTACTCACCCGTGCTTATCCCCCTTTAGGCGACGGTTTCGGTCATACAACCGTCGTCTATACTTTTAGCGACGGACAACATATAGCGTCGCTAAAAGTATAGACGACGGTTGCATGACCGAAACCGTCGCCTAAAGGGGGGTGAGCACGGATAAGTAAGATAAGGGGTATGCACTTGATCCGGACCGTATATATATATATATATATATATATATATATATATATATATATATATATATATATATATATATATATATGAATAAATATGTCTCTTAACAGTGAGAGTAATCTGGTTCTAATCGCGGGTTGAAGTTAAATCGATCCAACCTATAAGAGGAAGAAACCTAAAATATCGTTGGAACTGTCGTAGGATACCTCCGAGTGAGAGTAAATATCGAAAGGATGAAGAAAATAACCGAAAATATGTAACCAATGGTTAGAGAGGTTTCAGAGAGAAAAAATAGGAAATTAGAGTTTAAACTTACCTTCATGAGCTCTTCAATATTTATAGGTACGTGTTGGGTCATTCACGTGTATTGAGTTTCCCCCTCCCCCTCCCCCTCCCCCTCCCCCTCCCTCTCCCTCTCCCTCTCCCTCTCCCTCTCCCTCTCCCTCTAGTGATGAGTCTAGGAGTGAGTATGGTGCGGTTTGAAGTCCAAACCACACCCGAAATCGTTTAGTTGCGGTTTGAAAATTTTAAAATCGCACACAAAATCACTTGAGATTGGTGTGGTGCAGTTTTAAAATGTGCGGTGCGGTTTTAATTGGTGCGGTTTCGGTTCCAAAATCAATTGAAACAACAAAAAAGTCTAAGTCTTCAATAAAATTTAACATAGAACTTACATCGAGCAATTAACTTAGTGACAAAGTCGGCAATGAGAATTATATCAAGAATAGAACCAAAGTTCCTTCTGCCGAACATGTCAAATATTTCACCATCAAATCATACAACAGTGAGACACGTAAAATAGTTTTAGTTTATAATAAATGAATGATGTTTTAAAACTAAAACATACGCTACATAAAATAACGGAGACCATATATTCGATAACAAGCAAGAAGGTTTATCTAGTTATCCAAAAATTAACAGTATATGCTGGAGATAGAATGAAATTCTATCTTATATATTGCAGGGAAGACTTATAGAATATAATCATAACTATACCTAATTTGAAAAATAATCTATTAGACTATTACTATTATAGTATTGACCTTAACCAATGCATCAAGTGCTCGAACTAACGAATTTGGCCCCACAGCTATAAGCCCCTCCAATAACGCATCAAACAAATTCGAAATTCCAAAACCAAATTGCTTAATTTTTGACTTTATAACCTCTAACAATCTTCTTTCAATTGGTAAAAAAAATGACAGTGCAAGACTGTGATTTTCTCTGAGCGTGTTCAAGTGAAAAGTAACTTTAGAATTTACTAGAGATAATACATATATACATACACAAACATGGTGCTAAAATCCGGACCCAATTTTTTTTTTTTTGCTTTTTTTTAAACAACTAAAAAAATTATGGAATTAGAATTTTTACATAATACAGTGTTTTGGGTGTGTTTTTAATATATATACCAACCAATATACGTACAGTCTACCCAGATTGTACAAAAATATTTTGGTATAGGCATCCAAATCACACTAAAAACACTGTATTATGTAAAAATTCCAATTCCATAATTTTATTTTTTTTTAGTTGTTTCAAAAAAAAAAAAAATTGGTCCGAATTTTATAGAGTCCGGGATCCCGGACTGGATCCGAACTATATATATATATATATATATATATATATATATATATATATATATATATATATATATCAAGTGCATACCCCTTATCTTACTCACCCGTGCTTACCCCCTTTAGGCGACGGTTTCGGTCATACAACCGTCGTCTATACTTTTAGCGACGCTATATATTGTCCGTCGCTAAAAGTATAGACGACGGTTGTATGACCGAAACCGTTGCCTAAAGCGGGGTAAGCACGGGTGAGTAAGATAAGGGGTATGCACTTGATCCGGACCGTAAGGATCAAGTGCATACCCCTTATCTTACTCACCCGTACTTACCCCATTTAGGCAACGGTTTCGGTCATACAACCGTCGTCTATACTTTTAGCGACGGACAATATATAGCGTCGCTAAAAGTATAGACGACGGTTGTATGACCGAAACCGTCGCCTAAAAGGGGGTAAGCACGAGTGAGTAAGATAAGGGGTATGCACTTGATCCGGACCGTGTATATATATATATATATATAGTTATTGAGTAAAAGAACAATGTTAAAACACAATGTGACATAAATGAATTTGATTATGATTGATTATTAACATAGTAATTATGCTAGTGTAATTGATTATGAAAATTTGTTATATTCTTAAAACGTGACTTTGATAATACGGATGAAATATAATATGTTTTCCCGACCAAGTATCATGTGGGAGTGGGACCCATTCATGGTTTAATATAAATTCGTCACGTGAAAGTGCAAAGAATGCCAATGTAGCCCTTTGAGTAAATTTCTTTTTCTTTCATAAATCATAAGTAGCCCTTTGGGTAAATAATTAAAGTCTACTAATTCAATAAACTTTATTTATTTTTTAGACTTTTTGGAGCTTTTCCATTCCATGCATTGGTGGACTCAGCTTAGGGGGTAGGGGCAATTGATGAACCATTGAATTTTTAGGTGGGGGGGGGGGGTCAATTTTTTTATATATAATGAAAATGATATTTATGTAAATATTAGATATATAAGAGGTTATTCTTGTAACAATTTCAAATAAGGAAGCAAATATTATTTAATTTAGGAATTTATTTTTTTACATTTTATTTCTTTGTAACTATTTCTTTTTTTAAAAAAAAAAATTATTTAACCCCAATGAACCAATGAACCAAAGGTGTGAATCCGTTCCTAATTCCACAATCTCGTAAACCAACCCCATATTTTAAACTGAAATTTCAAAGTTGCTTAACCTTTTTAGATCTTTGTCATGGGGAGGGATATAAAAAAGTCCCGCAATCTAGCCTGGATCTGACCTGATCAAAATTTGGTCTAGTCAAGATTTGGATCGGTCAGACCCAAACTAAAAGGTTTAAAAAAATCTCTTGTTTAAGACAAAAATCTTGGGGTTAATTACATTTTTAGAAAAAATTATAACAAAAGGCATCCAAAAAATATTTACAAAATTAATACATTTTAAATATTTTATTTATAAAATTAGTGCATTTGGTATCTCTTTAATTTAATTGAGTGTTTTAATGAGTTGCTGATGTGACAAATTAATTTTGTAATTATGTAACTGTTACTGGTTGTTTCTCTCAGATGTGACAATTTGAATTGCATGTCAAATCGCATTTGTCATTTATCTCTCTTTTTTACTGAAGGCTTCTTTAGTTGGAAGCCCTTATTTTCTAATTTGTGAACTTAGAAACCAAATTTCTCTTTTTGATTTATGCTTCTTTAGTGGTCGTCGTCGCTCCATCTTCTTCTTTCCTGGTTGTCGTCGTCAGTGGTCTTCAATGGAAGGGGTTTCTTTGTTTCGTCACTCGTCGCTCCAGGTGAGGAATTGACTAACCAATTTAATTTTTTATGTATTAAACTAGTCTCTAATGAACTTTACTATTAAATCAAAACTGATTGTTGATTTTAATTCATTGACAGTTTCAAATCGTCTCTCATTGGTGATTTTGTATTTTTCGATTTACAATTTATGTTGCATAATATGGTTTTTACATTTGTCAAGTTTGACAGTGTCATTTATTGAAATAGGGAATGGAATTTGGTTTGTTTACGTTTGTGATTTCTTGCTATTTTGTATAGGATGGTTTTTACGACGAAAAAATTTGAGAGGATGGTTGATAGGAAGAATGATGGGAAAAGGAAAATAATTAGTGAGAATGATTATCCTAGGAATGAAAATAAATGTGAAGGCTGGTGTGGTCAAGTCCCCATAGCAGGGGAAGAAGGGAGTGGTCAAATCCACTATTAAGGATAAGAAATCGGGGAGATATGTTTCTAAGAAGCACAGAGAATTGGTGAATTCGGAGTCTGATTTTGAAGATTCGCCAAAAAAAGTTAAGAATGAAGTTGAAGATGATGCGAAAATTGTTTATGGCACGGATATTATCCCTTGCCAAAAACATATTAAGGTGTGTTTTTTAATTATTTTTAAAATTTTGGAATCCTTAGTTGTTTCTGGATACTTGTACGTGTTTTGGGAACTAGTGTTTTAAGACCCCAAATTATTATTAATGAAATTGAATTTCTTCTATTTATTATTTTGAAATAGTAAGGGTTGATTTGATTAATGTGGTTAGTTATGGGTAAAATGCGCAAATATTTCAAATAAGTAAGTGGTTATAAAATATTCATTGTTGTCGGGCAATATTCGTTTGGTCGTGAAATATTCGTACGACGACGCAGCCTTGTGTGGGCCCCATAACGGAAAGCGATTGGATGAAGAAAATAACAAGAATAATTTGTTTATAAATAACGACGTAGTTGTTACCGTTAATACTGTTAGAATACCTGGTGGTTAAAACACAGTAACACACGGTATTGCACCAATTATTGATTCTTACGTAAGAAGGCACTACTCAATAATTGTTACAGTAATTACTGTTCAATATTATATTTTATTAATTCAATAATTACTACGTTGATATTATTGTTGTTTTAATAATTGTCACTGTACAGTATTTTCATTATCGGATCAATAATTCATATTATTTGAATAATATTATTAGATAACATTATTGGCAATATCTAGAAAGTTCTGTCTAATGAGAGTTTTGGTCATCTAATTGCGCGCTAGTAAGGAGAAATCCTTATTGGAAAGCCCCCTCTTTCCTGGGAACGGCCTAGTTGTCAGTACTGTGATTCTGTAATATTATTTATAAATAATTAATTATTGATTATTATGATAAAGAAAATATTCATTTTATGTGGATATATATGGAGAAATTTTTTAATGTGATAATTATTGAAAAATTGATATTTTATTTTTCCTGATAAAATAAATTATTTAAATATATTATTTTAATAATATATTAACGGTGATATTTTTACAATGAATGTGGGATATATGAGTATATGAGGAGGATGAGTATTTTTGTGACATTAAATGATTAACACATGTTTTGTGTGTCGGTGGACCCCAATTATTGACTGAAATTTGATTATAGCTTGTAAAATCGCCCGTTTGTGGATTTCGGTCAATTTCTGTTTGGAATTTGGAAAAACTTTCTTCTGTAAAGTTGTAGAGAATGAAATTTTCTATGGAAAGGACATGTGTCTTGAATTTTTCTGACAAAAGGCTATTTATTGTGAATTATTAAACTTTCGGTATATCGGGTCTGAATTGATTTTTGGAGTTTTAAGTTGTTTTTATTAGAAAAACGTTTTTTGTATTTTGTGGACATCATTAACATGTGTAAAGTGCTAAATTCAGATGGTCAAGGTGGGCTAAGAAAATTTATAATATATATATATATATATATATATTAATATTTTAATAAATTTTCTACTTTGGTGTTCTAAGTATTTTCCTATAAATAGGGTGCTTAGGTTAGAATTGAAAATTACACCAGAAACTAAAATCTTCTCTCTCTTTCTCTCTCGATATATTGAGCATATTCTTGTGAGTATTTTGATACTTTGAGTGTGGTTATACGGTGCAAGTTCCCTTCAGCACTATATTCAGTATTCCAGCCAGAAGCACTATTCTTTCGAGATAAGGGATATTATTTTTTTTAAATGATATTATTTCTTCTAATATCATTATGCCGGATTATTGGTAAAATTTTTCTTGTGAAATTCTTGTCTTTTAGTGCCGGGGTTACTATTTACGTATACGGCACTATTTACGTATACGACATTATTCACGAATACGGCACTATTCACAGAAAAAATTAAATTTTCGTTTTTGTCCAAAATATCGATTATGGATACTAGATTTGATTGTATCCATATTTTGATCATTCTTGAATTTTACTTCAATATGATTATTTATGAAATATTTTTGAACTCGGATTACTTAAAGTACGAATCCTTAATACTTGTTATTTTGTTTCACTGGATTCGTTTTCTTTAAAATATTTTTCATCATCCTCAGTCCTAAATGACGGTTTTACTTAATATCTTTGGTCTGTAGTGCAAAGATGGTTGATTTTATTATGAATATCTTTGGCCCGTAGTGCAAAGATGTACAGGTGTTGAGATGAACATGACCAACTGATGAATATCTTTGGCCTGTAGTGTAAAGATGAATATTTGATTCGAGATGAATATTGATTGATGTTACAGGGATAAAATATTGATGGTGGACTGTTAAATTCATTGATTATAGTAGATTTCATTCTCTACGTAACTCTTCTATGAATTATTATTTCCGCTGCGAATATTGATCTGAAACTTGTTGTCTATTGTATTCTATCAGATTTTTCCCTGTTGAAGACTAACGATAATTTGTTCTATATTATCTTAGTCATAATATTCTTTACTGGGCTAGTTGAGCTCACCTTTTTTCTTTTTATTTCATTTTTCTTCTCAAGAGGCGAGAATATAACGAGTACTAGTCGAAGTGTGGAATGATGGTTCTAGAAGTCGTTTTAGTAGTCCTCACCATTTTTATAAAATAATATATCAATAATTGTAATGATGACATATTTGGGTGTGAAAATTGTCTAGATGACAATATTTGTATTTAAACTCACAGTTTTTATATTGTATTAATAAAGTTGTAGTTGTTTCTGTACCATGTATTTTGACGACTCAGAATAGGTGATGTATACTTATTTTGGGGGCGTCACAGTGTTGTTATATTTGGTCACTGATGAATGTGTATTTATTAAATGACAATGTACCCTCCAAGTGGAGGTTTGGTTACTGTTATATTTTTATTTGGTTACTAGGTAATTTTTGACAATATAGAAGTTGATTAAATTGGTTTTGGAAGGCTCTCTACTAATTACTCACTATCACCATCACTCAATTTTAAGGCTGTAAATTGAGCAAATAGTTTGAGCTCGATTCGTACTCGCTCGACTAAAAGTTTGATTCGAGCTCAACTAAAAATATAAATGATTTAAATATGAGCAAATTATAAAGTTCGATAAATTATTCGAACCTCCTCAAATTGTAATTTTCTATTGATACTCGGCTCATGTTTGTTTGAAAAATTGAAATTGTTCGGACTCGATTTGAGATCGTGCTCGACTCGGTAGCTAAACAAACCTCAATCAAACCTTATTTCATACTTGATAAATTTTGTGACCCAAATCTAAGCAACTCAATACTCAGCTCGACTCGGTTCATTTAGTCAAGTTATGTTAATTTATTTTTTGTTGGGACTGAATTTATGTTTTGAGACTGATTTTAATTGACCAAAGTTATGTTAATTGACTCAATTGGAACTGATTTTGAGATTGTCTTAATGATGTTGGGACTGCCTTAGTATTGTTGTGATATGGATTTTTTCTTTCAATTTTTGTCTTCATCTTGCCTTATTATTTTTGTTGTGATATGGACCGCCTTAATTATTTTGTTAGTATATTTGTTATTTCTGACATAATTTTTGACAAAATTTATGTCAGAATTATTCAATTGCAATATTTGTGGGTCTTATTAACTATTTATGTATTTTACTTAATTTTCTAATATTTAAATAAACTAAATAGCATTTACTTATTATAATACAAATAAAATGAACAAAGCGACATTTACTTAATTAATTTTACACTACTAAATAAATTAATAAAAAATAAATTTAATAATATAATATAATACAAAATAAAATAAATTAAGTTACAATAAAATAAAATATATTAATTAAATAATATAATATAGTTCAAATTAAATTAAATAATAAATTAAATTAAAGTAAAATAAAAGATAGTAGATTTTATTCTCTACTTGATTAAATCATAAAAGATAGTAGACTTTATTCTCTACTTGATTCTTTTAATGGATTGTATATTCCGCTGCAGTTAAACTTGATGTCTATTGTATTTTATCAATTTAACATTGTTGAAGACTAATGATAATTTATTCTGCATTATCTTAGTCATAATATTTCTTACTGGGCTAGTTGAGCTCACCCTTTCATTCACTGTTTTCTTCAGAAAATGAGAATATAGCTGGGACGAGTCGGGGAATGGAGTGACGGTCCAGATGATAGCATTAGTAGTCCTCAGTATTCTGATTAAATTATGTGACAATAAATGTACTGAGGACTCCATTGAGAGTGGATATTGTCTAGAAGGCAATATTCTTGTTTGAACTCTCAGCTTATATTTTGTCGTATGTTACACGACAGTTGTATTATTATGTTGTATTTTGTAATTTTGTACCATGTATTTGGTGACTCAAGATGGGTGATGTATACCTAATTTTGGGGGCATCACAGTTGGTATCAGAGCTTAGGGATATGATCTCTGGCTGACATGTGAGATAAGAACTAGGAGGGGAGAGACGGGGAATTCCTTCGCTAGTATGACATGCCTAAGTTTATTTGATATTTAATTGGTCGGTCAGAGTATAGGGATAATATGTGATATGTTAATTAACCCTTGTTTTGTGGCAATGTTTGAAAATGACATCCGAGAATATTGAGAATAGCAATGGAGCACAAGAGACCGTTGAGTCTCCACAGATCAATAATCAGGACAATGTGCATCAGGAAGGCGACAATCTTCATGCAAACAACAACACTGACCAAATGATGAACAATGGAATGTTTAGAGGCTTTCTGCAATTCATGCAGCATCAGGTAAGAGAGACTCCTGTCCGAAATGCAGATGGAAACACTGGCAACTCTCGGACGATCACCGCTAAGCAGTTCAAGGAACTGGGACCACCTGAGTTTTTTGGAGAGCCAAAACCACTTAAGGCAGAGACGTGAATAAAGTAGATCTGCAAGATATTTGATGTCTTGGGATGCTCCGAGGAGCAAAATGTTAGCTTCATGTTGCGTGCAGAGGCAGATTACTGGTGGGAGTCTGTAAAACGTACTCAACCTGTCGCACTGAAGATGACTTGGGAGAAGTTCCAAGAATTGTTCAACGACAAGTACTTTCCCGAAAGTATTCGTCACATGAAAGAGGTAGAGTTCATTAAGCTGGAGCAAAATAATATGACCGTGTCGCAGTACGAAGCCAAGTTCGTCGAGTTATCCCGGTTTGCGTCCCATTTGGTTGATAATGAGGAGAGAATGATGTGAATGTTTCTACGAAGTTTGAAACCCAATATACGTCAATACCTCATTTCTCACAAACTTTGTTTATATTCAGATGTTGTGAATAGGGCTCAGTTATTGGAGCGTGATAGTGAGTCAGCACAACCAAAAGGCAAAGACCAACAAAACGATAATAATCCTACCGGTGGCAACGGTCATCGGGACAATGATAACCATCGTGGGGGAAATTATCATGCCAAGAATGGTAACCACTTCGGTGGTAATCATGGCTAAGATAATAGAAGTGGAAATTTCAAGAAGAGAAGGTTCAGTAATGATGGAAAGACAGCAGCACCAACACCCGTTTCAAAGGAAGAAGAACGACCATCGGTCGTATGTTTCAAATGCGGACAGGAGGGACACATCCGTCCAAAATGTACACAGCAATCCAAAGCGTGTTTTAATTACGGAAGAGAAGGTCACCTAGCTCGATTTTATCGTATGGTGAAGTCAAGTCCAGCTGGGATAGTGATGTTGAAGGATGTCCCAGACAAGCCAAAGCCGGCAGTTTAAAAGAGAGCGTTTTTTTTCTCGTGACGAGGAACCTGAATAAAATTATCACGGGTAAGTTAATCATAAACTCTTGCAAAGTCTATACCGTGTTAGATACCGGTTATACTCACTCTTTTATTTCACCTAGTTGTGTTCAATATCTGTACTTAACTCCGGAGAAGTTAGACTTTGATTTATCTATTGAAATCCCGTTGGGAGAAACCTTCGTTACCTCAACTGTTTATAAATCTTGTTGATTCAAATCGACACTTTCACGTTATTTGTCGATCTTATCTCTTTGAAAATACTTGCATTGATGTGATTTTTGAAAACGATTGGTTAACTACTCATCATGCTTTTTGTAAGGTTGTTAGCTTTCATACTCCTAACCAACCTGTTATGCGAATTCAAGCAACCAAACCACTAAAGTCAATCATTGTCATATCAAGCCTTAAGTAAAGAGCCCCGATCCTTTAATTGTTGACTTTTTTGTGGGGAATGCACCGAAGCCAAACTTTCTGTAGGCGACATCATGAATGAAGATGGAAAATTGATAGGTATCATTGTGAGGTGCTATCCAGGTTAAGGGATAGAAGTCACAGTTGGTATTAATGTGACGTATTATCCAAGTTTTGGATGAGGGTCACAGTTTTGAATAATATTTCTATTGTTAATAAATTTCCTGACGTATTCCTGGAGACTTCCTAGCCTACCCCTAGAGCGTGAAATCGAATTTTGTATTGACCCCAGTACAAAACCCATTTCTTAAACCCTCAAATATTTCTTCAACTAAAATGAACGTATCATGCGCCAAAGACGTTGGCTCGAGCTGTTGAAGATTACGATCGTACCATTCAATATCATCGTGGAAGAGCGAATGTGGTAGTTGACGCATTGAATAGAAGATCGTATGCGTTTACGAGTGCGATGTTGTTAACACAAAGACTCATTTCGTATAACTTACAAATGATGAAGATAGAGTTAAAGACTCTAGAGACCCACGTGAAGAAAGCGAATATACGAGTACAATCAACTTTAATCAATAAAGTTAAAGCCACTCAAGCTACATACTCAGAGCTGATGAATGTGAAGAAGAAGGTTTAAGAGGGCGTTATTCTAGAAACAAGAGTTGCTGAAGAGAGAAAATCTCAACCCTCGATTTAATTGGCCCATTTAAAATCCACGATTGAGTAGGAGTTGTGGCTTATAGACTCGTTTTATCGTCAAGTATGTTACGTGTTCATAACGTTTTTAACGTATCGATGTTACGTAAATATGAGGACGACCCGAACCACATTATTGAGTTAGAACCGGACGAGATAGCGGATAATTTAACGCATGAAGATGTACTTGTTAAAATCCTGGAATATATTCTACGCTTAAAGGTTATACCTCAAGAGTTAGAATTTGAAATAAAGTCAAGGTATCCTTACCTATTCAACCTACCAAGTACGTACGTAAATTTCGAGAGTGAAATTCCATAAGGAGGGGAGATTGTGAGACTCCAGATTTTATAAATAAAGATTTAAATTTCTCAAAATATTTTTTTTAATATTAAGGTGTGTATTTGAGATAATGTTATAGTTGTGGGTAGTATTTAAAAATTTTGCAAAGTATGCATGTAAAACCCCAGATTTTATGAATAAAGAATTAATTTTCTCGAAATAATTTTTTTATATTATGGTGTGAATTTGAGATAATATTATAGTTGTGGGTAGTATTTATAAATTTTGCAAAGTATGTAAGTTGTTATATTATATTCGATTCGTCAGGGAATATTCTTTGTGTCGAAAAATATTCGTACGATGGTACAATTATTGGTGGACCCCACAACGAAATTATTGTCGGATTGAGAAAACGACAAAAATATTTTATTGAAAATAACGGCGGAAGTTTTACCATTGATACTGTTGAACTACTGGGTAGTAAAAGTACAGTAATACGCGTTGTTGCATAGTAGCACACGGTATTGATTATTGATATTTATGTGAGAAGTCGCTCAGTTTGATTCAATTATTGTCGATTAATCATATGAATTATTATAGCGATAATGACGTTTTGTTTTATTCGTATTATTAACGTAATAAAACGGAAACATCTTTTTATATAAAATAGAATACTTTATTAAAGTTATTTTATAAATAGAATATATTATATTTTATTATGCATAGTGTTGCATAGTGTTTTGCATAGTGTTGCATAGTGTTTGCATAGTAAAAATCTTTTTATATAAATAGAATATATTATATTTTATTTAAAAGATTTTTCTTTAAATATGAACCGTCAGATTAAAGTAAATCAATCTGGACCTTTCATGGATTAGTTACTATGCATTCCATTTTCCTATAAATAGAAGCTCATTCCTTCATTATTTTCTTACGAATTCACTGAACTCTAGAGAGAGAAACTATTGAGAGATAGAAGAAAAGCTTTTTGCTACTTAACTTTTCTCTTCCTATATCCAGTTTCTGTTACGGTAAGGGGTGTTATTCTTTCTTATTCATGAAGAGAACTGTTGTTATTCCATTTCTTATTATTCTGTTGGAATAACCTGTATACGCGGTCTACCCTATACTTGGTGACATTCTTCTATCATTCTGTTGGAACATCCTGTCTGTGTGTTTTACACCGGACCTGGTTCCGTCTTTATTATTATTCCGTTGGAACATCCTGTCTGTGTGTTTTACACCGGACCTGGTTCCGTCTTTATTATTATTCCGTTGGAACATCCTGTCTGTGTGTTTTACACCGGACCTGGTTCCGTCTTTATTATTCTGTCGGAATATCCTGTCTGTGCTATACGCCGGACCTGGTTCCATCATTTATTATTCCGCATTTATTATTCTGTTGGAACATCCTGTCGGTGTGAATTTCACCTGACCTGGTTCCGTTATTTATTATTCTGTTGGAATAACCTGCCTGTGCGAAGTTCCGCATGCATGGTGATTTCTGTTGTTATTCCATTCTTTATTATACTCAGTTGGTTAAAGTTTTGACTTCTATACTCCATGAAATTAGTAGAATATCCTTGATATTTGCGCTTCATCCAGTATCTTTTCAGGAAAATATTCTTCTGAGCATTCTTGAATTTTACACCACAAAATAGTATCGTGTGGACAATTTGGACGTTATTGGTTCATGGACAAATTAATTCTTGAACTTGTTTTATTAAATTCTTATATCATTGTCATCATCCTCATGTTTATGTTATGTTGAAAGTCATCTGTGGCCTGTAGTGCATAGATGGACTTGGTATGATTATGACCAGGGATTATGCGGTGTAATCATGACCGTAATATTACAAATGATGTGGAAAAAGTCCTCATTGGCCCGTAGTGCATTGATGGACAGTTTTTGGTATGATTATGGTTATGGATTCTCTTCGGCCGTAGTGCAAAGATAATTGTTTTATGGCATGATCAGGACCGTTGATGAAAACACGATTATCTTTGGCCCGTAGTGCATGGATAATTCGTGGTCGTGATACTAAAGAATATCCTTGGCCTGTAGTGCAGGGATGATTTAATGATGTGGATTATTTATTGAGCTGAGTCTCAGCGATAAAAGTGATGAAAAACTTTTTAAATCATAAAAGATAGTAGATTCAATTCTCTCTACTTGACTCTTTTAATGGATTGCTTATTCCGCTGCAGTTAAACTTGATGTCTATTATATTTTATCAGTTTAACATTGTTGGAGACTAATGATAATTTATTCTGCATTATCTTAGTCATAATATTTCTTACTGGGCTAGTTGAGCTCACCCTTTCTTTCACTGTTCTCTTCATGAAATGAGAACATAGCATGGACTAGTCGGGGAATGGAGTGACGGTCCAGAGGATAGCATTAGTAGTCCTCACTATTCTGAGAAATAGTGTATTAATAATTGTAATGAGGACTCTTTTTGAGTTTGTATGATCTCTAGTAGACAATTATTGTATTCAAACTCACAGTTGTATTTTGTCGTATTATACACGACAGTGGTATTAGTAAGTTGTATTTGAATTCTGTACCATGTATTTGAAGACTCAAGATGGGTGATGTATACCTAATTTTGGGGGCGTCACAGTTGGTATCAAAGCTTAGGGATATGATCCCTGGCTAAGATGTGAGACTAGAACTAGGAGGGGAGAGGCGGGGAATTCCTTCGCTAGTATGACCTACTTAAATTTATTTTGTATTTAAATTAGTTGGTCAAAGTTTAGAGATATTATGTTACATGTCAATTAATCTTTGTTTTGTGGCAGTGTTTGAAAATGGCATCCGGGAATGTTGAGATTATCAATGGAGCACAGGAGACCGTTGAGTCTCCACAGATCAATAATCAGGATAATGTGCAACTAGAGGACAATACTCCTCATGAAAATAATAACACCGATGAAATGGTGAATGATGGGATGGTCAGAGACTTTATGCAATTCATGCAACAACAGGCTAAGGCAGCTCCAGTCCAAAATGCAGGTAGAAATACTGATAACTCTCGGACGGTCACCGCTAAGCAGTTTAAGGAGCAATTCATGCAACAACGGGAGAAGGCGGCTCCTGTTCATAATGCAGGTAAAGACAATGGCAACCCACGATTGGTCACCGCTAAGCAGTTCAAGGAGCTGGGACCACCGGAGTTTTTGGGAAAGCCAGAACCACTTAAGGCGGAGACGTGGTTAAAGCAGATCACCAAGATATTTGATGTCTTGGGATGCTCCGAGGAGCAAAAGGTTCCTTTTGCCACCTTTATGTTGCGTGAAGAAGCAGATCATTGGTGGGAATCTGTAAAACGTACCCAGACTGACGCACTCAAGATGTCTTGGGAGAAGTTCCAAAAGCTGTTCAACGACAAGTACTTTCCTGAAAGTATTCGTCACACGAAGGAGGTAGAGTTTATCAAGCTGGAGCAAAACAATATGACCGTGTTGCAGTACGAGGCTAAGTTTGCGGAGTTGTCCCGGTTTGCATCCCATTTGGTCGATAATGAGGAGCGAATGGCGCGAATGTTTCTGCGAGGTTTGAAACCCGATATACGTCAATACCTCATTTCTCATAAACTTTGTTTATATTCAGATATTGTGAATAGAGCTCAGTTAGTGGAGCGCGATAATGAGTTATCACAACCAAAAAGTAATGACCAGCAACACGATAATAATCATACCGGTGGCAACGACCATCGGAACAATGATAACCATCGCGGGGGAAATTATCATACCAAGAATGGTAACCACTTCGGTGGTAATCATGGCCAAAATAATAAGAATGGACATTTCAAGAAGAGAAGGCTCAACAATGACGTAAAGACGTCAGCACCAACAACCATTGTTAAGGAAGAAGAACGACCACCGGTCGTATGTTTCAGATGCGGACAGGAGGGACACATCCGTCCAAACTGTACGCAGCAGTCCAAAGCATGCTTTAATTGCGGAAGAGAAGGTCACCTAGCTCGATTCTGTCGTATGATGAAGTCAATTCTAGCTGGGATAATGATGCCAAAGGATGTCCCAGACAAGCCAAAGCCGGTAGTTTAAGAGAGAGCGTTTTTTTTTCTCTTGTGACGAGGAACCTAAATAAAATTATCACGGGTAAGTTAATCATAAGCTCTTACGAAGTCTATACCGTGTTAGATACCGGTTCTACTCACTCTTTTATTCCACCTAGATGTGTTCAATGTTTGTACTTAACTCCAGAGAAGTTAAACTTTGATTTATCTATTGAAACTCCATTAGGAGAAACCTTCGTTACCTCCACTGTTTATAAATCTTATTTGATTCAAATCGACACTTTCACGTTACGTGTTGATCTTGTCTCTTTGAAAATATTTGTCTTTGATGCTATTTTAGGAAATGATTGGTTAACTACTCATCATGTTTTTCGTAAGGTTGTTAGCTTTCATATTCCTAACCAACCTATTATGCGAATTTAAGCAACCAAACCACTAAATTCAATCATTGTCATATCAAGCCATAAGTAAAGAGCCCCAATCCTTTTGTTGACGACTTCCTTGTGTGGAATGGACCGAAGCCAGACTTTCTGTAGGCGACGTCGTTAATAACGATAACAAGTTGATAGGTATCATTGTGAGGTGCTATCTAGGTTAAGGGATAGAAGTCACAGTTGGTATCAATGTGACGTACTATCCAAGTCTTGAATGGGAGTAACAGTTTTGAATGATATTTTTATCATTAATAAATTTCTTGACGTATTCCTGAAGACTTCTTAGCTTACCCCAGAGCGTGAAATCGAATTTGGTATTGACACCAGTACAAAACCCATTTCTTAAACCCTCAAATATTTTCTTCACCTAAAACGAACGTATAACGTGCCAAAGATATTGGCTCGAGCTGTTGAAGATTACGATCGTACTATTCAATATCATCGTGGAAGAGCGAACGTGGTAGCTGACGTGTTGAGTAGAAGATCGTATGCGTTTACAAGTGCGATGTTGTTAACACAAAGACTCATTTCGTATAACTTGTAAATGATGAAGATAGAATTAAAGACTCTAGGGACCCACGTGAAGATAACGAATATACGAGTAAAATTGACTTTAATCGATAAAGTTAAAGACGCTCAAGCTACATACCCGAATCTGATGAATGTGAAGAAAAAGGTTCAAGAGGGTGTTATTTTAGAAGCAAGAGTTGCTGAAGAGCGAAAATCTCAACCCTCTATCGGAATATCATGTCTGTGCTATACGCCGGACCTGGTTCCGTTTATTATTCCGTCTTTATTATTCTATCAGAATATCTTGTCTGTGCTATACGCCGGACCTGGTTTCATCTTTTATTATTCCGTCTTTATTATTCTGTCGGAATATCCTGTTTGTGCTATACGCCGGACCTGGTTCCATTTATTATTCCGTCTTTATTATTATGTCGGAATATCCCGTCGGTGTGAATTTCACCTGACCTGGTTCTATTATTTATTATTCCGCATTAAATATTCTATCGGAATATCCTGTCGGTGTGAATTTTACCTGACCTGGTTCCATTAATTATTATTCAGTTATTTATTATTCTGTTGGAATAATCTGTCTATGCGAAGTACCGCATGCATGGTGATATCTGTTTTTATTCCATTCTTTATTATACTCAGTTGGTTAAAATTTTGACTTCTATACTCCATGAAATTAGTGGAATATTCTTGATATTTGCGCTTCATCCAGTATCTTTTCATGGAAATATTCTTCTGAGTATTCTTGAATTTTATTCTATAAAGAAGTATCATGTTGACAATTTGAACGTTACTAGTTCCTGGATAATTTAATTCGTGAACTTGTTTTATTGAATTCTTATATCATTGTCATCATCCTCATGTTTATATTTTTGAAAGTCATCTGTGGCCTGTCGTGCATGGATGAACTTGGTATGATTATGACCAGGAATTATTCGGTGTAATCATGACCGTAATGTTACAAATGATGTGGTAAAAGTCCTCATTTGCCCGTAGTGCATTGATGGATAATTGTTGGCATGATCATGACCATTGATGAATACACGAATATCCTTGGCCCGTAGTGCATGGATAATTTGTGGTCGTGACCCTAATGAATATCATTGGCCGTAGTGCAGAGATTATGTTGATTATTTATTAAACCGAATCTCAGCGATAAAAGTGATGAAAACCTTTTTAAATCATAAAAGATAGTATACTTTATTCTCTACTTGACTCTTTTAATAGATTGTATATTCCGCTGCAGTTAAACTTGATGTCTATTGTATTTTATCAATTTAACATTGTTGAAGACTAATGGTTTATTCTGCATTATCTTAGTCATAATATTTCTTACTGGGCTTGTTGAGCTCACCCTTTCCTTCACTGTTCTCTTCAGGAAATGAGAATATAGCTGGGACGAGTCGGGTAATGGAGTGACGGTCCAGATGATAACATTAGTAGTCCTCACTATTCTGATTAAATAGTGTGACAATAAATATAATGAAGACTCCATTGAGAGTGGATATTGTCTAGAAGGCAATATTCTTGTTTGAACTCTCAGCTTATGTTTTGTCGTATGTTATACGACAGTTGTATTATTATGTTGTATTTTGTAATTTTGTATCATGTATTTGGCGACTCAAGATGGGTGATGTGTACCTAATTTTGGGGGCGTCACAATGCAACTACAACTTGTTTACTGACATCTCTGCTAACTGTCACTTTAGCCAGTAAAGGAGGACTTGCAAACTTGACAGACCTCTTTCTTTGATACTCCAATGGCGACACATCTTCATCTTCATTTAATTTTCTATTTAGCAGTACTATTTTGGAAGTAAAGAATTGGAGTCTTGCTTTACTTTTGTGTTTCTGGATAATTGAATAGTATGCTTTTTTGACGTTTTCATATTACTATAAATGGATTTTTTTTAACTGAGCTGATTAGTTAGATCGCCTTAACTTTGTTTGCATCATAGTTGATAAAAAATAGAAGTGAACCATTTAATGAATTTCTTGCTGATTTGCATTGAAGGTAAAATTTCATAGTTTTTATAATTAGTTGGATAAATTTGATTTTGATAGTTTTGGGGGAGTTGGGGCTTAATTTAGTTTATTCAATGTTGTTATTAGCTATTATGATTGTTGGGTGCTTGTGCACCGGTTATTGAACATTTAAACAAGGGAAAGAAAGGGCTATAAAACAACTCCCTCAAGGTGTTCGATAAAAGTTCCGAGAGTAGGAAAAGTTGGTTTGTGAGCAAGTTAGGAGGGTGATTGGCCTGTAATGGTTTGTTATTATTTGAAAATTTTAAATGGCACTCGGTAGCCAAGGAGGAAACCGCCCTTGGGCTCTCGCTTCTTCTCCTTCACTGACTGCTCCTTTCCTTCCTCTCCGACAAAACATCAAGCGTCTTAATTCATATCTTTTGGAGACTGCTTGAAGCTTAATGTTAAGCAAAACTCCAGGTCGTAACCCTCAGATTCTTCAAATAAAGATTCAAATTGCTAGGTCTTTTTTGAAGGTCCTTCATCATATTAACAAAATTTGGCTGCTGCATATAAGCTCTAGTTGACGGGTCGGAGGTAAGCTTGACCCACATCGATCTCCTGCCCAAATGCATCTCCAAATGAGTTCGAAGGCTTGGATCTGGTTTCCGCGGCATAACTGAAAATTGAAAGGAGACTTTATGATTTCCCAATTACTTTTAGTCGATGTTCTTCATATGGTCACTCAAAAGAGATTCAGAGTTTAGTTGGGCTTGAGCTGCATGTCGTTAATGAGTGTTAAAAAATGGTATTCAACTTTGCTTTTTTGCTACAGTGCAAAATATTGTGATGTTGACGAAAATGGGTTACAATATATGATCTTGTGTCGTGTAATAATGGAAACATGGAGGTTGTTCATCCTGGATCTAAGCAGCTTCATCCGAGTTTACAGAGAATGGGTTTAGAGAGAGAAAATGGCAGACACTAAATGATGTTTGGATGAGTTTAATTTAAAATTAAGTTGTTTAATTTGTTTTAATTACGAGTTAAAATTCAATCTGCATGGCTTGTCACTAAAATTTGTTTAGCCACGTTAGTCTAGGTGGCATGTCCGTTAACAGAAATAGCACAATTGATCCAAAATTTATAACGTTAAATGTACTTTTGAAAAAAAAAATAGTTCAAGATAGAAGTGAGACATCAGGATAAATGTCAAAGACGTTTTTGGACCTTTGCCATTATATATAATAATACTCCCCCCGTTCCTAAATAAGTGTCGTTTAAAGTTTTTGTACATGGATTAAAAAAATTATTTAATACTATCATTTAATAATTAAAATATGTATGAAATTTCATCACTGTCCCTTTATGGAAAGTTGAAAACTATTAATATTAAGGGTGAGAATTTCTTGGGATAATGAGAGAAGGTACGAGTGATATAAGAAATTAAATAATTTATTCTCCTAGAAAGTTATAAACGACAAATAAATTGAAATAAATTTTTTTTCTATAACGTCACTTATTTAGGAACGGAGGGAGTAGATTCTATTAAGGCTGTAAAATGAGCAAACAGTTTTGGTTCGATTCGTACTCGCTCGATTAAAAGTTCTATTCGAGCTCGACTCGAAATATAAATGAGTCAAGTATGAGCACATTTTAAAGTTCGATAAATTACTCGAACCTCTTCAAATTATAATTTTCTATTTATACTCGGATCATATTCGTTAGAAAAGTCCAAACTTCTCGGGCTCGATTCGGAATCGTACTCGACTCGGTAGCTAAATGAGCCTCAATCAAACCTTATTTTATACTTGATAAATTTTGTAAATCAAATCTAAATAATTAAATACTCGAATCGACTCGATTCGTTTACACCTTTAGATTCTATGATATCCGTCTATTGCGCTTAGGGGATAATTAAGTTCAAATTGAGGGCGGATGTAAACCACTCACCAACTTGTATGTTGTTTGACCTTATATGGCGTGTGATTGACCATTCGTGAAGTGACACGTGTCCCAATGTTGACGCGTAGACCATGATTCAGAAACTTATGTGGCAGCTAACTCAAGAGATGACGCGTGATGGGGAGGGCCCTTGACCACTAGGGTGATCACCTGGTTGTGTGATGTGGAGCTTATTTGATCAAGTGTATTTAGAGCATTAATAACACATACATTTTGAAATGTATCACCAAAAATTGTTATATTTGTGAGTTAATTAAATTGTATCGAAGGAAATAAGATGAAAATTGATATGATCACGTTATATTTTAATATTTTTACACGCATAATTCACATATTTATTGATGTGTTAAATTTTATTGATTAATATGTGAGTTATACGTGTAGAAATATTAAAAAATAATGTGAAAATATCAGTTTTTAATAAGATTTATAAACACGTTTAACGAATCCGGTTATCATGAAGTTAAATTTATGATGAATTAGTCAATTGACCAATACAGTGCTGACACGCGGAAAGAAATTACCTCCTGATCTGCGTGTCAACACTGTTTTGATACTAAACACTTCCATATTAAAAATTCTAAGTAGACATAAAAAAATTGGACATATTTGTATTTTGACCTCCCAATAAGATAAAAATATAAATTTAAATACAGTCTTGTCTAATTTTTATATCCACGTGCTCCCATATTTAAGGTCTAAACATTTCAAACACAAGAAAAGCGGCAAAGCAAACATGCACTTGGATCAATATTATAATATAATGAATGACATGAGACGGTGGCTACTATAGATATTATCTCCTACATCTCATTCTCATACATATGACGTGGAATCCTCACAGTCCCACGTGTAACAATAAGATCTAAAATATTACTCCTCCAAAATACTTGTGCTCCCCATTTACATAAGTCCAGGGAGACAGTAACGACTGAACAGTCCCTCCCACCAATCAAAACTCGACAACGTTTTTGACGAAACCACCCCGGTTTTCCAATACCACAAATCTCACACTAGTCCAATTTCCTTACTACCCATTAATATAATATACTTGTCTTTCTTCACACCCCCCTCTCTCTCTCTCTCCCCCATTTTCTCTCTGAGAGAGAAATATATATTATCAATACCATTCTCTCTCTTCTAAATTCCTTTTGAATGAATACGGAGATATTGGAGTGAAATTGAAATGGGGAGGGGAAGAGTGCAATTGAAGAGAATTGAGAATAAGATTAACAGACAAGTTACTTTCTCGAAACGCCGATCCGGCCTGCTGAAGAAAGCTCACGAGATCTCTGTTCTTTGCGATGCCGAGGTCGCCTTGATCGTCTTCTCCACCAAAGGAAAGCTCTGCGAATATGCTACTGATTCCTGGTACATATATATATATATATATATATATATATATATATATATATATCGATTCTTAAATATTTTTTTTGGAGTGCTGATATATATCTTGATAAAGGGTAATTTTGATTTGTGGATTTTCTTCGTCCCTTTCAAAAAATGTTTCTCCTTTTTATTATTATTATTTTAGTTTATTAGTTAGTATATATATCTAGACTTGATTTGTTAATCAAACACGGAGTTAATAGTAATAATACAAAATCTTTTTCTTGTGAGCAGTTTAATTTCGACTATTTCATGCATAAGGTTATAGGAGTTTGCCCTTTTGGCGATCGAGACGCATAGAAAAATCTTAGCTTTAACATCATGTTATGTTTATGTGTTCGTACGAAGATTTATAAATCTGGCTTTGGCTAGTTTTAATTCCTATGATCAATCATAGGGATCTGAATTGGTAAATTGTTTTTTTTTAATTTTTTTTACATAGTACAATCCGTAGTACTTGATTTCAGGCGAGCTGTAAGGAATATAAAAGAAAAAAGGAGAAGATTTTTTAAGAAAAAGAAAGTTAGGATTCAACTAGCTAGTTCGCTTAGAGCAGATGAAATTTATAGTTTACATGCATACATACGTACAGGAAACATTGTTTAGTAATCTCCTTGACATTAACTCCAAATTAGGTTGCATTCAAATAATCTAAGTCTCGTACTGTATACAAAAGTATAATCATTTACTGTTCGTTTGTCTAAATAAAAGTACGTACGAGACATGGGGAGTATATACGTGTGTGTCTAAATTTTGTACTCTTTAATGGCGGACAAGCTCTAATAGTCCCTACCAAGAGGTGGATATACACGTATTTGAAAAGGTTGTCTGTTTAGGAAGGACTTCAATGTTGATGATGAACTTTTATCACCAAATAGACCTCCTCGTTGGATAAAAGGAGTCATATTTATTTATTTTTTTATAAAAAGTATTTGTTTCACATCAAGAGTTGATGATATAAAATAACAGTGCTCTCCAGAATAATAACATAATTTTGAAAATAGGAGTGAAAATGATCCATAGCATGTATTTGTTTTGGATAGAGGGCATACGCTTCATATTATTGAAAATAAAAAAGAACAGTCATGATTCATAAAAAGTGAAAATCGACATTCGCTACTATTAGTAGCGGATGTTAAAAAAATACTTAGCGTCCGTCACTATTATATATAAAGTAGCATACGCTTATCAAAATGAGTTTAGCTTTACTAATAAATGGTTAGGGTTTATTATATAAGGAATTTACAATTATGTATCCGCAACATCTATTTTCCAACTTTAATAAATTATAAATTTGATTAATAAATCTTAAACCCTGGTTTTTAAATCTTAGTTAATAAACCTTAAATATTGGTCAATAAATCCTAAACTCTTGTTAATAAGCCAAATCCGTATTCTGATTAACGTTTAGGACGCCGTTCCTTCTTATTTTTAATTGTATAGATAGTATATGTTTTATAAAAATTCATAACAATTACATATTATGCATCGTTACCCATTACTTATATACATGCAAACCCTTAAATCTTTTTATATTCATATTATAAAGCGGCCATGGCTCTAATATTGTTATAGGCGTTACGTGTCTCAATAAATAATTTCTCTCTTTTGCCTTATAAATTTTGTTATATTATTATTATTATTAATAATTTAAAGATATTTTATCTTTTTATCTACTCTTCCAAATTTTATAAAATATTTATTTTGTGTCACTCTATTTACCCACGCAACACTGTATATTAGTATATTTTAAAGAAATAAGAATAATGATGACTAAAATTCGACCATGGAATAATTCTTCATATTTCAGGCTTCTTTTAATATTAAACATTAAAAGAATAAATTTAGAAAGAGTTACATTAAAGTATGTATAAAAAAAAATTATATTCATAAAGAAAACATAAAAAAGTTATATAAAAAAAATCCTTTTGGGCATTTGAAAGTCTTGTTTGGTTCAAGACTGTTGCACTGAAAGCATAGGGTTATTATATAAAGTTTTAATAAAATCCAGTGGTATGGGGGCAAGTGTTAGTAGTTTGAAAAGTTTGCTACACCCACTCATAATCATTTTATATACTGTTCTTGTTTTATTGTAATCATCTTAATTATATATAGAGTAGTTCTAGGGCGACAGGCGCTGGGCGACCGGTCTAATTTTTATTTTTTTTTTATAATATCTCCCAAATAATTTATACTCCCTCCGTCCCAAATTAATTGCTCAGTTTTGACTTTTTAAAGTCAAATTGACCATTTTTAAAACTAATCTTTTTACTATTTTTGCTAAAATATAGGTGAAGAGATTATAACCAAAAGAAAGTATATACAATTTATTACTAATCCTATTTTTTTATAATTTCAGAAATATATTTATATATGTTTAATTATTAATTCTAAAAATAGTCAATTTGACTAAAAAAGGTCAAAATTGAGCAGTTAATTTGGGACGGAGGGAGTAAGATTTATTGGAAATGAAAATTTTACAGAAAAAAATAATTTGAATGCCATTTGGATACATGTAAAAAATATGCATGTACAGACTGCATAAGCATATTTTTTACATGTATTCAAATGACATCCAAATTATATTTTTCTGTAAAAATTTCAGTTCCAATAAATTTTATAAATTATTTAAAAGATATTAAAAAAAAAAAAAATTTGGACCGGTCGCCAAGTCCGGTCCCCATACAATGTCCCCCTAGACTTGTTCCCCCTAGACTTGTTCTTATATATATAGTGCCTAAAATGGGGACTTTAATTCATATGTTGGTCGGCCGGTTACTCCCACTCGTCTTCCCCTCGGTTCTTATATTGTGAACAAGAATTGTTCATATACATATATATAAATGAAAATATCTGTGTAAAAGAATTATAAACTGTGTAAAATATTTTTTTTACATAAATCATAAGAATAAAAAAATAATTATTTAAAAAGTTAAACAATATGTATTATTTATGTGTGTCAAATATTAGCATAGTGATATTGTAACATGGCCTTAATATTCAAGTTGATGAATTAATTCAAGCTGGTCTTACTATCTTTTCCTTGTCAATTTATTAACAATAGTTTTTATTTTAATTTATTTTATTATAACCTATTATACTAGCTTACTTTTCCTCATCATGTTTCTCTTTTTCTCTTTTCTATTTTCTTTGTCAATTGATGATACTCAACCTTGTCCCGAATGTATGCTTTATGGATACGAATGAATTTGATTTTCTTTGTTTGAAAGGGGTCCAAAGATTAGTTAACAGTGACATATATATATAGAGAGGGGGAGAGAGGAATGATTCATAATATGTATTTGCTATGAATACTTATAATTATATCATTAAAAATAAAAAAAGAACAACCATAATTAGAAATTAAAATTCAACCTTCATTACTATTAGTAACGGACCATAAAACAATACTTAGCGTCATTAAATTTTTAGAGCTTATTAACAAGAGTTTAGGGTTCATAAACAAATGTTTAGGGTTTATTAACAAGGGTTTAGTGTTTATAATTATGTATCCGTAACTTGTATTTTCTCAATTTTAATAAACCTTAAACCCTGATTAATAAACCCTAAACTCTGATTTATAAATCATAATTAATAAACCCCAACCCCGAGTTAATAAACTCTAAATCTTGACTAATAAAATTTAAACCCTTGTTATTAAGTCAAACCCTAATTTTGATCCAAGTGTTTTTTTACCATCTCAATAGTATTAGTAGCGGATACCGATTTTTAATTTTTAATTTTGGTCGTTCGTTCTTGTTTTCAACAGTATAAATGATGTATACCCTATAAGGATCTATTGCAAAAACATGCTATATATGGATCATCACCCATATATATAGGGATATGATCCACAGTCACCGTTAGTTGTCGCTCATGTCACAACCAACTTATCGTGAGCCATTCATTGCGATCTATCATAAAGAACTTGTTACTGTTAGTCTTGTATGTTAAAAAAAGTCAAATCACTCATTCTCTCCTAACCCAATTTTTTCTCTTTCATTAATTAAATTGTAAAATTTAATAAATTTTTTTGTTACAAATCCAAAATTATTAATCTAGATATATATCGTTAAAAAACTCTCGTTGTCAAGATCTTGTTTTGTTTTAATGTAGTTAAAATAATATAACAAACTTGAGTACATTGTGTCATTTTATACTACTATTAATTACTAAAAAATGAATACCTTTTTGGAACTAAAAAATTTGATAAATGAGATTTTTTTGAGGAACTGAAGGGGTAATAAATATTATTTGGTTCTTTATCTTTGAGCATCAACTTTGCTATATTTAGATTTTATGTACATCTGCAAAAGATTTCCATATTAGCAAATTTTCACATGAGAGATTAGCAAAGATATGTTATCCATGTTATGTCAAACTTCTTCTTGTGTTCTTGATTATTAATTTTATTTAGATTCTTTTGAGTGCTTTTCTTTAGATTCTTATTAGGATTTTCACATATATAGAAAGATGGTTGAAATTCTTGTGTAACTACTGACCACTCCTTTTCAACCCTCCATTGGCAAAAGTATGGAAAGGATCCTTGAACGATACGAGAGATACTCGTATGCAGAAAAGCAGCTTGTTGCAACTGATACTGAGACACAGGTGACACCAGTCTTACCTTTAACAAACACTCCAACCCTTCTTCAAGTATCACCAAGACTGAGATTTGATGAAAATGATCACAAAGGAACTTAAAGTGATAGAATTTTTTCCCAAAATTATTTTATTATGTTATTCAAAGTATTTTCAGATTAATTATTAGCACAAGCATGTTAGGGAAAAAACACAAACCATTTTCATAGTAAAAATCGAAGCCAATTGTGACATTCTTTGCCAGATGGAGGTAGTACATTTCAATAAATTTTGTGGGTAAATTGAATTTGATAATTTAGATTTTCGTTTTTCAATGATATTTAGGGAAGTTGGACTCTGGAACATGCAAAGCTCAAGGCTAGGATAGAGGTTTTGCAGAGAAACCTAAGGTAGTAGCCAACCTAAATCCAGATTCTCATTTTGTATGCAGCAATGCTACCTAAAACATCGACAAATCAACTTGCCTTCTTGATGTTCTTCAGGAATTACATGGGAGAAGACCTAGATTCTTTGAATCTCAAAGAGCTTCAAAATTTGGAGCATCAGCTTGATTCTGCCCTTAAACACATTAGGTCAAGAAAGGTAAAATTTTTGCAATCTAATACGATGACTAATGTGATTTTCTCATTAATTCGTAACACAATAAGCATGTTCATTGAACTCAAAATCTCTTAATTACAGAATCAGCTCATGTTCGAATCCATTTCTCTACTCCAGAAGAAGGTTAGAGTCTTTTTTATTGAAGCATACAACTAAAAATCAATTGGTAATTAGTGGAGTAGCCCCTTCACATGTGGCGCACATGAATAGTGTCTGCTCTGATACCATGCATATTGAAGCATCCAACTCAAACCCATTGGCAATCCTTTTAAGTTATTTATTGAGTCTCTAGGTCTTAGTTACACGTTGGACTTTATATCTCAACACTTTTCATACGTTTTCAATAATAGATTGAGGGAACTGATATTTCCACATGATTCCTCTCACATGAATATTCATGAGTGAGTTCCACCTCTATGTGAGAGAAACTCATGTAGAAATATCATTTTAACATGTGGAAATATCAGTTTCGTAGATTGAAGGTTGAGAATTTTGCAGTACTCATATAGAACAGAAGATCAATGATTCCTCATGCAATGTTAGGATGAAATAATGAATAATATATTAATTTAAATGTGAAATAGTAAAACTGAAAGTACACATACGTTGTATCTATCAGTGTTTCTTGATAACCTTATATTTATCACCATAGGGATGAATATAATGTAATTTTTCGTTGTGAAAAGCAGCATGTAGCATTATAACAAGAGCTAGAGAGCAACTATATTAGTTTGTAACGCAGCTAAATCTCTCGAGTGTTTCTCTGACAGGACAATGTTTTGCAGGAGCAAAATAACTTGCTTGCAAAGAAGGTGTTCATCTTTATCATATTCAGACACTATTATTGTTCTCATTAATTATCATGCCATAAACAGTACAAAACACATCTCTTTCTAATGGTTAGAATTAATATATATAGGTTAAGGAGAAGGAGAAGGAGATAGCCCAACAGCCTCATTTGGAGCATGACAACTATGAGAGCTCATCCTATATGCCACAGCCATTGCAGCGCATGAACATAGGGTTAGTCCCAGCTTGTTTGTCTGTTTTTGCATATTTGTTGTGATTTTTATGCTTCTTATTGAATAATACATAGTACAATCATACCTCTTGGTGCACATAATGGTGAATCCAGACTTTCTTTGTTGGTTCTGGAATTCAAAATTTACCGACTACATAACATAAATTGTTAGTTTTTTATCATATACTTGTGTCCCGAAAAAAGAACCATTTTATGTATAGGTGTTGATATGTGAATAATGCTGTAAAATGAATCAAACAATTTGGACTTGATTCGTACCCGTTCGATTAAAAATTCGATTTGAGTTCGATTTGAAATATAAATGATTCAAATATGAACAAATTTTAAAGTTTTTGAGAAATTACTCAATTCTTTACAAATTATAATTTTCTGTTGATACTCGGATAATATAAGTTCAAACCGTTCGAATTCGATACGAGATCGTACTCGACTCGATAGCTAAATGAGTCTCAATCAAATCTTATTTCAGACTCGATAAATTTTATAAACAAAATCTGAGTAACTCAATACTCTGCTCAACTCAATTCATTTACACCCCTATATAAAAAAGAAGTAAAAAACACAAACAAGGCTCTCACTTTAGGACACTGGGATTATTTCCTATGTCCCCAATTGAGTCCTTTTGTGTAAAAGTGTATCGTTAGTGAAGCTTAATATGTGAGGTAAAAGATGTAAGGTTTGTGTATTGTGTTATTAGCAATCTGTGTCCCAAAATAGAGTCTTTTATGTAAAAGTGTGTTGTTATCAAACCTTAATATTTAATATAAAAGAGAAATGAGATTCTCATTTTATGCACCCGGGCTACTTCATGTGTCCCAAAATAGAGTCTTTTACATAGAATTGTGTCCTTGGAGAATCTTTTAATATGTGAAAGTAAATATGTAAATGAATCGAGTCGAGCTGAGAATTGAATTGTTCAGATTTAATTTATAAAATTTATCGAATATAAAATAAAATTTAATTGAGGTTTGTTTAGCTATCGAGTCGACTACGATCTCTAATCGAGTTCGAATAGTTTGAACTTTTCGAATAAATATGAACCGAGTATTAATAGAAAATTGCAATTTGAGAAGATTCGAGTAATTTTATCGAACTTTAAAATTTGCTTATATTTGAATCATTTATATTTCGACTCGAGCTCGAATCGAACTTTTAGTCGAGTGAGTACAAATTAAACTTGAACTGTTTACTTATTTTACAGTCTTATGTGAATGGATAAATATAAAATAAAAAAGACAAACGGGCTCTCATTTTAGGACGTTGGACCTACTTTGTGTCCCAATATAGTCCTTTAGGTGGCGTCTGATTACCTTTTTGTTTGACCTCTTTTTGGCCTCATCTCTTTTTCGCGCATAAGTAATCTTATTTGATAAAAATTTAATTAACCTCTTTTTGTATCTTAAAAAAGAAAAGAATGAAACAAGTCTTTTTTAAAAAAAGAGACTCCGTATTAGTTACTAGCTGGGTCCCGTGCCTCCGGCACTGTATGGACAATATGATTTATCTCAAACTTTGAACGACCAAAATAATTTATTGAGTGAGCGGGAAATTTAAAGTCATTTGTATTTTATTAAATTATTATTAGATTATTAGATAGATAGATGTATTTTATTATATAGATGTATGAACGGTGAGATTTATCTCAAACTTTGGACGGCCCAGATGATTTATTGAGTGAGCGGGAAATTCAAAATCATTTGTATTTTATTAGATAGATTACTCATCTATCCTACTATTTTAATATCACTTTTTAAATTTTTCACTTTACTTCTCTCACTACGTCCACCACCACCAACCAACACCACCATCCACCACCACCTCCACCACCACCCACCACCCACCACCCACAACCCACACCACAACTACCATTCACCACCACCCAACCCACCACCACCACCACCCTCCACCACTGATCACCATTACCATCATCCACCACCTCCACTCACCAGCCCCACCACCACTCACTAAATGATCCCGAGTCGAGTCGAACAATACTTTACTCATGTTCTATTCGAAATTTTTTAAGGTACTAGGTTTCAGACATACAATTTTGCAATTTTTGCTCATATTTGAATTTAACTCGTTTTATTGTAATAGAGTTCGACTCGACTCGTTTTTTAGTCGAGCTACTCGCGAGTATTTTAGAAATACACGAATCAGAACTATATCATTTATATTATGATAATTTAGATAAAATATTTGGAATAATTTAAATTTGGGTTAAATACACATGTTACACCAAGTATCACCAAATTTATAATTCGGCCCTCAAAGTAATTAGGCTTATAAATGATGAAAACTGAAAGAGCAAAAAAATAGTGTAACAAAAAAAAATTGTACTCACAAAGAATCTCACAGAACACAAGAAAAGTATACTTGGTGGAAATCAGATGAATTAATCTATGGACCACTCTGCCTTATATATATAGGCATACAAAAAGAGACCATGTTGCCTTATACATTTCCACTAACTGAATAATTTCTAAAGAATAGGACAACTAACAACAAATAAAACAACCCACTACTGACTAGTGACTAATTTATTAACTAACAACCCTTTTATTATTCTAACAACTAAAAACAAACAAAGACCACGTGTTTGTGTTGTATTCTAATACCCCCCTTCAACGCCAACTTTTATTCTTTCCACCATTCCGAGTTGCTTGCAGAGACTTCCAAACTTGTTAATTGTCGCCCAAGCCTTTTGTGATTAACAAATCTGCAATCTGATTTTCTATCTTAATATGTTCTAATTCAACTTCCTCTTGTAGAACCTTTTCCCTGATAAAATGATAATGTACCTCCACATGTTTAGTTCTTGCATGAAAGATTGGGTTCTCCGCTAAACGAATTGTTGACAGATTGTCATAATAAAAAGAAAATGCATAATCTGTTGGTTGATGCATGCAGGTCCTCCAACAATTGTACAAGCCAAGTGCTTTCTTGAGTTGTCATTGCTGCAACTCGATATTCTACTTCTGTTGTTGACAAAGACACAGTTGGCTGCCTTTTACTGCACCAAGAAATTGCTCCAGACCCAAGCATAAAAATATATATACTTAGTAGTTGAGCCTAGGGTATCTTGATCACCTGCATAGTCAGCATCGCAATAACCAGCTAGCTTGCAATCTCCACCTTTTTTATACAAGACACCATAACTAAGCGTACTCTTCACATATCTTAGAATTCGTCGAACTGCTTCCAAGTGAGACTTCTTTGGATTTTGCATGTACCGACTCATCACACCAACTAGGTAAGAAATATCAAGTCTGGTTAGAGTTAAATAAATCAAACTACCCACCAGTTGTCGATACATCGTTACATCTTCCAAATCTTTTCCTTCATGAGCACATATTTTTGCGTTTGGCTCCGTCGAAGTTGAAATTGTTTTGCACTCGAGCATTCCAAACTCCTTCAACAAATCTCTAAAGTACTTTTGCTGACAAAGAAATATTCCTTCTTGGATACGATCAATCTCAAGCCCAAGAAAGTGTTTGAATTGACCAAGTTCTTTCATTTGAAAACGAATTGATAAATTCTCTTTTGTTCGGAGAATTTCTTCTTCGCAATCTCCTGTTGCGATTAAATCATCCACATATACTAGCACAATAGCTAGCTTCCTTCCACTAGCTTTGACAAACGAACTAGAATCTGCAGGTGTCACCGAATAGCCACTATGAGTTAGAAATTCAGCAATCTTACCATACCAAGCTCTTGGTGCTTGCTTTATAGAGCGCCTTCAATAGCTTATATACACACATATTCAGGATGATCCTGACTCTGAAAACCCGTCAGTTGATTCATGTAGATCTCCCGATCTAACTCCTCATGCAAGAACGCGTTCTTCACATCCAACTGCCACAAGTTCCAATCTTTGTTAGCTGCAAGTGCAAGTAAGATACGTACAGTCGTAAGCTTTGCAAATGGACTAAACGTTTCATCATAGTCTAATCCATATTGTTGAGAAAACCCCCGAACTACCAGACGAGCCTTGTGCCTCTCAATTTATCCATCTGTACGAGCCTTGTGCCTCTCTAGACTTTAGTACTAGCTCCCAAGTCTGATTTCACTCTAATGCATCAATCTCCTCAACCATAGCTTTATTTCATTTCGGATTCTGAAATACTTCCTCAAATGTTTCTGGTTCTTTCAAATATGCTTCTTTTACTATGGTGGCATTGACATATTTAGGATTTAGCTTTCTGGCTCTTGTTGACCTTCTGAGGGGAGTTGGTGCTTCTTTTTCACTAGGCTCACCTTCATTGTTTGGTTGTTCATACACACCAGTTTGCTAGGGACTTTGAGCTATAACTTCATTGACATCATTAGTATCACCTACATCTCCAGGTTTATCTAAACTCAGTTGGATTTGAGAAGATTACAACTCATCTTTAATAACATTTGAGTCTGGCAGTATCTCTTTTTTCGAGGACCACCATGAAGATGCTTCATCAAACACCACATTTCGAGATGTGTATCATTTTTCAGTTGTAGGATCACAACACCTCCACCCTTTTATTTGATTGTCATATCCTACAAAAATACACTTAACAGCCTTCTAGTCCATCTTGCTACGTAAATGGTCAGGTACAAAAATATAGCAAACACAACCAAATACTCGAAAATAGCTAACAATAGGTTTTAAGTTCCATAATTTTTTAAAGGGTGAAATAAAGCATAAACTTTGTTGAGGAAGCCTATTGATTATTAAAGCCACAGTCTTCATTGCTTCTGCCCAAAATTGTCATATAACATTTTTCGCAAGAAGCATACTTCAACATATTTCTGCCAAGTGCCTATTCTTCCTTTCTGCTACTCCATTCTGTTGTGGATTGCTAAGACATGTGAATAGATGTCATACTAGGTGCTCTCAAAGAAAATCGCAGAACTCGTACGAGGTATACTCTCCTTCATTGTCATTGCGTAGACAATGAACTCCTTTACCAACTTCAGCTTCCGCCACTTTTTTGAACTCATTGAACTTTAAGAAAGTTTCAGATTTTTGCCTCTGAAGTAAACTCACACATACCTAGAAAAGTCATCAATAAAGGTCACTATGTACTTCATCCCACCAATAGATGTTTGCTTGACGGGTCCAAACACATCAGAGTGTATTAACTCTAATGGTTCTTTAGCTTTAAATTTGGAGTCTTCGTACGACAACTGATGTGCTTTATCATACTGACACCCTATACATATTGTATTTATTTTTACTTCAAGTTGGGGAACTCCCTTCAACATTGATCTTTTCATCATCAAATCTAGCTTGAAATAGCTAACGTGACTTAACCGCATGTGTCATAAGTCTGTTGTCTCATTCTTTCTTGTCTTGTCCACATATGCAGTTTCTGCAGACATGACATAAACCAACTCTAGTCTTAGACCCTTTATCGCTGGTTCTTTTATAATCTTAAGGTTACGATAAACCTTGATAAAATGACCTGTTGATGTTAATTGTGATACCGAAAGAAGATTTTTCTACATACATGGGACGTGGTAAACGTTTTGAAGGGGCATTTCAACAACGCTATATTGGGGAGAGACTACTGTATTACATAAATGAGCTATTGGTAACTTTGAGTTGTTGGCTATCACCACCTCTTGGCTTCCTTTGTATTCTGATAAATTGTGTAACTTTTCTTTATCACCCATCATATGATTTGAGCATCCCAAATCAGTGATCCAATCTTTCTCATAATCAATATGTTCAGACATAGTTATTGTGAGGGCTAACTTCTCTTCAGCTGCAAATAGTGCCTCAACATCCCATTCTTCTTCATTTTTATCTTTTGTATTAAAAGTGGCATAATTGCTCTCCGATCCACAGGATTTTTCTTGGACCAACAATCCTTTGCCATATGACCCTTTATCCCATAGTTGTGACACTTTCCTTCAAACCTTTTACTGTTGCCATGACTCTTCAAAGCTCCCCCTGAACGAAACTCCCCTTTCCTTGATGACTTTTTGCCCTGATGACTTTTTGCCCTGTCATCATATCTTTTAAATCCACCAACAACCTGCTGCTTGGAATTTCTTCTACTTTTATTGGCGTAAAGAGTTTTCTCCTCACCTTTCAGTGAAATTCCTCCCATTTGCTTAGTCATGGCTTCTTGACCCACAAACAAATTCTTAAACTCATCAAGTGATGGTTGTTTTGGCCATCCCTGTACTGCAACAACGAAACCTCTGAATTCACGCCTCAAACCATGGATAATTATTCTTTTCAGCTTGGTTTTCCCAATTGGAGCTGTACTGTTGGATCCAAATCTGAAACTTCACGGCATATTAACTTCACCTTGTGAAAGTATTGTGCAATCGTCATGTCACATTGTGCTACCGACAACAACTCGCTCTCTAGAGGTTGCAGTCTGTGTCATTAATTCTTCTTTGAGAAAAGTGTGGCAAATGTATCTCAAGCTTCTTTTGGTGTGATAGCATCTCAGATGTGCTCCAACAAATCTTCTTCAATTGTTGTCTTCAAAGCTTCCACTTCCGCAAGGTACCATTTGCATCCTCTGCCATTAGTCTCGTGATTTCCCTGTCGTTGACAACCTCCCACAAATCTCGGCCTTGCATGTAAGACGTCATACATGTAGACCAAGTATTTTAGTTCAAATTGTTGAGCTTTTTTATTCCACTGACTTGAAGATCGCTCATCTTAGCGACTATAATGCTCACGATTGAACCTAGCTTTGATACCAGATTGATGAAACTGAAAGAGCAAAAAATAGTGTAACAAAAAAAATTATTTGTACTCACAAGGAATCTCACAGAACACAAGAAAAGTATACTTGGTGGAAATTAGATGAATTAATCTATGGACCACTCTGCCTTATATAGGCATACAAAAAGAGACCATGCTGCCTTATACCTTTCCACTAGTTCAATAATTCCTAAAAAATAGGACAACTAATAACAAATAAAACAACCCACTACTGACTAGTGACTAATTTATTAACTAACAACCCTTTTATTATGCTAACAACTAAAAATAAACAAAGACCACGTGTTGGTGTTGTATTCTAATAATAAATTGCTACAATAACTTCCTAATTGTGTACAATGTTGATCCTAAAATTATTTTCCGGCTAAAATTGGTCAGAGTACTCTATTTGTTGGCAACTCATTTACTTTTATACAGTCAACCGTATTCATATACGATGACTTCATTAAATAATAAAAAATTAGGAATTATTTCCATAATAACTAATTTAAAGACTTAGTAATATAAAAACAAAATAATAAAATCTCATTCTTTCTTCCCTAAACTCATCCATCATGCACCATTATCATAATCAACTCCTCCAACACCATTATCATCATCAACTCCTCTATCACCATCATCAATCAAGCACTATTTTCTTATTTAAACTCCAATATTATCTTGAATTTCACAATCACAACACAATTTTTAAAATTTTCAAATTTTTATAGTCGATCTCGAACCGAGTTTCGAACTAATTAAGTTTATTTTCAACCCTACTGATCACCCACAACCCACCATCACTACTCACCAGCCCCACCACCATCGTTCACCTCCATCACTCACCACCATCCACCCACCACTCAGCACCACCAACCACCACCATCGCTCGCCATCCACCACCATCATTTAAACAACTCTATTTTATACATAGTTTTTATTTTATACAGAGTCTCTATTTTAATATGTTCTTATTACACAATTTTATCAAACATTAATACGTGAAATAGATTAAAAGATAAAAATAAAGAATAAAAGACAAACAGGCTCTCATTTTAGGAGGTTAGGACTACTCCGTGTGCCTGAATATGTTTAATAGATTAAAAAAATTAAGACAAATGGGGCTCTCATTCTAGGACGATGAGACTTCTTATGTCACAAAATAGAGACCTTTACGTACAAGTGTGTGTGTGGTTAGAGAACTTTAAAAGTGTGAAATATTTAAAAAAAGAAAATGAAGAAGATAAATTTGGCTCTCGTTTTAGGTCATTACACTGATAGTATTTGCAAATATATTGTATAAAGAATACTAAGGTCTGTAGTATATGCATGCGACGCAGTGATGTGTACCAAGCTGGAGCAGATGGAGAAATTGAAGAGACACTGCAACAAAATCAAGCTAACACAGTCATGCCCTCTTGGATGCTTAGACACCTGAACGGATAAATATGCGATACTGCAAAGTTTTACTACATATATATGCATGGGTAACAGATTTGTATTTCAAATGCAGCAATGTAAAATGTCTGGTGCAATATTATCTCTGAATTAGGATATTATATGACAATCTATCTACCGCTATATATATATATATATATATATATATATATATATATATATATATAACTTTTCCATGTTTGGGTATATGTAATACTTTGTCCTACATAACTGGAAAACTCAAATGTGAAGCAAGCATGAATTATCATGAATCAAGGGATATATATATATATATATATATATATATATATATATATATATATATATATATATATATAGAGAGAGAGAGAGAGAGAGAGTCCGGATCAGGTCCGGACTCCCGGATTTTGTTAAAATCCGGACTTTTTTTTTTTTTTTTTTTGAAACAACAAAAAAAAAATTATGGAATTGGAATTTTTACATTATACAGTGTTTTGGGTGTGATTTGGATGCCTATAACAAAACATGTCTGTACAGTCTGGGCAGACTGTACATACATTGGTTGGTGTAGGTATTAAAAACACACCCAAAACACTGTATTATTGAAAAATTTCAGTTCCATAAATTTTTTTTTTTTAGTTGTTCTACAAAAAAAAAAAAAATTGGGTCCGGATTTTCTCCCGTCCAGGAGGTTCGGACCTGATCCATTCTATATATATATATATATATATATATATATATATATATATATATATATATGGGTAACCATCCGTAGCAAACGTTTGCTACGGACACTGTTCAGCAAACAAGCTCCCATCCGTTGATCTAGACATTTAATGGCTTAGATTGGTCAAAAATTCCACCTGCCGCTACAGCTTGTAGCGGCAGTCCCTTTTCTATTTTGCCTTAAGCCTTTTTACATTACTGCCCCTGCCCTACCATTTTAATACATGCCTGCCGCTACAGCCTGTAGCGGCAGTGTGGGTCTCAGGCCATAATGTAAAGATAAGTTTGTATTTATGTATACATAATGTAAAAATAAAAGATAATGTAAAGATAAATAATGTAAAAATAAAAGATAATGATAAGATAAGTTTGAATAAAAGATAAATTTATTTTTATAAATACAATATAAAAATAAGATATGTTTGAATAAAAGATAAATTTATCTTTTATAATAAGATAAATTTATCTTTTATAATAAAATAAATTATAATAAAATAAATTTATCTTTTATTATAAAAACATAAATTTATCTTTTATAATAAAATAAATTTATCTTTTATAATAAAATAAATTTATTTTTATAATAAAATATATTTATCTTTTATAATAAAATAAATTTATCTTTTATTATAAAATAAATTTATCTTTTATTATAAAATAAATTTATAGTGTTGTGCATTTATTTTATTATAAAAGATAAATTTATGTTTTATTCAAACTTATCTTATTTTTATATTATGTATTTATAAAAATAAATTTATCTTTTATTCAGACTTATCTTATCATTATCTTTTATTTTTACATTATTTATCTTTACATTATCTTTTATTTTTACATTATGTATACATAAATACAAACTTATCTTTACATTATGGCCTGAGACCCACACTGCCGCTACAGGCTGTAGCGGCAGGCATGTATTAAAATGGTAGGGCAGGGGCAGTAATGTAAAAAGGCTTAAGGCAAAATAGAAAAGGGACTGCCGCTACAAGCTGTAGCGGCAGGTGGAATTTTTGACCAATCTAAGCCATTAAATGTCTAGATCAACGGATGGGAGCTTGTTTGCTGAACAGTGTCCGTAGCAAACGTTTGCTACGGATGGTTACCCTATATATATATATATATATATATATATATATATATATATATATATATAGACATGATCAAGAGTAGACCTCTTAAGTAGTAGAACTCTCTTAAATAATATAACTCTATCAAAACGACGTAGTTTTGATAAGACGCGGTGGCATTTTTGTAAATACCATGCCACTGCGTATTTATAAAAATGTCACCGCGTCTTATCAAAACTACGTCGTTTTGATAAAATTATATTATTTAAGGCATTCTGCTATTTAAGAATTCTACTCTTGATCCTTTCTGATATATATATATATACTAGCTGGGTCCCGTGCCTCCGGCACTTTATGGACAATATGATTTATCTCAAACTTTGAACGACCAAAATAATTTATTGAGTGAGCGAGAAATTTAAAGTCATTTGTATTTTATTAAATTATTATTAGATTATTAGATAGATAGATGTATTTTATTAGATAGATGTATGAACGGTGGGATTTATCCCAAACTTTGGACGGCCCAGATGATTTATTAAGTGAGCGGGAAATTCAAAATCATTTATATTTTATTAGATAGATATATATATATATATGGGTATCCATCCACAGCAACCGGTTGTTGGAAGTAACCCCTTTTGGCTCAGCCGCTACAACTTGCAGCGGCTTATAAAAAAAACTAAGTAACAAGCCACTACAGGTTGTAGCGGCTGGGCCAAAAGGGTTACTCCCCAACAACCGATTGCTGTAGATGAAATCCATATATATATATATATATATATATATATATATATATATATATATATATATATCTTATTTGAAAAAGGATTTGGGGATGGCGTGAATTCCGAAGCTAACATGAATTAGGATTCAGGGAGTTTATATATCCGAAGTCTATCATGAATTATCTAGGAGTGCTTTTCCAATCCAAAATCAACTTGAATGACATCAGAGAGTATACATATACATATATATATATATATATATATATATATATATATATATGCTCTTGAAGACAAGATTTGACACATGTACACATGAAAAATTTGAGTGCTCTGTTTTGAGTTTACTACACGGAAAAAGAGTGGCTGCATGCTAGTAAATTGAGAGGGTTTTTGTGAAGATTTATTCATGATTTGTCATCATTTTTTTGAATCAATTAATTTCTTGAAGACTTTAATTAATTTGAAGGTTTTGGGTGGTGAGATAATTTGAATTTTTACTCAAATTGAGGTATTCTTGTATTCTCTCAATTTCTTAATATTTCAAATTTTTAGTTATAAAACTTGGAAAGACATTTTATTCGCAGTTGATTATAGTTGAATTTTTTTTCGGAGTTTGGCCCGTAATTTTTACCTCTTAGTTTTAGAGGGTTTTCCACGTAAGATTTGATATCTTATGGTTGGCTTATTTTTCGTATTATTATTTTCTGTGGTTATAATTTATTTGGTAGAACTGCATTATTTATTTGGCGTGCTTTATTTAATTTATCAAAGACAGTTATAATTGGAGGAGTTTTTCCAATTACAAAAGTTGTTTCTTATTCTTGAGTTGTAAGGTGATAAAATAGTCGTTCCTGAACAAGGACGAGAGGGTCGATCATATATATATATATATATATATATATATATATATATATATATATATATATATATATGGATTCCATCCATAGCAACCGGTTGTTGGGGAGCAACCACTTTTGGCCCAGCCGCTACAACCTGTACCGGCCTTAGACAAATTTTTTTTTTATAAGCCGCTACAGGTTGTAGCGGCTGGGCCAAAAGGGGTTGCTCCCAACAACCGGTTGCTGTGGATGGATACCCATATATATATATATATATGAGATTTCATCCACAGCAACCATTTGTTGGGGAGCAACCCCTTTTGGCCCAGCCGCTACAACCTGTACCGGCCTTAGACAATTTTTTTTTATAAGTCGCTACTGGTTGTAGCGGCTGGGCCAAAAGGAGTTTCTCCCAACAACCGGTTGATGTGGATGGATACCATATATATATATATATATATATATATATATATATGTGTGTGTGTGTGTGTGTGTGTGTGTGTGTGTGTGTGTGTGTGTGTCGAGAAGAATATGTTGGACACGTTTGATTTTGAATATTTGATTGATAATTTTGCCTCTAAGAATACTTGAATAAGTATCTTTCAATGAATATATTATCATATATTTTGTTGTAGTCGAACTTCTCATATATTTTATTGTAGTCGAAGTTCTCATATATTTTGTTGTAGTTGAACTATTATGTTTTAAACTCCGAAAATACATTTTTTTAGATACAACTTATACTTTTTATTTATTTACTTTTACTTTTTATTGTGAAACTAATATTTCAAAAATAGTCTCGTTTTTATTTTTCATCCTGCTAAATAATTCAATTTTATGCACTTATCAGATCTTTCAAATTAAATTCTTGAGAAGTTGCAATCATATATAACAAAAAACATGCCATATTTTGTGCAAAATTATTGATGAACGCATTTTATGATTGAGCTAGCGACTAGCGTTATATATTACGATATTAGAGCCTAGTGAAGGTTCTTCAAGAATTATTGTTTTTATGTTGATATATGTTGGGATTTATTTATATTTTTTTGGATTTGATTAATGGTCATTATGTTAGGGTAGTCGGGGGTCTCGCTCTCCCAACACCCCCTCAAAACCAAGAGTAATATGTACTTGGGTATTGGGGTTTGTTAATTGCCCAATTGTAAGTTTTACTAATGTATTGAAACTCGTAAGTGAACCTAAAATATAAGGTTTTTTAATTAGTGTGAGACATATAATGAATACATCAGATAAATATGAACAACTTAATTCTCACGCTATAAATTAAACTAGAATGCAAAACTCTCCCGTGTTCATGCTTTTTCGTTTTTAAAATTGACTAATTAGCAAATTCCTCTCTCAAAGTAAAGCTATTAGTGGAATATAATGCTTTTTAAGCTATAATTAATAGTTCGAAATAGATCCCCAAAAAAAGTACGCATAATTTAAAGATTTTAACTCTAGGAATACTAGAAGAAGTATTTTTCAATAAATATTATACAATCCCAAATTTTACGAATAAAGATTTAAATTTTTCAAAATATTTTTTAATATTATGGAGTGAATTTAAGATAATATTATAGTTGTGGGTAGTATTTATAAATTTTGCAAAGTATACAAGTTGTTATATTATATTCGATTGGTCGGGAAATATTCGTTTTAATAGAAAATATTCGTATGATGGCACAATCATTGGTGGACCCCACAACGGAATTATTGTTGGATTGAGAAAACGACAAAAATATTTTATTGAAAATAACGACGGAAGTTTTACCGTTAATACTGTTGAACTACTCGGTAGTAAAAGTACAGTAATACGCATGGTTGCATAGTAGCACACGGTATTAATTATTGATGCTTACGTGAGAAGTCACTTAGTTTTGTTTAATTATTGCTATAGTAATTGTTTTAAATTACTTATTATTTAGATGCTCATTTACCCATTTTTCAAAAATAGTTATATACACTAAAACCAGTAACCAAATACATACTAAACAAGTAATTGAATAATTCTATAATGGTAACCAAACCATCTTTTAATGGTAACCAATACATAAACAACCTATACACTAAACCCAGTTTATTAAACCATGTATACTAGGCAAAAACATAATAAACATAACAACATAAAAAGGTAACCAAAGTCCCAACTTAAGAAAACATAAATGGTATCAAAATAATAAGCTTACAGTATCAACATACATGCTAACAAGTAACCAAGTAATTACATGATGGTAACCATAAGCAAACTGAATGTAATCAAGTCAGCATTATGTCACTAACCATATAATGTAATCAATAATAATTTAAGCAAACTGAATAAACTAAACAAATACATAGTAAACAAATATAATAAAAAGTAACAAACAGTTTTCTTCAATGAAACAATAACATAAATCAAATAATACAAAATAGTAACCAAACTGTAATATGGTAGTAACCAAAACATGATATAACAGTAACCAAAATATAATATCACAGTAACCAAATACATACTAATAAGTAACCAAATCATTAAAAGTATACATTAACCAAATACATACTAACAAGTAAACAAATAATTATGATTTTACATTAACCAAATACATACTAATAAAAAAATTACAGTAACCAAATATATACTAATAAGCAACCAACCCATAAAAGTAACACACTAATATAATATAACAGTAACCAAAAACATACTAATAAGTAACCAAGTCATTGTAATTTTATAGTAACCAAATACATACTAATAAATAACCAAATAATTATGATTTTACAGTAACCAAATACATACTAATAAGTAACCAAATAATAATATAATGATAACCATAAGAAAATTTAAATTAACACATCTTTAAAATTCTTTGTGTTGGAATTATATTCTGGATAAGAACTTGACCTTTCGCCTTAACTACAGGAATATCAAACTGAGAATCTGACTGCACTTCAGAATGCTTCAAATCACTGTGTATCACCAGCCTATTCTCATTCCTACTCGATTTCCGACCTACATTCTTTTCCTTCCCCTTCCTATCAACAACAAACTTCTTCACTTCTTTGACAGAGTCACGCTCCGATATTCTCTTCCTCTTCCCATCATTCTTCCTTGTATCAACCATTCTTGTAAGACCCCTTATTATAAATAAAATTGAATTTTCCTCTTTTCATTATTCTAAAATAATAAGGAGTTAATTGATATAATACTTTGGTTATGGGTGAAATGTGCAAATTTTGCAAAATAAACAAGTGGTTATAAAATAATTATTGTTGTCGGGGAATATTCGTTTAGTCGTGGAATATTCTTTTTGTCGGAAATATTCGTACGGCAGCGCAGTCAATTGTGGGCCCCATAACAGAATAATGGTCGGATGAAGAAAACGACAAATTTGGGTTTTTATAAATAACGACATAATTTTTACCGTTAACACTGTTGAATAATTGGTGGTTAAAATACAGTAATACACGTGGTTGTACAGTAGCACACGGTATTGCACAGTATGGTTGAATTATTGATTCGTACGTAAGAAGGCACTACTCAATAATTGTTACAGTAGTTACTGTTTATTATTTTATTATATTGATTCAATAATTGCTGCATTGTTAGTTTATATTATTATTGTTTCAATAATTATCACTGCACAGTATTTCTCATTATCAGATCAATAATTCATATTATTTGAATAATATTATTAGATAGCATTATTGGCAATGTCTAGAAAGTTCTGTCAAGGAGAGGTTTGGTCATCTAATTGCGCGCCAGTAAGGAGAAATCCTTATTGGAAAGCCCCCTCTTTCCTGGGAACGACCTGGTTATCATAATTGTGATTCTGTAATATTATTTAAGAATAATTAATTATTGATTCATATAATAAGGAAATATTTATTTGATGTGGATATAATTGATGAATATATTATTTGATGTGGATATAATTGAAGGAATTAATGCTGAGGTGTTTTATCAGTATTTTGTCGGACTGGAAGAATTAAAAATCATCCGTTTGTGGATTTCGGATATTTTCTGTTGAGAATTTTGAAAAACTTTCTTTTACAAAGTTGTAGAGAATTCGATTTCAGACATAATGGACATAAAATTCGTATTTTTCTGATAAACAGTCTATTTTCTATGAATTGTTGAAGTTTCGAAAAATAAAATAATTTTTATTAAATTATGGGTGGGACCCAATTTTGTTTTTTTTTTCAAACACATGGACTGCTGGAATTTTTTTTCCAATGTGGTGGCTGGTCATGGTCTAAAGCATGCGTATGAATTTTAAAAATAAATAATATTAATTTATTATTTTAGTCTCCTTTGGCGTTCTAGCATTTTCCTATAAATAGAGGGCTAAGTTAGAATTGAAAATCACACCAGAAACAATTTTTCTCTCTTTCTCTCTCTATATTATCGAGCGTATTCTTATGAGTATACTTTGAGTGTTGCTATATGGTGCGAGTTTCTGTCAGCACTATACCAAAATTCAGTCAGAAGTATGGTTATTTTGAGGTAAGGGATGTTATTTTCTTCTTAAATGATATTATTTTCTTCAATATCATTATGCCGAATTATTGGTGAACTTTTTAATCAAATTTGAATCTTTTGTGTCGGGGTTACTATTCACGTATACGGCACTATTCACGTATACGGCACTATTCACGAATATGACACTATTCACCGAAAAATGAAAATTTTTCTTTTTATCCAAGATGTCTATTTTGGCTACTATCTTTGATTGTATCCATGTTTTGATCGTTATTTTTGAATTCTGCTTCAAAATTGGTTATTATGGAGTATTATTGATCTTGGATAAAACTGTTATACGAATCCCTAATATTTGTCCTTCTATCTCACTGGGATTCGTTCTTAAAATATTTTTCATCATCCTCAGTCCTTAATGATGTTATTATTGAATATCTTTGGCCTGTAGTGCAAAGATAAATGATTACTGATGAATATCTTTGGCCCGTAGTGCAAAGATGAACAGGTGTTGAGATGAACATGACCAACCGATGATATAAATAAATATCTTTGGCCTGTAGAGCAAAGATGATTAAAGATGTATATTGATTGTTGTTACAGGGATAAAATATTGATGATGGACTCTTAAATATTAGAAGATAGTAGAATTCATCCTCTACGTGACTCTTCTAATAGATTGCTGCTTCCGCTGTATTTGTTGATCTAAAACTTGTTGTCGATTATATTTTATCAAAATTTTTTCCCTGTTGAAGACTAACGATAATTTGTTGTATATTATCTTAGTCATAATGTTCTTTACTGGGCTAGTTGAGCTCACTCTTTTCCTTTTTGTTCCATTTTTCTTCTCAGGAGGTGAGAACATAGCAGGATCGAGTCGGGGTATAGAGTGAGGTTTCTAGAAAGATGTTTTAGCAGTCCTCACTATTTCTGTAAAATAGTGTTTGAATAATTGTAATGAGGACTTATTTGTGTGTGGATATTGTCTAGAAGACAATATTTGTATTTAAACTCACAGTATGTATTGTCGTATTTCACACTACATTTGTATTATTGAAGTTGTAGTTTGCTTTATGTACCATGTATTTGGCGACTCAGAATGGGTGTTGTATACCTATTTTGGGGGCGTCACAATTCTATACAAAAAATAAAAAATAACAAAAACCCACACAACAATCAATAATACATTCGACTGATAAACTACATTAATATATAATACATTAAACTATTTAAACATAACTGACCTGAAAATATACACAACCAGAATCGAAAACGAAGAAGAATATAACCAACTGGAACATTGTGTAATTGACGAACGGCGAAGAATGAACAAACTTGAACACTTTGTAAACCAACTTCGAGAAAAAAAAGACGATCGGCGACAGACGAACGCGAGAGACCGGCGAGAGACGAACGGCGAGAGACGAACGGAACGAAAAAAGAGAAAAGAGAAAAGAGGGTTTTAGCGTGTAAAAAGAAGACGAAGCCTACAGACAACAATATATGGCGGTTATCACTCATTTTAAAAAACATGCCCCCATTAATAATCCCTTAAATTAAGGACTCATAATTATAATAATATTGTAAATAAAATTATAAAAGTGTAATATTTTTGTAATTATTTTATGGATGTAATATTTTTGTAATTATTTTTTAAAATGTACTAACAAATGTAATTAATCCTTAAAACAATGAACCACACAAGTGTTGTATGATTATTTTTCTTTCGTCTTTCTTTTTACTATTATTTTCACTTGGTTGTTATTCTCTAACAAAAAAATACATTATAAAGTAAAACTAATTAATTGCAACATTTGTTACATATCCAAGGGATTATTTATAAAAGAAGGGAAATATAACATTTGCATAATATTCAAGCCTTCAATTATTGAGCCAAATCTTAATATTTGAGGATTTATGTAAATTGTCTTCCATGCACGTACAAATGTGAGAGAAGAAAATGCCTGCAAGTCATGAACTTGAACACACACATCCCTATATATATATATGCCAACAGGCCTGCATACAGGCCTGCATAGAGGTTCTTAGAAAAATACTTGAGTCAAACATTAATAATATTATCAAACTGCAAGAGTAAATAAATAAATATATGTAAAAAGTAAAAAGATCCAAGTGGATGCATGTATTTTCAGATTTTAGCCGACAATTTGGAATCAGATCTATATTCTATATACTATACTAACATTAATTAATTATTTTGGGTTGATGATGCCTTGTTTTATTCCTTAATGTCTTATCCTAAAAGAAACAGACAGACCCACTTACTTCATGGCACAAAAGATAAAAAAAAATAAAATTACTGTAATTTCTATCTCTCTCTCTCCTCTTTTTTATCTTTAAATTATTATGTGACGTTGTCGTAATTCAGTAAAGTGAAATCAATTATTGCTGTAATTTTTATAATATTTTTATTTAATTTTATGTGGCGTTTGTTTTATTCATCACACTACATAAAATTACTTAAAATTATTAATCTAAAAAGCTTATAATCTTTGAAATGATATTATAATTTTTTAAAATTAATGAATACGAAACCCTCGTCTCAAAGGAAGAATATATATATATATATATATATATGTGTGTGTGTGTGTGTGAGAGAGAGAGATGAAAAACGTGCAAGTGATTCAATTTGCGATCCCAAAAGGATACACCTGCCCTTGTAGAAAAGTTGTGAATTATTTCACTCCATTATTGCCATATATATACTACTAACAAGTAACAAAATATTTCCCACCATTGACAGTGATGGTTTGGTTTTCATTTCACTATTTGATTTCTATTTATTATCTATCTATCTATCTAATAAAATACAAATGATTTTGAATTTTCCGCTCATTCAATAAATCATTTGGGCCGTCCAAAGTTTCAGATAAATCTCACCGTTCATACATCTATCTAATAAAATACATCTATCTATCTAATAATCTATCTAATAAAATACAAATGATTTTGAATTTTCCGCTCACTCAATAAATCATCTGGGCCGTCCAAAGTTTGAGATAAATCACACAGTTCATACATCTATCTATCTAATAATCTAATAATAATTTAATAAATATATCTATCTAATAAAATACAAATAATTTTGAATTTCCCGCTCACTCAATAAATCATCTGGGCCGTCCAAAGTTTAAGATAAATCCCACCGTTCATACATCTATCTAATAAAATACATCTATCTATCTAATAATCTATCTAATAAAATACAAATGATTTTGAATTTCCCGCTCACTCAATAAATCATCTGGGCCGTCCAAAGTTTGAGATAAATCACACCGTTCATACATCTATCTAATAAAATACATCTATCTATCTAATAATCTAATAATAATTTAATAAAATACAAATGACTTTAAATTTTCCGCTCACTTAATAAATTATTTTGGTCGTTCAAAGTTTGAGATAAATTATATTGTCCATACAGTGCCGGAGGCACGGGACCCAGCTAGTCATGTAATATTATGCATCCATCCTACTTTTTAGAAGCAATGACTGTTATATTACAATTTGAGATATTAATAAAATATTTAAATAAGTATATGAAATCTATTAAATAAACTTGTTGATATATTAATTTAACATATAGTTTTATTATTTATTTATTATTCCACTAAGCAAAATTAATTAAACATTTAGATTCAACGACCATCTTAGAAGATTATGGACCCCCTCCACCTATACGTATACCTACAGCTTGAGCTTCATGGTTGGCACGTTGAAGAACATCCCCACACCACTCACCCCACCATAGAAAAACCTTAGAAACAAACAACATCACTAGAAGAAAAAATTGGATGCACCTTTTTAAAACCCAAACCCAACATACCTCATTAATTCATCATCACCAATTATATATATCAATATTATAATCTCTCCTCTCTCATTCTCTCTAGCTCACAAAAAGAAGATCGATGGATCGATCGATCATGATTCGAGTTCTTCGTCCCCGTCTGCCTAGGTTTTGCATGGGGCACCGTGGCACAGCCCGTGTTCGGACACGTTCACCGCCTCAACAGCAGCAGCAGCAATACAAGAGAAGCTATAGTTCCATAAAAACCGACGAGGAGTTGATCAGTACTACATCCGAATTTTCAAGCAAAAACAGCACTGAAATGAACTACAACCTGCCGGATAATAATAATTCCTCCGGGAATAGAGTGATGATTGTGGTTGATTCCAGCCTTGAAGCTAAGGGTGCTCTCCATTGGGCTCTTTCTCACACTGTTCAATCCCAGCTGGATACCATTATTCTTATGCATGTACTAGTAATCAATAAATCATCTACACAAGGTATGGTATATATATATATATATATATATATATATATATATATATGCATGCATATATCATTTCATGAGACTCTTATTTTAAGACAAACAGATTTTTAAAATGAGTTGAGAGTATATATATATGTATATAAACTAAACCAATTAACTGATAAAATGTTTGCTGCAGGTGGAAACTCTAGTCGGGAAGTTAATCAAAGGGCTTATGAACTACTTTCCTCTACGAAGAACATCTGTCAAATGAAAAGGCCTGGGGTAATTAAGTAATATACACTTTTAAGCTATAAAATCATATTAGGTGTTTATAAATTTTTTCAAAAAGATAATGTACAATATTATAGTAAAGGCTGAATTATAGACGTGTCTGCTTGTACAAAGTCAACCAGCATATACCTATCTAGGATATACGGATGAACCTACCCATTAATTAATTAATCATTAAAAATAAACAAATGAAGTCAGTTGATAATATTCCACCTCTACATATGCATCAAATTAATAATTAACATGATTAATTCTATATATATATATAGTAAACTATATACTTAATTCCTTTATGCTAATTCTTTATAAGTAACTATCAATTAATTAGGTACAAGTGGAAATATTAGTGAAGGAAGGGCAGGAAAAGGGAGCCACAATAGTTGAAGAAGCAAAGCAAGAAAAGGTCTCATTGCTGGTGTTGGGGCAGCCAAAACGATCGATAATGTGGCGTTTACGGAATATGTGGGCCGGAAAAAGAAAGAGAAGGCACGGCAGCAGCGCTGTCGATTACTGTGTTCAGAATGCCAATTGCATGACAATTGCAGTGAGAAGGAAGAGCAGCAAACATGGAGGAGGGTATTTGATAACCACTAAGCGTCACAAGGATTTCTGGCTTTTGGCTTAATTAATTTACCAAATGTTTGATAAGGTTTTCGCCTTTTGTTAATTAATTAGGCCTTTCGGCTTTTGGCTATTTGGTGTTGGTTTTTGAGCTTAGTTTTTGTTCATTAAATATGTTATGATTCTAATTTATGCTGAAAGATATATATAAATATACTTATACATGTGGATACTTCTTTCTGGTGGTGTCACCGGGCCGTGGCCTAACAAATAAACACAGATGTGGTTAACATGAAGTTAACTTTAGTCAATTACTCAATTGATCAATACAGTATCAAGATGCAGGCCGGGAGATAATCTCTCTTTCTGCGTATCAACATTATATTGATCAATTAACCAACTTATCATTAAATTAATTTCATGATAACCGGATCCAACAAACACATAATTTTCTCCAATTTGATCACATTTTGTCCGCATCCCAAGAAAAATTATATGATTATAACTAAAGATATTATCACTGTTGGAACACGAATATATATATATATATATATATATATATATATATAGTCCAAATCAGGTCCGGACTCCCGCATTTTAACAAAATCCTGATCTTTTTTATTGTTTTTTTGTTTTTTTTAAAACAACTATAAATAAATAAATAATTATAGAACTTGAATTTTTACATAATACAGTGTTTTGAGTGTGATTTGGATACATATATCAAAACATGTATTTACAATCTGTGTAGACTGTACATACATTTTTTGGTATAGGTATCCAAATTACGCCCAAAACATTATATTATAAAAAAATTTCAGTTTCATAATTTTATTTTTTATTTTTTTAGTTGTTCTACAAATAAATAAAAAAAAAAATCAGGATCCGAATTTTGTACCTGTCCGGAAGTCTGGATATATATATATATATATATATATATATATATATTCTTCCAAACTAAGAAAGCAACATTTTGTCATTTCTGGCATGAAAAACCGACAAGAAGCCGGATCAAGTTATTGTATACAAATCATGATCATTTTTGACAAAGCCACATACTCTTTCAAAGTCTTCGTTGAAATTAAAGCACCATTTACGCCCAACATAATAACCAATATGAAACCACTCAACTTGTCCCTTCCTCGAAGACTAAGATGACTCAAATTTGACTTGGAATCAACTCTTTTCTTTCCATTTTCATTTTGGAGAAAAATAATACTCTCCCAATCCTATAACAGTGCTAAAATAGTTTAAGCCTAATCTGAACACAGAGCAAACCAAATTCACAAACCATGAACAAATACAGGAGAGCAGCCCTGATCCTTTTTGCCTCCATATGCTAACATTCAAAGTACATAATGCAGATTTTAGGCACAATGGGACTTCTACCTGAAATTTCAACTTTCATTAATACACGCAGCAAAATCACTCCTACACAGATTGCTGCACTGTTACTTCTTACAACTTTCTAGACTACAAATGAATTAAATATTCATGCGAACAAATCAAATTTGTTATCCGACTGTACAAATTACAGAGAGATATATCCTTCAAGTTCTCTTTAGGCATTTTATTCTCTCTATTCTTTTTGTTGGGGACTGGAGGCACAAAGGCAGACTGTACGCATATAAGCCCCAGTTATGTGATTATGTCTAAAGTAGTTTTGGTGATCCACTAGGAAAAACCCTCTAGAGCATAATACGGGCAGAAAGTATATTCTTCAATATACACCACCTTGAAGTATCTCCATCTTTATAAACTTCTCTCAATTTGTCAGTTTTCCTTTCTTCATCTTTTCTGCTTCTCCCCCTCTTATATATTCAGGTCTTTTGAAGGCAAGTATCAATTTTATTTATTTTTTTAAAGTTTCTTTTTACATTTGGTAAGAATCAACCTTTCATCTAAACCACAATACAAACAGTTTCTGAAGGTTTTTCTTCTTCAAGACTCTTTGTGGACTTGTGGTTCAAAACTATGACCATGTCTATAAATTATCCGGGATAGTTGATCATACCCTGCAAGTACTCCAGCCCCTGCTACACCAAGAAGCATGTTTGCAGTTACTCCACGAAATAGTGCACTGAAACCTTCGAGGCGAATGATCTCGCAGAATGCATGCAAGGGATTCCGATACTTTAACTGTTGGCCTGAGGTTAGCATCATTCTCCGCCGCACTGTGTCAAATGGGTATGCACAGACCCCAGAAACTGTTGTTATGCTCCAACCCAGTAAAAAACTCGCAAAGAAATTATCCTGCAATTTGAATTTATGATAAACAGGCTACCTTTGATCAGTTGGGAGGATATCAGACCAAAATGTTAAACTACATTTCATTTCCAGTACCCATTTAAACCAACAAGTTATAGCTCAGATGTTGAGATAGAGCAAGGAATTGTATGAGAGGAAGACGCTCATGCACCATGTTTTTAGACAAAAAAAGAGATTGAAGAAATTCTTTTGATGACAAACTTGTCAAGCACATTGTATTTCTCACAAGGAGGTGGGCGCACTTACTTGCAAAGGTCCAACCAAAACCACAGGCTTCATGGTGTCATAAATCCCAAAGTACATGCCTCTGTAGAGAGTAATTCCCATGATTGATACCCCAAATCCTCGATACAGGCCTACAATGCCATCACTTGACCATGTTTGACGATAAACATCAACCAGCCCTTTGAATTGACGTTGGCCATTAACAGAACACCCCTTTGCATCAGTGCCTAAGCGGGTCCTTGCGTAATCAAGGTGATACAAAAACAATGACGTGGTTGCTCCAGCAGCACTCCCTGAAGCAACATTTCCAGCAAACCCCTTTAAGTACCCATCCTTCTCTTTGGAGCATCCAAATAAGGTCTTGAAGTAACCTTTGAAAGCAAAGTTGAAGGCCTACGAACAATCCAGAAATGTTTCTTTAGTAACAAGATTTGGCAGCATACTTGATACAAACACTTTGTCCTTGTCAGCATATCGCATATATTGAGACTTTACTGACACTCTTGGACACATATTTAATACTCCTTTCTGTGTCATTAATTCAGATAATTCTAAAAAAAAATTGTGTCGAGAGGATGCGTTAGTGTCCTACTTTTTTTGGTATTCATCATATTATGTCCATGTCCATATTTCATAGGTATATAGACCATGTGAAATTAATTACACTGTCCGTCCAACATTCATACGAGTATAGACTCAATGGTCTATAATTCACATGAAGCCAGGAATTGTAAATGATTGAGGTAATGTATGCAAATTCGCTCAAGGCAATAGGAAAGTCCATGATTCAATATACATGACCACCACAAACGGAAAAAACTTTGCAGTGGCTACGATAATCTTGGCTACTATAATCCCAACTTATCAGTATCTGGCTAAGCATATTTTCACATCCTGGAATAGGCTTGCAATTTTATTCCAAAATTCCTGTCAAAAAGGTTTTCAGCTACCAACCTAGCATATTAATGCTTCCATTCATTCTGGTTTGAATGAATGATGCTATCACATCAGCAGCGTTAATTGATAAATTGTCGATGCAGGCACTTTAACTAAAAATCATTGGCTCATATATCAGTTCAAAATGTCAAGTTGTAGAGAAATTCAGTTAGACACATAAATAGAACTTCAGCTGATTGGAAGATATTAAATGCTTGCCACTTCTGAGGGGAAGAAAATAATCGCATGCAGGAAGCTGTATCTTTTATAACAATATACGAACCTTCGAGAAGAGAGTTTAATTTGTTGACTATGGATTCCATTAGAACCATCCAAAGAGCTATAGCCATGCGCCAGTTGATGAATCTGAGGTACAAGCTCACTGATCTCATCCTCATGGTACCCTTGCTCAAATGTAATTATTATTAATCCAACTCATAAAGCCTTTACCTTACAGTTAAAGCTATCTGCAAAGGATGGTCTTTGCAGGAGAGATCCATAATCTCTATACATTACAAGATTAGTCCAAACAAGGTGCAAAGGATCATATTAGACAGAGATTAACTAAGGGAAACTAAAAAGATCTTTCTTGTTAATAGAAGAGAGACATCACAAGATGAGATATGATATTTCTAGTTTATTCCATCCATCATTGCTTCTATTCTTCATTTGCTCACAAAATGCATAATCCATTCATTTGAATAGGTCTGAATTTTGAATAGAACGTTTACTGAATGCCCATGCTTTAAGTCACTTTTCCTGTTTCTAATCTTTTTAGGGGCTCACTGGTATGGTTGTCCAAGCACAAGATCACCCACCAAAAGACTTATCGTAGTCACAACCAGTATATGGAATGTCTCACCAGAAAGCTTACTGAACGCACCTGCTTGGATTCACTTTTTCCTCATTTCTTAAATACTTTTAGGGGCTCACTGGTTTTGCAAGCACCTAAAACTGTCCCTTCTGTAGAGCTACTAATGAAAGCAAAGACCTAATTAGATTTATACCGTCCCATACCAGACTAGAAATGTTTAAAGAAAAATAGCTAGTCTACTTGCCATTAATAAATTGTTGCCCTACGTCTTCCAAGTTGGGTGCACATGTCTTCTATTTAATTGTCTTCAATTGTTTCCCTACTTCTTCCGCTTGGGTGCACATGTTTATGCTGAGAATAAGGGAATTTTTTTCAAGTACACCAATAAAATTGATATGAATTGCCATTTTATATGACAAGCAGAAAAGAAGGCATTGGTTAAACTATACATGCACTTGAAAAGAAGTAGCCATACTAATATTTCGTTTAGGAATACCAAAAACGAATTCAAGTCACAAGGAACCCCTCTCCCTCTCTAACTTAAAAGAAAGGAAAGACATGAAAACCAACTTCCTAATAAAGGAGCTCCTCGGAAGCTATAGCTCAAAGCAATGGGTACACATATATAGAAGGTGTTTGAAAGGATTAACAACATAAAACTTATCAAAAAGAGAAAACGATCAACAATAATCTCGCACCACAAATTTAAAGTGAATTGCAACAGTAAAGATCTTTTCATTTTTACTCAACAAAAAATTATTTCTTCATTAACTCAAATGTCACAGGTAAAGAAGTAATAGAGAAGAGTGCAAATAAATACTACTGAAAATAAAATAGAATCAGCACAGAATCACCGAAAGCATATAAGATACAGGGGAAAAGAAAAATAAATCACCTGAGTCGGAAAATATCGTATGACATTCGCCTGGTTACCTCTCCAAAAAGACAACAAACCCTCCTCTCTCAAGACCCTTCTGAAGCAATCAGCAAGACCCATATAAGGTCTCTTGAGTTGCCCCCTCTTTAACAGCTCTCCTTGATTTTGCAATAAAAGTTTCACTCTCTCAATTGGCGCTGCCGCACTCTTCGAAATTACAGCTGCCATTCCTCCCATCATAAAATCAACAGAAAATCTTTCTGACTGCGGCTTCATCTTCAACCTCTCCCCTCTTTTCTCTGTAGTGTGTAGAAGTAAACATAAAACTATCAGCAAAAGATCCTATAAATAATAGTCCTTATGTCCTTGATAGAATGATAGCAGCAAATTAATAAAGAAAATAAAAAGAACAAAGATCAGGCATAAGTTAGGGGAGACATAAAGGACAAATCAACTAAATCGTATTTTGTTTCTCCTTGCATATTCAGATATATAGTAATCATTTTATCCTTATCCACTTTCACTTCATCATTTCTTTTGGACAGAAAGTTATCCATCGGATCTATGTTTCTCCCTTTGAAATCGCTGATATTAACCGAATAAATACATATACATACTCTCTATCAATAGGAAAATCTCAACTTAGTCACTGTTACACAGTCCACATCTTCCTTTTTTAATTCTGTCAGTGCCAACCTTTTAATGGCCGCCATCTCCTTCAAGCTCATTAATAGCAGAGCCAAGATACATGAGGAAAGACAAGGACTCCACCCTTAGAGGAACAGAAATAAAGTTAAAACTCTTGATAAAAAACAATTAAAAAAGTGCAGCCCTCCAATCCCTATCCAGCCATAGAATGCCCCAATAACAAATGACCATGAGGCAAGTAGAAAAACTCTACCCCTCAACAGATGCAAAGGATATGCTACTGTCAAAACCGTGAACATCTCACTTCCAAAAAGCACTTTAGCATCCTTAATCCTCAGAAACCTCAGATACTTAATCAGCAACAAATCATTAACAGATCTATAGGTCCATCCCTTATGGTATACGACCATTTCTCATCCAATAACCTCCAAAGCTCCAACCTAAGGATCTTGGCTCTTTTGAAATAGAAAGAAGAAAGCATTATTGTTTCAAATAACTTTAATAGAAACTAAACAAACCCAGTATTGACTGATAAATAAATACACAAGTAACTAAAACTTGGATTGGGTGCAACTTAAATGAAGTTTTGAGTTTTCACTTATTGCCGAAAGGTCCATAATACTTATTAGAGCCTTCAAAAGAGGAACATTGTTGTCAACATTTTCAGCTTCAAAAAGTCAAGTTTGTTATTATAAATTGGAATCAGACCAAACAGAAATATACAACAAGGGATGACGAGACAATTTTTGCTTGACTGCAACTAATTAAATATACAATTTCATCCAAAAGATGAAAACAATTATTAGAACTTAAGTTTTGAAATTTTGCCACATATACATTCATTATCACACTGCACTTACAAGTAATCTAAATAACAATTTTCAGACCAAGAGGAACATCAGATCAAAAAAATGCCTTCATGTCATGGACAAAAGGGATGATTTAATTTCAACTGATTAACATGCGACTGCATAGCTTATTATATCAAGCTTAACTTTATTTGCAGCAAAGGTTTCAAGAGATTGGAAATTTTAATCCATTTGATACCCAGAGCAACCTGATCATTTGAAAACTAAAGGAAGGAGAACAATATTATCAATTTAAAGTACAACTATCCACAAAGAAAGAGACTAATCAAAAATGGGTCATTTTTCTTTTTCTTTCGGGAACTGATAATGGCTCATTTCAGATTAAATACAGAACTTGAAATGAACCAGATAACCCATGTACAATCTAATATAACCAATCATTAGAATCTCTACAAGTTGCCTCTCAAATTTAATCAAACATACAAAAATTTGAATGAATTTTCTTCAAATTTCTTCTTTCTGCTTCAATTTTCACTCTATTTTTTTTTATATACATTGACGAATCAAGCTCAGGTGCGTGTTAGAAACTGATTCTCGTAAATAATTTTTGTGCGCGTGAGTTTTTTTCATTTTCAAATCAATTAAGTTAAAATTAATTTGTTACTCCAATTCATGCGAATGAATCTGTAGCATTTTTGCAAGCAAATAGATAAATAAAAGCTAATGAACAGCCATTTTTCACCAAGAAAAACTAAAAAATGTAAAATTATATATATATATATATATAGAGAGAGAGAGAGAGAGAGAGATTTACTTGATGCCCAAATGCTCTATCCTTCAGGCTCCGGCGGTGAACGAAGGGGAGAGCGATGTTCTCTTCTTTGGCAACCAGCTGTTTGGATTTTGGAATTTAATTTAATTTTGATATTTTAAAACTACTTTTTGTCTCTTATTTTATTTTTGCAAATAACGATATATAATAAGTATTGTTTAAAATATTAATTCTAGATAATATTAATATATGTTTATTTTGGTAGTTTTATTTGAATTATTTTTACTCTGTAAAGTCAATATTAACTGTCTTATTTTATTATAAATATTATTTGATTGTCATAAAAAAAATTCCTATTATTCTTTTTTTTTCTTGGAGTCACACTAATATCTTTAAAATAATAGACTAACTATATGATTTAATTCTTATGTCCATTGTCGTTATTTAGTAAAAGTTGAATTCTAATTTATTTTAACTGATTTAGTTCTTATGTCTAATTTGTCGTTATTTAGTAAAATCATATGTGAATTCTACTCTTAATTTTTCTCCTTTTAATAAACTAAGATCACTCCCCGACAATGGCGTAAAAATTTGGTGTGATGTCGTAAGCAACCAAAAATAAAATTTTATTGCAAAAGATAATTATGTAGTAGTGCAAGTAAGGAGTCGATCCTACAAAGAAAGATTTATTTTGTTTTTATACTTTGTAACCAAAATTGGGGATTTTGATTGTGATGCAAAATAATTTATTAAAGTTAGTCAGAGAAAACAAACATTGGATTTGATCAACTTCCACTTCAGAAACTTACACCGATCATAATCAATTAATATTTTGAATATTCACCGTTAGAATCAATTCATCATTCAGAATCATTCCATGTCTTTCCTTAATTTTAGTTAGATATATAAAAACAAGCAATCTAAATAAACCTAACTACTAAACAACTTCAGACAAGCGCTAGAAGTTAAATTTAGTAGATGATTTAAGAATTAGAAAAAACGTTGAAGCTAAACAACACAAGCACAAGCGGTTACAGTTAAATTAGTTGAGTATTCTTCCTAAGATATAATAATCTAATGATCTGCTGTCAATTATTAATTTTAATTGCTTCACAAATTAGAGTGACCAAACAAATTATGGATTTGATATCTATTAGCAGTAGATTTCAATGATTAATAAACTAGTATGCATCCTAGCAATCAAACATATCAATTATAAAGTTCTTGTACATAAAAAATATAGTCAATACTTAAAATATAATTGAACAATTAAAACCAATTAGATCTCACAGTCTAATACTTATGAGGTTTTTGTCTCCTTAATCCAAGCATAGAAGTTTAGTTGCACATAGCCATGAAAATCACCGCTTGTGCTTGTGTTGTTTAGCTTATGCCTGTAAATAGTGATCATGAAAAACAACACAAGCACAAACGGTTTCATACTTGTTCGGCCCGAATCAAATAATCCCTTAGATATGATGCAACAAGATGATTCAATTATTAAATAGGAAAATAAAAATGTGTTACTCTATCTAATAAAATGTACTTGCAATAAAAAAGTATGAATAATATAATAATTCTCTAATAAGACAACACAATAATTTTGATGAACATAAAGAGAAGTTTTATGCATTGATCCATGGGAGCCTTCTAGCTCAAAATAATAGTTGTACTGAACATCAAAATACTGAAATTCTACTCACACAAAAGGGTACATAGAAAATGGATCCTTAAATGAAAGTACATTTAGTTAACTAACACCTAGATGACACACCAAAGGTTAATCCAGAATCCTTTAGCTTCTGCTCCGTGATCCTGTCTAAATGTTCTACCATCTCATCACTCAAATAATTCTCCCAATCTCCAACCTGACCTTTCCTAAAGAACACGCGGTTGTCAATAACAAGTTCAGTGCTAGACCGCAAAATTCCAGTCTTATTCACCTCCAAATTCTTCAAATTCTCAAAACTACACAGCTCTAGTATTTTTTGCACCAACCCTTCTTTCTCTTCTTCAACCGAAAAGGGTTGGCCCAAAAATGAAGCTAATCTTTTAAGGTAAAAAAATGGCTCTCTCTTCATATCCTCATACTTTATGAAAAACACATTATTAGGCAATTCTTGGCTAGCTTTCCAATACCCTAACACATGCTCCCAATAAGGTCCATAATGTGACACCCCTTCACAAAACAGCTCAAATGCTTCGCCAAGCGAAAGAGAGGGTAGATTTTTAGGTCTAAGTTTGTTCATGAAATGCCATTTTGAAACAAACACATCTTTTGGCTCGCGACAAATGTAGACAAATTTGCAAGTTGAATTTGTCACGGATTTTGGTAATAAATCATAAGGGATATGAGTGGCGAAGAGACGAGGCTCCGTTTGAAGATGTTTGGTTTTGCTAGTGAGATAGTCGTCTTGATAAATGAATGCATCCAAGAAGGGAAAACAGTCATGGGGACCGGTGTTTATCAAAGGGTGAGTGGAGAAATCATAAAGCGAGCGATTCATGGTTGCAAACATAAGGGCTCGGAGCCATGTTGTGCCACATTTTGGAGAGGTGGCTAAGAAAATATCGGTTGGTTTAGGCTTGAAATGGTGTTGCACAAATAACACTCCTTTAAGAGCAAACGAAGGAGTTAGCCAATAGCCTTGGAATTGGACAAGATCTTGAGTCAACCAGCCTTTGGCTTTGGGGAGGCTTTGAACCATTTCAGTATACTTTTGGTAGGTTTTTTCAATGTCTTCTTTTTCTGTATCTACATTTTCGCTGTGAGAACTTGGGATGTGGCATTGGCATTGGCATTGACATTGACATTGGCATTGGCATTGTGGAGAAGATAAAAGGGAAAGATTCATTTTGATATGTATATATCTAGCTAACACTGAGCTTCTTTTTCTGTTGTTGCTGTGAATGTCTCCGTTGTTGCTCAATTTGAGTATGCTATTTATAGCAGAAGCTCGTGAGACACCTCCTTTAAACCAAGGAACAAAGTTTGAATTCTTCATCCTTGAAAAACTGGTTTAGTTTGATTTTTCTGGTCAAATTGTCAAATTTTAGAAGTAAGAAAAAATTAAGCATATGCATTTAAAATTAAATAAATCCTCTCTCTAAATAGTTTTCACATTATTTCTCCTAACTTTTCTCAATTGTATGTTATATTTATTACAATATCTTAATTAGTAGCCAGCCAGCTAATTATATCAATGATATGATCACAATTTTTATTCTAATCAATTTTATAAAAAAAAATAGAATCATAAATGTATTTTTACCATTAGATATAATTAATACAATTCTCAGCCATTCAAATTTTTTAAAATTTTTTATGATGAAAATGAACATAACTATCAAAAGCATAGTAATGCTTCAATTTCCTTGTCCCCACATAGTAATGCTTAAAGCTCACAACCTTTGGTAATGTAAATGAAAGGATTACATCCACATGATGTGGAGATCTTGCCTTCACTCAAAATTGAATGGCTTGCAGACTCAAAACCTTTAAACTATATTCTATTTTTATAAATAAAATTTGATATTTTCACAACTTCTCTTTCACATGATTGTGAGACCCATTTATTTTTCATGTGAAAAGAAGAAAGTGTTCGAAGCTAAACAAACTTTCATCATTTTTCAACAAATTTTTTTTTTTTGGAGAAAAGGAAAAGAAAGCAGAAGCAAGAAATAAAACTCCTCCAATCAATTTATATCAATGATATGATCACAATTTTTCTATTTTTTAACGGTTTGTAAGTAAATAAGAGTTCAATGACCCATTTGTAGGAACAAAAGGTTCAATGACCCATTTGTAAGTTTACCTATAGTAGAGTGACTTCAAAAGCATTTAACCCCAAATTAAAGAGATAGTTGATAAAAATATAAATAGATGAAATTCAAATACATTCATGTCTAATTTTTATGTTCAATTTTTATGTCCGCCTAGAAGAGCTCTTGTCAAATTATATTCCAACATTACCCCTCACTCTCTTATTATAAAGAACTTAAAATAAGATAGTCCAAATTATCACTTCAATATATGCCTAATATTTTTCACATCAATGTCATCCATTGTCCGAAGTCGATAAGTTCCGGGCTTCGGGCCCATGTTCAGAGGAGTAAAAACCTCAACCTCCTGAGGCATTAAATTGTAAACCAAACCTCTATTGTTTAACTTGTGATTGTAACGCCGAGCAATTTATTATTGGTAGCTAGGTAGTCGACCTTATCATCATTTCATCCCACACCTAAAACAAACATCTGGTTTGTTCTTTATCGGTGCTGCAGTTTCTTTATTTTTACCCGACTCAGACACTTTCCACTTCTGGTGGCCTGAATTGTCGCGGTTCTAAAATTTGTTGTTACGATGGCCTCGTTTATTCATTTTTCCCCAAGGCTTCTTATTATATGACCATCTCTTGTCACGTTTATTCTGCTGGAATGACGTGCTGTTAATATCCGGCAATGAGGGTAGCACCCGTTGGCCGTACTTGATGGTTTTTCAACAACAATTCATTATCCTTTTCTGCAACAAGGAGGATAGACAACAAGTTACTGAATTTTGTGAACTTACTCTGTCTATATTGTTGTGACAAAATCATGTTTGTGGGATGAAAAGTTGAGAGCGTTTCCTCTAATATTTGGGTTTCAGAAATTGGATCTCCACATAAAGCCAAAGTAGAGGCTATTCTATAAATATTGGAAATATATTCTGTAATTGATTTGTAATCGTGTAGCCTTAAATTAAGCCACTCAAATTTGACATTAGGGAGAACAACCAATTTTTGGTGGTCAAATCTTTCCTTCAGTTGTGTCCATAAAGACAAAGGATTTTTGACTGTTAAATACTCTGTCTTTAATCCTTCATCAATATGGTGACGAAGAAAAATTATGCCTTTTGCATTTTGTGTCGAAGTAGTTGTATTTCATTATTCAATTGTCTTTTCTAACTGATTTGCACTAAGGTGTAATTCTGCATCATGTGTCCAAGCCAAATAGTTATCTCCAGAGATTTTCAAAATAGAAAAATCTATTTTTGCCAAGTTTACCATCGTCTCAGTTGGTTAGAGCCTCGTGCTAATAACATGTTATAAAACTTTAGCAAAAGTGTATAAATATACTCTTATAATTATTGCATAAATTTAGAGAGACTAACAGAAAAGAGGGAGAAACTCTGAACTTCAGAGGAATTCTATCTATCTTTCATTCAGTAATATTCCTTTATATAGGCAGCAGAAGAGAGAGGGAGGAAGGAGGAAAGGGGAGAGAGGTAGATCACAGAGTGGGGAATCAAATAATTTTTGCCTTCATTAGCTAGCAATTATTATTATAATATATTTTATTTTTTAACAAATTCTCCTTTATCAATAAAAATAGGGGTTAAAAATACTTTTTTGCCCTATTGATATCACTTCTCATATTTAATTTTAATTAATACAATAATTACTATTATAAATTACATAAAATATTTAAGTACAAATTATTATTTTAAAAATTAAAATAAAATACATTAAAGTTTATAAATTAACTAGAATTAAAATCAAATGAAATTCTTTTTTATAAAAGTGTGATAATTATAAAAGGAAAAAGTCCAAAACTGTCACTCTCCCAGTATCCCTTGTATTCTAACAATACAAAACTACAAGGTCGGAGTATTATTTATCGGATAATGGTAAATTGGTAATGCATTATATTGCCGGCCTGCCGGCTATGGCAATTTCCTTGTCCGGATAATGGTAATGCATTATTATAATTTTATTCATGTATATTTATCAAAGTATATATGGAGAATCAGTTCTATGGCATTGTTTCGAATTATAATTGAAAATCCAATAATATAAACCTAGAACGAAATCAGTCAAACATCACTCACATTTTCGAATCCAACCAGAAATGTTCGGTAGGTAAGAACCTGAAATCACACTACAAATAGAAAGGGAATAGTTAGCATGAAGTGAACTCCATTGTACACTTTATGACCAATACACTGCTGACACGCAGGCAAAGAGATCACCCTCCCGTCTATGTGTCAGTACTGTATTGAGTATAAAGTGAATTTATCATAAAGTTCATTTTATGCTAACCGAATCCAAACTGAAAGGGCTATTAGCTCAGCTAATAGCCATATTACAGGGGAGGATGATCATAGTGACGGTGACAGTAATTCCCTTGGCATGGTTCTCAAAAAGCAAACTATATAATCTACTTTTATATAATTTAAGATATAAGAATTATCCATAAACTACTATTGAATAGCTACTGAAACAAACAATAGGCAAAGCTCCATTTAAGCTGTTCAACAAGAATTGGGGACTTCCTCAACACAGGATTTCTCCCCATCTAGAACACCCTGCAAAAGCATTACATTTCAATATTCCGAATTAGCTGGTATGTCCGTATATTCCAAACAAAAGATTGTGAATTATTCTACTTTGTTTTCGAGTTACAACCTTAATGATCATCACAGCCGCATCCTTGTGCAGAACCTCATTATACTCCCGACAAGCAAGACTCTGCATCATTATTAAAAATGTTTGTCCTCGGATACAGTTGCTATAAGGAAACATAATAATCAAGTGAAAAAGAATACACTGACTTGAACACAGTTAGGACAACCAGCATCTCCGGAGCAGCAACATGATGTCAGAAGTTCCAGAGCCGCACCTATCAACTCAGTGAAAAGAGGTTGAACCTGCACATATACATATAACTTTTAGAGTGATGGTCTAGTGAGCATATTATTCAAACTTCCAAATATCACAGGAAAATGACGGCTTTATCTATCTACTCCTACCCAGTCCTCCTTGAAGTTAGGTCTCTTATAGCATATATACTGATCAAATACAGAGTCGTTGCACATTCTCATAATGGAGTTGAATGGTAAGGGTCAACACAAATTCTAAATTACCTATAATATACAGATGCTTGCTCATTCTAATCTCTTTTTCCCTGGAAACGAAAAATAGATACAGACAAGAGAAGAGGACCCAATATTAACCTGTGCTGAAATGCCAGTTCCTCCAGGATGTGGATCATAAAGCAGAATTCTTTCAGGAACGTAGCGGGTATCATGAGGGTTTGGACACTCCGAAGATATATCAGATGAGTTGCAAATTATATATCTACATGTCAAAGTGTCATGAAACTGTCAGACAAACAAAATTGAAGACCATAGGTACAACTACAGGTAACAGACTAGATTGTTTACTCTTTATTTTTGGTAAGTTAATCTCCATTATTGAATTTTTAGATATAATATTCAGACTTACAGAGGCACTACATTAAGAAGAGCATGACAAGCAGCATGTAATCCTCCACGAAACGAATACCCTTTACTTTCAATAGCTGTTTTTACTGACTGTGCAACTCGAATCCAGACTGCCTACTCACATGTAAAGTTATGAAGACAAATGGAAACACATGATCACAGGAGCATGATTGAACACTTCCAATCGAATACAAAAAGTAAGATATTAGAGTACTGTCAAACCATATTGTGGCACATACCTGAGAATCGTAGGAATAATTAGGAAGTGAAAGGCCCACTGTATCAAACACTTGATTGCTTCCTCTCCATATACGACGGAAACCAAACCAAGTAGTTGTTACTTTGCAAGTATGTGCTTGAGCACTTGTTATTGAGAATTGGACACTGGAAATCCTTGCTGGATACGTCTAAATAGCAGGAGAGCTAACAGTTTAGTGTTCTTTATAGCACTATCAAATGGGACTAATATATTGAAACTACATTATTGATTTTAACTGAAACAGCTGGAGCCCAAGAATCCAAAGTTCAGAAAATAAGAACTATAAATATGATAAATCTTAGTAGTAGGATTGCAGAATCCAGGTGTTAAGGGTCAAGAAAGCAGGACACTAGCTCACCAACGTGGGATGTTTCAGATTTAAGCAACATAAGAGTTTGATAAGGACACAGGTTGGTTAGATATTAAGAGTTAGGAAGATATCTCAACATTCGCAAGTACCCCCTCTCTACACCCCCCCTCCCCCTCTCCCTCTCCCTCTCCCTCTCCCTCTCCCTCTCCCTCTCCCATACCAGCGTGCCAGCAATTCCTCTTCCCCTGCAGCAGAGCCTCCAAGTAAGGGAACCACAACAGCTAAAAAGTAGATACCTTCTCGAAGCAGGCCCCTATATATGGTTAAATACCAAGAGAAAATTGTTAACTTATAGCATAATATACCCTCTGTCCACTTAATTTGAGTGTGTAAAGGATTTCAAGACATTTAAATAATATATTTTTTTATATACATCTTAATATATATGCTCAATTGTTATATTTCAGCTATTTAAAAAATCTAATATAAAAATGGGCTTTAATGCGTCTTAAAATCCATAGAAATTTGAATTCATCATACACTCAATAACCAAAACTGGATAAGCGACATATAGATAACATATTGCAGATCAGTAACCATAGTTGTCACGGCGCCACGCCGACTGGCAAGATGCCTAGGCAACCGTCATGGCATCCGTATGGCGACAAGTCGTTCACAATCGTTTGATTCAAACGTTTAATATGCCTCTCCTCTACAACTTCTTCGGGAGTCTTCCTTAAAAGTGCTTCAAACGTCTTTGTTGGAGCTTTTACTTGTGGCTTTTAGAATTGAAAAGCAGCTTTCTTCCTTTTGGAAGCCGTCTCAAAACTTGGGATAGTGTTAGAAGAAGCATTGGAAGCCATGGTTGGACGAGCAGATGATTGTTCTTCTTGCACTTCTACTACATCATCCTCATCATCTAAGTTCAACTAGCTTGTTCCTCTTTCTACTATTCAAAGTCACTTGCATCTCCCTCATAATTTCTGTTGTTGCCCAACTAGATGTTGCTTGAGCCTCTTGCCCGGATGACATTTCTTCCCGTAAAGTAAACATTGCACGACATCCTTATTACTTATATCCGGCCAATATCCATATTTCCAACCCGGATTGCTCGATTTAGCTTTCCTTTTAGGGTTCTTCGTTATATCATAATTATCAACCCCCGAACTTTCCGTCATTTTACTTTCTACACAATACAGTCAAATAAAAACTATAAGACAATTTGTATTATTATGTATCCATATATATATTATATGTATATATAAGTATGTATCAGTATATAACCATTAACCACATCAAGAAGATAAATTGTATCACTATAAACCACATCAAGTAGATAAATTGTATATGAGTATGTAACATCAATTGTGGTATCACTATCTAACATCAATATGTCCAAAATGTAACCACTGTCAATTAGATAAATGTTACATATCAATGGATAAAATGTAAAGAGTATATATATAAAATATAAATAAATACATATATATATATATATAACCAGCAATCAGCGGAAAGGATAAGGATAAGGGGAACAAAAAAATAAGCTAGTGTACTGTAGGCCAACAATCAGTAGAAAGAAAAAGAAAACAGTAAAGGGGAAGAAGAAAATAGAAGAAATACCTGCCGATCGGAGTTGCGTAAGCAGCGTCACCGAAAGGACTTCAAAGTCAAGCAGTTTGAAAGTCTCTCGCTCTCACAGAGTCGTTGTATGTCTTGCTCTCTCGGTCGCTCTCGCAGAGTCGCTGTCTGTCTCGCTCTCGCAGTCTCTCTCGGTCGCTCTCACAGTCTCGCTCGTGGACGCCTTCTACTCTTCTTCTAAGTTCTATTGCGAATCGACTTCGATCTTCTTCTAAGTTCTACTACGATGCGAATTGACTTCAAGTTCGACTAGGGCTAGTTTTGTTCCTCAACGACGTCATTTTGCTTCTCTATTTTTAACCCAGTTGGCATTTGGGTTGATCCATACCCAAAGGGGCCAAGTCGCTTTGCCGGAAAGTCGTCCAAGTCGACGCCAAGTCGTCCAAGGCGACGATTGCCTTTGCTAGGCGCTCAACTTTCAACCCAAAACCAAGTCGACCGGTCGCCTTGTTTGCCTCCTACCAACTAGACGACTTGGCGTCGTCTAGGCGACGCCTTAAACTATGTCAGTATATCTGCACAATTAAGTATAATTTTCTGCTTTCTGCTTCTAAATTAGATTTTTCTAATACAGCTATATTCTATGTTTTTTTCTATAAAACCTATATTGGACACTTCGACAATTTGTGCCTCTCGCAACTATCAGGTAACATACTTATCATTTATCACAAGATTCTTAATTTTCTTACAAGAGTCAGTTGTCACACTAAAGCCTTACAGAATGGTTACATGCAGCTAAATATTTTACTGCAGTTCCCTTGTTCCCATGTTACTAAAGTAAAATGTCAACAATAGATAAGTAGGCAAAATTAAATAGGTTTCATTTTCAATGGTAACTGTATCACATGGAAAAGGGGGAGAAAAAAGGTAATTTAATTAAAATCCACATACAATTTTCCCACCAATGACGTGAATATCGGTGTAATCACGAGTTTTTGTGTAATACTTCAAGTCGGCTTCTTGACAGAAAGCAATTTTACTTGATAAATCTAACTTCTTCACCAGATATGTTTTCCCTTGATGCATATAGACGGCACCTTCATACACCTGAAAGATTAATTAAATTATCAATTATCAAGAAGAAATAGCAGCATAGAGCATGAGTTATTTGCTTTTACCAAATAATAATTAAGATACCAATGGCCAGGGGCAGACCCACTCTTTAGATGAAGCGGGAAATTGCCCGCCTTGATTTTTGGAGGAAAAATAATCAGTGTCAAAAAATTATAAGATGACAACCATTTTGGATGAAGGGAGCATGAAAACACCAAGAAAAACAATATCTATACTTATCCGCCGGGGGGGGGGGGCTATGTACCAGAGTCCAATAATTGTATAGAATCAGCAATTTGTTAGTTTAGTGCTTGGACAAAAGTTAATTGTTGGTAATTGAATTGGACATGGTGTATGCAAGTATGACTGAAAAATACTCCAGAAAACTGAATTTGTTATAGAAGAAGCAAATATCATTGAAAGAGTGCAATAATGTTGATAACCTTTCCTATCCAATGATTCTCTATGTGGACGCATCCCATTTTGGTGTTAATATCTAATATCCTTGTCATAAAGATGTTTTTTAATAAATAATAAAATACGTCAATTTAGTGATTGATATTCATTTGGCAATCCTGGCTCGCCCCTGCCAAACGATGATAACATAACAGCCAAGAAGCAACAGAAAGCTAGAAGGGCAAATGGAATCATGGAAAATAGAAGTGGAAAAAGATGGGAGTAGATAATGTCATAGGAGATTTATGCTTTATTTTCAACAACAAAAAGAAAAAAGAAAAAAGAAAAAGTGGAAGAGCAGACAAGTACGAAAGTCAAACTAATTCTTCAAATAACTCCAAACTAATAAATCTAACAAAAACATTTGGCACTTTCTTTCAGAAATTTTTCGTTTCAACAGGAAGGGGTGCAGTCAATTTTAACCTTTTTACCTGAAAGAATGCCTTGCTTTCCTCAATTTCTTCAAGAACATCATTCTTTTGCTGGTCAATTACTTTGTATCTCTCTGTCTCTATGGCCCGTATACTAACAGCATGTGAAGGCATTTTCTATGGAAAAGAATATACAACAAAGAAAAATACTGGAAAAAGTTACTTTACAGCTGCCGTAGTGTCAAATAAATTGAAACAATCCGCATTTGATTAATTAGAAGAAGAGGGACATTAAAACCTAGACAAGAAGACAATTGTATACCTCATGTCCTATATAGCTCCAAATTCTAGCAGAAGGATCACGTGATGAATCAGTTCTCAGGTATCCTTTAGTTTCAAGAGTCATTATGGTGTTCTTTAAGCCAGGACCAAAATACTTCTCATCATGAAGCAAGCAAATCGGGTGTTCATGAGCAGCACATACAAGATGCTGTTCAAGCACCTACAGAGAGAATGAACTCCAAAAATGAGAACATGTTCCTCTGCTGAGTGTGAAAGAAAAAACAAAATCAAGAAAATTGCACGTAACAGTTCCGAAAATCAGAAAAACCTGGTGGTTATTAGCATCGATATGACAACACTCAACTGGGCTCCTGAAGAGTTTATAGGGATATTTCATAAAATACTGATCTAGAGGCCCTTCAAATGCAACATATATGGCAAGTGATGTATTTTCCCTTCTCCCAGCCCTTCCAGCTTGCTGCCACAAGCTAATTATCAGGGAAGGCGGCCCCAATGAGAACAATACAAGGAAAATGTTACTAACAAAAACAAAAATGAATCAAGTCATGTACCTCGAGATGCTACCAGGAAAGCCAAGATGCAAAGTAACATCGATGTGCCCAACATCAATGCCTAACTCAAGGGCATTTGTAGCAGCAACACCAAGAAGATTCCCAGAAAAAAAGTCACTCTCAATCCTTCTTCGATCCTGCATTATTAGATAGAAATGTCAAGAAGCTATTACACAAAGCTAAGATTGAACATATATGCTAATAATAACATAATTAATTAGAAAGTAATAAAAAATGGAAGTTTGAATACTTGAATACTAAAAGAAGATTTTAACAGTCCATAGACACTACCACACATCAAAATACTAATGATGCAAATGAAAATATATGGTTGAAATCAGTGTTACCTGAAACGTAGTTCGTATACTATGCGGTACGAATACGGGTACATGGTTCGCTACATAGCTAAAACGCGATACGCTAGGGAAACTTTGTACAAGTTCTTATAGTTAGGAATTCTCTTAGAATCTAAATGTAATAAACCCAAGTTTATACAATACTAAGTAATGTTTTAGCATCCAATACTAAGTTATAATATTGATACTTTGTGTAATTATAGGTAAAATAACAAAGAAATTTTTCGGTACATTAAATTTAGAGTATTTGTGTGTAAGAGTACCATATTTGGGCATATAAATACCAATACACGGTTTGCTAGGTCAATAAGAGTATTTAGTAACTCTAGTTGAAATATCAGATAATGAGATAATTAACTGAAGAGTAGCAAGGACAATGGACCACATAAAATATCACATACGAGGCATAGCAAGGCATCCTCTCATATTCATAGATACCCTAACCCCTCTCCATCTGGAGAGAACATTAGTAGCAGATCTTGGCAAGATCCATCACAGAGCAAAAAAGAACACACCACATCCCACTCGCGTCAACTGACCCCTCAGCATCTTATGGACATGTAATGCTAATGTATTATACTCTTCACGAGCCTTTTGAACTCATCAATAGTCAAACCAACTAGTCATGTGATCTTAAGTTCTTAACTCATCAAGAGTACTGGATGCTTCAAGACATAAATTCCACATTTGTCTTGGCGAAATTCAAGCTACGTAGCTTCAAAGAAAGCATTTCTCTACCGCTTGTTGATAATTATACAAATGAATCATTTTTTCTCCAACATCTTATCATGCAATATCAATAAGAAACAAAAAACATAAATACCAACCTGAGCCATATAGCCAGCACGATAAGCACAAACAGAATCAACAAGATGGGAAGCAGTCTCCTGAAGAATCTCGCGTCTTAATCACAATGGCAGATATCAAAATACAGTCATCTTCTTGATCAACGTAAGCAATGGGCACAAATTTAAAAATTAACCATAGAAGCACAAGGTCACATACGTATAACTCAAAACAAGCTCACAAAGTTTCCTTGTTTTGCAGAATGTAATGCAACGAAGTCCATGCTGAACAATTTCTGCAAAGATACGTGAAACCTCCAATATTGGACTGCAGAGCAGAAATTAAGATGTCATGCATTATAAAATTGTTTCAAATATCAAATTATTGATTGATTTCTTTTATCTGGATTCACACGTACTGTATAGCATGCTTTGATGCAGCATAATATAAAGTGCAAGACATTTAATTTAAGGCATCCATGGTACCTTGTAAGTGTTTTATATGACACATCCCTATAAATTTTATAAAGAAAAAATTAATTAGCCCACCACAGAGTGAAGAAGTTTCATTGAGAAGCAAAAGCACATATTGAAGAAACTTTGGTATCCTTCCACTACTTATTCTAGCACAGAAGTAGGCCTGACAATTTTGCCCAATCCCGATGGACCCGATCAAACCCGGCCCTAATAGGACCTGATTTTTAAGACCTTATGGGGTTAGGGTCGGGTATGGGATATAATCTACCCCCCCCCGACCAGATTATATTATATATATATATATATATATATATATATATATTCTAATTTAATATTTTTAGTTTGGGTTAACATTTTCAGCCACCTCCTACCCTTCTCTCTCATGACTTTTCTATCCCCCTTTCTTTCTCTACCAGTTCTTTGAGAGATCAAGTAACAAGGAGGTAGCTTACCTCCTGCCTTCTCTCTCATAACTGCATAAAAAGCCTAATTTCATCATTAAAAATCAAACCACTTGGTATAACTCCTGTTATTCCCAATTCACCAAAAATCAATCCTCTTAGATCGAGCATCCCCTTCTATTCCCAATTTCTCTCTCCCGCTATTCTCAATTTCTCTCTCTACATTATGTCATTTTATTTCTAAAACATTCTATAATATAAACATGAACAAAAAATTATTGCAAGTATTCTAGCAACTTGAATTGTCAACCTCCACGCAAGTCTCTCTTTGTGTAACTCTACCATTCTTTTATCATTTATTCTCATAGCTAGCTGTCGTTCAAGTAATTCTGGCCATCAACGGTTTTTGCATTCGCATCAATTACTGTCCATTAACAAAGGGGGTGTTGTCGGGTACCGTCGGGTTTCTAGCATTCGGGGCAGGGTGTGGGGCTGGGATGGGGAGGGGTCCCTCAGACCAAACCGGCCACCCCGCATAGTGTTTAGAGATCACTTCGCAAGACAACAGAGAACAACATAACAAATCTCAAATTTCAATAATCAATAATCCAACGTTAAAAATGTTGCAGGGATTATATCCCTATTTAAAGACAACCAACCTTAGTTTTACTTGGAGAACAAGTAAACTACGAAAGGACTAAAATACCCTGACAAAACAATATACTTCCTAATAAATATAAAATATCCTAAATCCTCACTATTAAATAAACATAATTACAAAAAATTTATTTCCAAACAAAATTAAAATTTCTCTTTTATTCTGTGGTCCCCATCATTCTCTCTCCCTTGGTTGGACAAAACTCGATCTCAAGTTTTATAATAGGCAAGAATAATCGACGAACTCATCTGCACCAAGTAAAAATTTTGGGACACCATTGAGAACTTCACATGATAAGTCTCAAAAACATTTGGTAAAAGCAATGATAACAATGTTGCTTTTGTATCATAATGTGCTTCAAGTACACCATCTGAAATGATAAACTCGGCATGATCAACTACAACAGGAGGAATTTCATGTTTTTATTAGTGGTCCTCATCCAGTACCCATACCAACTCCGATGCAATGTGTTTTGGAAGAAATTATTTCTTTTTCCAACAATTTGATTTCCAAGAAGACCAAACTGAATCTTTGTATTTGTGCACCATATGACCATCTCATCAGGTCTTTTAAAAGTTTTTAGTCATTAAAGTGAGGCATAAATCTAGTTTCCTTAACTGCTTTCTTTGTTTACAGTCAGTTAAGTACTCCACCGTCCCCTTTTGACTTTGTTTTGCAGTCTCTGGTTAGGCGTATCTAACTCATCATATAGTAGTTTTTGCCAGAGAGTTTTAGTCCTTAGATTATATTTAAAGGAAGGACTCAAACTAGATCTCTATTAGTGCAACCCTACTAAAAACATTGAAAGGGTTGTTCTAAAAAATCTTAAGCATGCATACTCTCAGTGCTACATAAGAACTCACCCACTCTCTTTAGTGAGTTAGTTAAGTTGCGGATAATCAAACTAATTTTTTAGCTTGAATGAGCTTGCTCAGAGACCAAGTTCATTAACCTTCTATACCTATTTGTGTCCCGTCACTCAAAACTAACCCACAGTATAATCAGACAACCCAACTACTCCCTCATCCTCAAAAGGATGACCTGACGTACAATTTTAATTTTTTTCTCCTCAAAAGGATGGCAATAAGTACATAAAGTAAAGGACAAATATGTCATGTAGTGGGGTCCACTAGTATATAAAAAAAGAAAGACAACAGTTTATATAATTTTATGGGACCGAAAAAATTTCTACTCTCTTTTCTCTACTTTACTTTTCTTAATTTGTGCACAAAATGTACTTCGGACATCCTTTAGAGGATGGAGGGAGTAATATTTATGTTATATAGAAATATAGGTAACTAAGTTCAATTGACATTCAAAACTTAAACCAGCGAATAAACTCTCCATGTGCTCCACATACAAAAGAAACCAACAAACATCAGGAATATATTTTCACTGAAAGATGATGCCAAGATGAAAATCTTTAAGTATTATCTTGAGTAGAGATAATGTCACCCCAACAAAATTTTCTTCTTTCATACTCACTTCAAAGGAACATGACAACATTAAGCAGCAGCCAAGTGAACATCCTGAAAGAGTAATCATGACAGAATATCTCATAATTTTTTCACGTCATATTTAAGAAAATTAGTTACCTTGAGCGTCCAACTACAACACTGCTATCAGAAGATTTCTTGGTTGTAGTGCTACTTTTAAATTTCTTGGAAATCTGTAGTCCGGCATTGTCAGCATATTGTTAAAAGAACATTTCTGATCAAAAGTTATCTCACTAATGAAGCACAAAGAACCTACAGTTTTTAGGCACGTAGGTGGATTCCAGAGGACAAAAAGCTTACGACCAGAAGGGCTACCGTCATTCTGAATCAGCTCCAGTGTTGATAGATTCGCAAGTTCCTGTAGCATCCAAAACGATGTAAATGTTCCTGAAACATATGGTGTTCAATTTTGTAATATATAAACGCTAATTAAGTATTTTCAAAAAATCATCAAACACGCATACTCTAATACTACTCTTATTAACCAATCTTACATGGAGACTGCTGTTAAATAAGAACATGCTAGTTCCCTAATAGACAAAAAGTAGATATACTCGACATAACAAGAACTTATATTGAGATTACTACCAGTAAACAAAACAGAGAAAAAGGTCTCACCATTGTATGCTCACGGGGGTTAGCAGAAGTTGCAGTACAAAACACAAAAGAAGGCTCACTGCCATATACTGCACAAAGGATCAGGTTATGAAATTAACATTAATTTGTTTGTTGGGGGTAATAAAAGAAGAACTGAAGGAAAACAAAATCCCCGTCTATATAAAAACTCTATAACTACAGGGTGAAAAGATACCATGGCCACATATCCGACGAAGTCTCCTCAAAATAAGAGCAGTGTGACAACCAAATACTCCTTTATAAGCATGAGCTTCATCAATTATGACAAACCTGGTTTACAAGAACACAATTGAACTGCTTCAATATATATGTAATTGTCATTCTACAGATATATAATTTCTTAGATAACATCAACTTTACAGGGGAAAAATATCAACATATACATTAATTATTTGACCAGTCACATGGCATGCAAAAATACTGTCAATCAAAAGATACCTAAGATTTGCTAAAATTCGCCTGAATTGTCCATGGAATGGCAAGATGGACATATGCAACATATCTGGATTTGTAATTATCTGCACAAAAGCTGACAAAGATTCAGTAAAAATAAGCAAGGAGGCCAGCTAGAAGAACTTGAGAAAGTCTCCTGTCTTAAACAACCAAAACTTGCTGTAATACCAGTCTAGCATTGTCCCGCAGCCACATCCTATCCACCTGAGAAGTGTCGCCATCATATACGCCAATATTTAAGCTAGCACTGAACTCTTTTGTGATAGATAACAAAGCTCGCAGTTGGTCCTGAGCTAAAGCCTGCATGCATTAACAATGTGGGAATGCATAAACTATTAAACTTAGCCTAAAAGAACAAATAATACAGCTTCATGAATAAACAACTAAGATAATACATAAAAGGTCTAATGAAAACAACCTTTGTTGGAAAGAGGTAAAAAGCACAAGCTGACAAATCCTGAGATAAAACTTCCAGGACTGGCAAATTATAGCAAAGAGATTTCCCACTGGATGTCATGGTTGCCACAACTACATTCTTGCCAGCGAGGGTAGCTTCAATTGATTCTGCCTGCGGATAATACAAAGTGAAAAACATGTGCGGAAATTTCTGAATTAAAAAGGACTACAGTTTGTGAAGATAGCAACCACACCTGGTGGCTATACAACCTAGTAACCCCAATACAATTGAGTGCAGACTTTACGTGTTCTGAAAGGTTACCAGGGATCTCGACATAGTTGGCTTTTCTGCCACAAATCTCTTCAATATGAACAATCTGCACCAAAAAAGTTTAGTACTCAGCCTGGCACTAGGTGAGGAAAAAATAATTCTAGAATAGCAACATATGCCTCCAATGTACCTGAAGGCCTAACCTGTATGTATTCCTCTTTGTACCCCCCCCCCCCCCAAAGTCCCCCACCACCCAAAAAAAAACCAAGAAAAAACACCCCAAAAAAGAACATAAAAATAAAAGGAAAAGAAACACAAAAGAAAGAGAAGCAAATAATAAAAGATAAAGTAAAAAGAAACCTGTCCTTGAGATCCAAAGCCCATTCTCAGATGTTCAACCATTTCCAAAGGTAATAACGGCTTTGTATCCTGCAAAGTGAGAAAGGTGTTGAAACGATCAAGAATATTATACATAGATGCATAGTGTATTCAACTCGACTATATCCAAATAATACAGCTAGAGAAATGATTGAAGGATTATGAGACACATTTTGAAAACGGCTTCCACATACCAACAATGGTAATCTGAGTAATTAAGTAGCATAAAGATCAGGACAAGATCACATACACTGCATATAAAACCATCATGTCTTTGGTGTTTCTCATATTCCAATGTCCTTCTCTTAAAATAAAGAAATAAGGTACACTCAAAAATTAGATTATCAATGTTTTTTCACAACTCCAACTACCTAGGAAATGCTCAAGGGTGTTGTAAATTGTAACTGCTGAAATAGAGGGAGAAATTAGTTGAAATAAGATGCAGTTGCCTGAATTTAGGAGAAACCTTCATAAATTGCTCCTCCTTGAGGTGATGACAATATCAAATAGAAACATAATCAAATCCCATCCATGCTATTAAGTTATAGATGATATCCATACCACCTAAACATTTTAGCTATTGTCCCTTCTTCCATAAGAACTGATTTAAAATCGTGATAAGCTTTTTTAACACTTATAGTTCGGCATCCAAAACTCACGAGTCAACATACATATAAAATGAAAACAATCGTAATTGTGAACTGATAAAATTCAGTTACATTACATCAACAACAGCAACACTATATTTATGTCAGTAATATAAACATAATATATATACGTACATTTGAAATTATAAGTAACAAAATACTATTCATATTAGAAGTGCCAAAAATGGTAGGACAAAACGTGTTCTTTACGATTTTACTTTTCTCTTTGCATAGGTAGTGGCATACTATATGAGATGTGAGAAGATACACTCCAAACATTAAGTATACAACACCTACATGACAATGTTCTTTGAATGAATGACAACTTGAAGGTGCAGATGAGTAACTCCTAGCTCGTTTAGCTTTATTTTGACTTGCAGTAGTACGCTCTGACTTCATGAACATTAGAACATCTTCCAAGGAAAAGCACTTGGCCATATAATTTCCATTTTCACACTGTACCAAAACATTTCAGGTTACCTAAAACATTACTGAGATATTGGGGTTATGGAACATAAAATTAACGAAAGATGTTGAATAAATCAATTAAAGCAACTCATATACCAAACAGTAGGACAATAAAACCCTATAGTCGCACGAGTTGAAAATAATTATGCTCGTGATCAATCGTTCAACAAGTGAACACTTGACCATCGCGTCGAGTAAAACCTTCCCGTAATTATATAGACGGATGAAGCAAAAATTTCAAGTCCAATTATCTCAAGTGTTTGATGATTAATCTCACATTTATGTTCATTAGAGGACTAACCATGATATTTAACACAGAGAAAAAGTTGGACATACCAAGAAGAGATATGTACACTAGTAAACATACCAGTAATGATTTAACAGCACCCCAAAGATCAATTTTGAAGGAACCTTCTCTTTTCTTCATTGCATTGATTGTCTTCAACAGAGGAACACGTTTTTGAGCTACTGAAAAGGATCACAAGGTCAATGCACTTCCGTTTTGACAACCAAGCAAACGTGAACAAATTGGAAAGGAATATAGTAAAATTAGTACCAGCACCAGATTTACTTCCAACTTGATCTCTCTGTTCCGGTGGAGATTTCATAATAACAAGGGCATTACGCAATCTCTTAGTCTCTGTTTCATTGTTGACAAAGTGTACAACCTGAACGAAAAGGACTTATCAAAAAATATGCTCAAGAAAAGGTAAAATTTGAAAAATCAAATCTTACTAAGAATAAGATTAATCCACATAGCAGATAAAAAACAGCGAAAAATGCATACCTCCTTCAATAGATACAAAATATTATAAGTAGAAGCACATGTGAAACTTCGTACAAATAGAAACATTAGTTTCTTATGAATCAAACACATCCAATCTAGTTCATAGAGATGGCATGAGACCCGCGTTTGGAGTTTGACCATGACAGGAAGATCGGAAAGAAAAAAAATCTCTTTTCCAACAAAAAGTTATTATCATAAAATATTAAAGCACTTGAATATAGTTTCACAAATATAATAAGAGGAGCAACTACAAGAAAAACTTCAAGTGGATGCCAGAAGAAAAGAATACGACATAACTATGTAAAGCTCTAACAGCCAATATAACTTGCCGAGCACTGCTACCCGACCTTATTTTTATGTTCACTATCCAAAACCATATAACTTATATAATCACCACCAAACCTAAGGAGCTTTCACAAAGTACTGGGGATAGGATACTTTTAAAGTCAATACTGTAATTCTAAACTTCACAGAAGACAACATGATGCAGTGGAAAATATCAATGAAGATTGGGATTTTCAGAAATTTCATAAAATATATGAAAATCCTAATCTTTATTGATATTTTCCACCGCATCACAACAACATTTATCAAAGTACATACTTCATGCATTATGTACACAAGACAACACCCTCATCCATAATGCTTCCTTAAAATAGAAATTCTCATGGAAGCAAGGATTACTGGAACATAGTTGAATCAGCTTTCAAATCTAACCCCGTCAAACATATATGATTGCACAACATAGAATTTTACTTATTACAGGGAACTTGAACTTGCATATTTAGCGTTCGCAAAAAACAAAAAATAATAATAAAAAATTATAATAATAATAATAATAATAAATAAATTGAAATACAGTTACTTAGGCCTCAAATCATAGTCCAGGAACATCAACCCTCACTATGGGGTGATTAACAAAAACAAGTTAGGTCTGATCAAGCAGTCGGGCTAAGGAAGCTAGGCACAAACTCTATTAGATAAAATACAAATTCCTTAATTAAAAGGAATGGCCATAGAGAATTTTTTGAGATGAGATTGGTAGTGTTTTTCAACAATTAACTTGAGCAATCCAGGATCAAGTCTTCACATATGAAATGTAGTTATCATAAAATATAGAGCAATCTGATGAATTAGTGTGATTACAACAGTCTATTAGATAGTCAGAAGAGGTAAAAGTATTGTGTTACTAATTAGCAGTGAAGAAGCTCTAGAAGATGACAGATCAACCAGTTACCTTAGGACAAAGTAAAGAAAGTTGCTCAAGGTCTAAAATGTCAAGTTGAAATCCAAATTTCGTGAGTTGGTTCAGACCTTCTTTTAAACCCATCAAGGTGACATTTTCACCCTGCATTTGAAGAATTACCGAGTAAATGTTCAAGAAAGAAAATTTTGTCATTATTTCCTTCAGCCATGATGGGCACAAGCACAAACTACTCTTGCTCTCACATGGGTCTATTCCACTGTCCTCTGAATTAGCTTCCCTTAACATGCAGGTCCCAGAAAGTGGGTCGGCTAAACAATTTGTTGACTCCAAAATCTGAATTAATCTTTCACAGTTTTTTTCATCAAGTACATTATTACCCAATGACTGCAAAATGCTTAACATAAGACTGCCCGAGATTTCTTCCTGTTTGCTGCTAACGGACCTTGTCCTATGTTTGGCCTCCGAATAACGAGTAACATAACTTCCCCCACTGACTTCATTTCCGTCATCAAATGTCACACCTTGCAATTCAATAACATGTTTATATTCATTGTTTGATTTACTCTGCATGGAGGACAGGTCTTGCATCAAATCAGACCATGCTGAATCCGCCAAATTCGAGGATGAGCATTGTTTGGTGACTTTCAAGGCAATTGCAGCCTCATCAGGTTTTTGGGTTTGTTTGCGATCCTTCTTTGTAAACGGAATAACAACTATAAAATCTCCAGACTTAGTCGGATGATCACTTATTTGACTCTCCAAGCTCAATTTCACACCCTGATCCAAACCGTGGCAGGCACATAAGAATCTGGATGAGGCAATGCATCAAGTAATAACTTAAAAAACAAATATTTATAACAAGAAAAGGTACACACATAATTTCAACTATGATTTCTATGTCAAATTGAAGGATAACAGCCAACAGACACACAACAATATAACATGTAGAAGGAGGGAGAGATGAAAGAATGCATATAATCTTCAACAAGAGGATGAGAATGATAATGACTTTCTTAAAAACAAATTATAAAAGAAGAAGTTTTATTAACAGAAAAGAAAGGATACAATAAAAGGGGGAAGTCCTCCCTCAATGGACTAAAAAAAACAAAATTACAAAAAAGAGCACTTAAAAAAGTGCAGCCCTTCAATCCGTAATAAATTAGTCACGGAGATAGAAGAAGCCCAAAGAAAAGCAAGAAAAATAATCCTATCACTCAACAGCTTAAAAGATAAGTAAACTTACTCTAAACAGTCTAGCATTACGCTCACTCCAAATTCCCCATAAAATAGAAAAAAGGCACACTTTCATAAAATTTTGGCATCCCTCTTATTTCCAAATCCTCAAAAATGAATTAGCAACATATCTTTCACTGAAGCTGATGAGAATGAAAATGATAATGCATAATTAAACAAAAGAAAGTTATACTTGGCCAAAAAATATCAGTATAAAATCAGAATTAGATGATTCAGTTACAACTACCACGAACAAAATCATGAAATACAATACTGATACTGCAAATGACAAAAACAACCCAGAAAGTACCTATCTGCATCAGTTTATTGCTCAGCTTAGTTCACATAAGAAGGACTTAACTATGTCATTGTATCAAACCAGCCCTTATTCCAAGGGGATTGATATTTCTAGAGCATTTTTTTTCCATTCCAGCGCAAAGATATAGTTTTTTACGCGCAAGGTACAGCTTTGCAACGCAGCAGTTGAGTTGCAATGGAAAGAATTGCACTAAAAATATCATTCCCCTTATCCAACACTATAATATCTATTCAAGTAAGAAAAAACTTAATTCGTGGACTAAATCGATACAGTATACATACATTAGGGTGTTTATGCAAAATTCGACTGAAGTAATAAACAAAATTGAAAATAAACAAAGATAAGAGAATCAACAAAAAAAAAGTGAACTCGTCTTTATTTATTCACATCAATAACCACAAATTTAATCAAAATTATTTTCAAACTACACAAATATAGAGATAATAAAGAAATATGTGTGCCCTCACCTTGAGAAACAGATGAAAATTGGGGGAAGAAGATGCAGGAGGAAAGATAAGCTTCCTCAAGAGGAGTTTGAGGTCTTGAATGGTCTTGTTTGGGGAGATTGAAACTACTGTTGATTCCCCCGTTAGGGTTCGGACTTCAATTTCTCTCTCATTTTCGCCCATGTTGATTTGAATCTCTACTGGTTCGAATTAAAGGGTTCCGTTTTGGTTTCGGCGGGGAAAATTCGTTGCTCAGTGACTTGATCACGTCTTTCGCGCGTGGACACTTCAACAACAGTTTTGCCTTTAGGCTAAAGCCCGAAGGACTGGATCGGCTTAGGCCGGGCTTGCCTGGACGGGAGCCTAAAAGTGGGGTTTGACAGTCCAGGCCTGTCCACTTTTATTTTTGGAACAATTACATTTTTTAATATATTTTTAAAAATAATTATATCAATAGTGCACTCATAAAATATTTATAAATTAATACATATGCAATATTTTATTTATAAAATTAGTGCATTATTATCCCTTTAATTTAGTTGAGTGTTTTAATAGGTTGCACTTTAACACTTTCTCACTTTATACTTTTTAACGCCTAAACTGAAAAATGTTGGCTCATAATATCCAAACAGCTTTCTATTTCTCTCTCTTCAATTCGCATAAGAAGTATTGCCATGGCTTTATTTTTCTTGCTTTCTCTCTCTACACGTGTTTGCTGTGTGAATAAGCCCAAAACAAGTCCTTTTGTGACAATCTTCACGAAGCTACTACCTCTCTTAGCTTAATAATCAACCTCTCCCTTCTACCCTCTCTCATTTGGAGGGCTTTAATCACCTCCTTCTCTCTCCAGCGATCGCAACCCCTCTCCGGCGAATACTGAGCTAAATCCTTGGGTCTCTCAAATTCATCTTCCTCACATTTTTTTCACTTTTATTGGGTTACCAATTAATTAGTATATTCTTATATCTTTAATATCAAACTCTTTTACAGCAGCTTCTGAGTTCTGTGGCTTATTTGTAAAAAGCAAACAAGCTTTGAAAAAAGTTTGATATTTTCAGTCGGCTAAAAGACAAGCTTTGTTTGATAATTTTTTCAAAGTGTAATTGGTAGCTAAACATTCATACCAAAGTAATCAATTCAGTGTTATTAGGTTACCAATTTATTTTGAATGTGATGCAGTTGGTAGCCAAACCTTCAAGCAGTTGGTTGTCAAACTTTTTATACCAAGGTAACCAAACCTTTATACGATGGTGATCAATCTACCTCCACACCTGCAGTATGAATTGGTTACATTGGTTTGAAAGTTTGGCAACCAACTGCTTGAAGATTTGGCTACCAACTGCATCACATTTAAAATAAATTAGTAGTTTAATAAAACTGAATTGGTTACCTTAATATGAATGTTTGGCTATCCACTGTTTGAAGGTTTGGCTAGCCAACTGCTTGAAGGTTTGGTTACCAACTATACCACATTCAAAATAATAGACGAGCTTTTGAAACAATTCTTTATTTTTATGGCATTATTTGTTATTCACATGCATCATTTTGTTTTAAAGTTCACATTTTTCCGGTAATAGCAAATAAAGTACTGCAACTTTTTCTTTTTTGGGTAAGTTCAAATTTGTGAATAGTGACTTAATTTGCAGGAAGTAAGATCATCGATGACGATTGCACCGGCAGTCCGGATTGCCGATCAGAAATTGGTAGTAAAGGACCGGACGATACTAACAAATGTACCGGAAAATGTGATGAAGTGAATATAAAAACTGCAAATGAAGGAAGGGACTCGCACAAATATAGAAGTCCAGAAATTAAGACTCAACTTGTACTCTCTCTCTCTCCCCCATATTGCACGACCATCGAGGCCTCCCTCTCTGTCTCTATCGCCTTTGTGAAAGGTCTGTAACAAGTATTCAAAGTTATAATAATTTACGTGTACAAATATTTTATTTATTTATTTATTTGTTAATTATTATTTTAAAGTGTATGTGAGGGAGATGAATATTTGAATTTGAATTATTATTTTGAATTTGAATTCATTTTTGTTGTTAGATCCAAATATTTAAATTTGAATTATTAATTATGGCAGTTATTTGTCCTTGATTTTAGGATTCCTTATTAATGTGAATTGTACCATTTTTATAATATAGGTCCTAATTACACTCTTTTTGTAATTATTTGATTGATGCACTTTTCTTATGTAAGACCCCGAATTTTATAAAATAAAAGTATTCAATTTTTCTTATATTTACAATTCAGTAAATGGTTAAATTGATAAAAGGTTAAAGTTAAGGGTGATATATGAATTTTTTTCAAAAATAAGCAAGTGGTTATAAAATACTCATTGTTGTCGGTAAATATTCGTTTGGTCGTGGAATATTCTTTCTGTCGGGGAATATTCGTACAACGGCGCAGCCTTTTGTGGGCCCCGTAACAAAATAACTGTCGGATGAAGAAAACGACAAATTAAAGTTTTTTTATAAATAACGGCGTAATCGTTACTGTTAACACTGTTGGAATACCCGGTGGGTAAAGTAAAGTAATACGCGTTGTTGCACAGTAGGACACGGTATTGCACCAATTATTAATTCTTACGTAAGAAGGCACTACTCAATAATGGTTACAGTAATTACTGTTCAGTATTTTATTTTATTGATTCAATAATTGCTGCTTTGATATTTTATATTGTTGTTGTTGTCATTACACAGTTTTTTTTCATTATCGAAGCAATAATTCATATTATCTGAATAATATTATTAGATAACATTATTGACAATGTCTAGAAAGTTCTGTCTAAGGAGAGGTTTGGTCACCTAATTGCGCGCTAGTAAGGAGAAATTCTTATTGGAAAGCCCCCTCTTTCCTGGGAACTGCCTGGTTGTCAATATTGTGATTCTGTAATATTATTTGTGAATAATTACTTATTGATTTATATGATGAGAAAAATATTGATTTTATGTGGATATAGATGGAGAAAATTTTTAATGTGACAATTGTTGAAAATTAATATTTCATCTTTTTCTGATAAAATAATTCATTTAAATATATTATTATATTTTAATAATATAATAATGATGATATTTTTACGATGAATGTGGGATATATGAGTATATGTGGAAGAGGAGTATTTTTGTTACCAAAAATATTTAAAGCATGTTTTATGTGTCGGCGGACCCCATTTCTTGACTGAAATTTGGTTATAGCCTGAAAAATCGCCCGTTTGTGGATTTCGGCCAATTTCTGTTTGGAATTTGGAAAAACTTTCTTCTGCAAAGTTGTAGAGAATTGAATTTCCTATAAAAACTCGCGAGATTTGAATTTTCTGACAAAAGGGCTATTTATTATGAATTATTGAAGTTCCGAAGCTCCGAAATAATTGATTTTTGGAAGTTTTAATTATTTATTTTATAAAAAACGTTTTTTTTTACTTCTTCTAGAAGGTAGCATGTGGTTTGTATTCTGATTTTCAGATTCTAAAAATGCGTAGAAAATTTTTATATATATTATTATTATAATAAATTTTCTGCTTTGGTGTTCTAAGCAATTTCCTATAAATAGGTGCTTAGGTTAGAATTGAAAATCACACCAGAAACTGAAGTTTTCTCTATCTATATTATCGAGCGTATTCTTGTGAGTATTTTGAGTATACTTTGAGTATTGCTATACGGTGCAAGTTCGTTCAGTGTTATTCCAGTCAGAGGTACCGTCTTTCGAGGTAAGGGATAGTAAGGGAGGTTATTTTCTTCTAAAATGATATTATTTCTTCAATATCATTATGCCGAAATATTGGTTGGAACTTTTTATCAAATTTGGAACTTTTTCATGTCGGAGTTACTATTCATGAGTTACTATTCACGAGTTACTATTCATGAGTTGCTATTCACGAGTTACTATTCACGAAGCGGGAAGATGTTTTTTTTGTGAAATTACTATCTTTTGGTGTCGGAGTTATTATTCACGTATACGACACTATTCACAAATACGGCACTATTCATCGAAAAATGAAAATTTTCCCTTTTCGTCTAAAATATCTATTGTGGATACTAGCTTTGATTGTATCCATGTTTTGATCATTCTTGAATTTTACACCACTATGATTATTTTTGAGGTATTTTTGGACATGGATAAAATAAAATATGAATCCTTAATCCTTAATCCTTGTCATTTTGTTTCACTGGATTCGTTTCTTTAAAAATATTTTTTTCATCATCCTCAGTCCTAAATGATGATATAATTGAATATCTTTGGCCTGTAATGCAAAGATGAATGATTTCTGATGAATATCTTTGGCCCGTAGCGCAAAGATGAACATGTGTTTAGATGAACATGACCAACTAATGAATATCTTTGGCCTGTAGTGCAAAGATGATTTGTTGATGAATATCTTTGGCCTGTAGTGCAAAGATGACTTATTGATGTATATCTTTGGCCGTAGTGCAAAGATGAATTTATTAGTATGATTATGAACATGAACTGTGATTTAGTATAACCATGATCTTTGATGTTTCAGGTGATAAAAATTATCTTTGTCCTGGATGAGAAAAGGAATTTAGAACAACAATTATGATTATGAGTTATACATGTGATTGTGGACAGGAATTCTTGATTGATGTTATAGGGATAAAACATTGTTGATGGACTTTTAACATGGAGAAGATAATAGACTTTATAGTCTATTTGACTCTTCTAATGGATTGCTTGTTCCGCTGCAACTATGGTTGAAATTTTTTATCATATACCATATGTTCTAAATCTCTGATTTATTACTGTTGAAGGCTATTGATAATTTATTTATCTTTAGTCATGACATTCTTTACTGAGCTAGTTGTGCTCACCCTTTTGCTTCACAATTCCTTTCAGGTAATACGAGTGTAGCTGGGTCGAGCGGGGGAATAACAAGGGAATAGAACGGTGGTCTATAGATGTTGAGGGTGAGGTGAATTTAACTTGGAAGGGTGTTTTGCCACTGTCATACAAGATGTCTAATGACATACCACCTCGTGTCATCATAAAACATGGATGTGCTCATCCACTTGCTGAATATATCTACCAGCACTATCTATATGATCTTGGAGTCTATTTGAAACATAACTCTCAATTAGAGACAGTGGAGATAATGATATGTCAGGAGAAGACTTGTCATTGGGAAGAATATGATAGTAATCTTCTTATTTTTCTTTGGGGTCTATTGGGTCAACCAAGGATAATTCTGTGGCCATATGATATCTATAATAACCTAGACGCATGGCCTCCCATGTACGAAGGTTTCCTTGAGCATTTCCCAAAGATTCTAATTTCTAAAACAGTTTTCGACTATACCTTTATGTAAGGTGTCAGTATTAGGTGCTGTCCACGGTTGGGACATGAGTCAAATTTGATATATATTTGTATACAAACTCACAGCATATGTGTTGTTGTATTTTGCACGACAATTGTTGTAATAAAGCTGTAGTTATTTTCTGTACCATGTATTTGGCGACTCAGAATGGGTTGGATGGAATGGACCTATTTTGGGGTTGTCACAGTTGGTATCAGAGCTTAGGGATATGATCTCTGGCGGAGATCGGGATTAGAACTAGGAGGGGAGAGATGAGTAAATCCTTCGCTAGTATGTCCCACCTAAGCTTAATTGTTGGTCGGTCATAATATATGGATATTATGTGATATGTTAATTTATTTAATTAACCCTTATTTTATGGCAGTATTTGAGAATGGCTGCTGAGAATGCTAACAATGGAGTGAATGAGACTGTTGGGATACCTCTAATCACTAATGTGATGACAGACGAAGAAGGAATTAGAGATATCCATGTGGTGAGTAAAGAATTGATAGTTGCACCCGAGATAGTCGCAGAGGTAACAGCTGAGAGCGAGGAAGAAGAGGAAGAAGAGGAAGAAGAGGTACCTGAGGAGAGTTTATTAGAGGTATTTTATGATCAAAATGTAGAATTGCAAAATCGTATTCATGAGTTAGAAGAGCAGGCTGAAGAATTGCAGGCAGTCGTGGAGCAAAAGGATGCAACAATTCAAGCTTGTGTTACCCGATATGTGATGCTTGAACAGAAGCATTCTTTGGCAGAGTATAAGATGATAAAGATGGAATCTGAGCTGAAAGAAGAAAAAACTAAACGAGTGAGAATAAATGATGCATGGGTAAAAGCCACACGACACGTGGATATTGTGGAAAGAGATGTTCGATCTAAGAAGGCTAAAATAGATGATATGAATTTCTCTTTTTGGAAAGCAATTGGGAGAACTCAACATCGAGTTTTGAATTACCCTGTACAGAGCGGTCAACCTGAATTTGATATGGATTGAAGATTGATGATTCAGATCATGAATCAGGAGTACGAAGAAGCAGTTGAGGGAGGAATATGCCCTATAGAAAAGTATGTTCCAACGGTAGTGATGACACCAAATGCTGCCCCAGACAAGTCAAAACCGGGTAGTTCGAGGGATAGCGGTTGTCATGACTTTCCAACAAATAAGAATGCAAATGAAGTTATCACGAGAGATGAGTAATGGAGAAATCATAATGACTCGGGAGATAGAATCTGAAATGAAAGCAAGGTATTCTCAACTTTTCGAAATATCAGATACGTAAATTTCGGGGACGAAATTTCATAAGGAGGGGAGATTGTAAGACCCCGAATTTTATGAAATAAAAGTATTCAATTTTTCTTATATTTACAATTCAGTAAATGGTTAAATTGATAAAAGGTTAAAGTTAAGGGTGATATATGAATTTTTTTTAAAAATAAGCAAGTGGTTATAAAATACTCATTGTTGTCGGGAAATATTCGTTTGGTCGTGGAATATTATTTCTGTTGGGGAATATTCGTACGTCGGCGCAGCCTTTTGTGGGCCCCGTAACAAAATAACTGTCGGATGAAGAAAACGACAAATTAAAGTTTTTTTATAAATAACGGCGTAATCGTTACTGTTAACACTGTTGGAATACCCGGTGGGTAAAGTAAAGTAATACGCGTTGTTGCACAGTAGGACACGGTATTGCACCAATTATTAATTCTTACGTAAGAAGGCACTACTCAATAATGGTTACAGTAATTACTGTTCAGTATTTTATTTTATTGATTCAATAATTGCTGCTTTGATATTTTATATTGTTGTTGTTGTCATTACACAGTTTTTTTTCATTATCGAAGCAATAATTCATATTATCTGAATAATATTATTAGATAACATTATTGACAATGTCTAGAAAGTTCTGTCTAAGGAGAGGTTTGGTCACCTAATTGCGCGCTAGTAAGGAGAAATTCTTATTGGAAAGCCCCCTCTTTCCTGGGAACTGCCTGGTTGTCAATATTGTGATTCTGTAATATTATTTGTGAATAATTACTTATTGATTTATATGATGAGAAAAATATTGATTTTATGTGGATATAGATGGAGAAAATTTTTAATGTGACAATTGTTGAAAATTAATATTTCATCTTTTTCTGATAAAATAATTCATTTAAATATATTATTATATTTTAATAATATAATAATGATGATATTTTTACGATGAATGTGGGATATATGAGTATATGTGGAAGAGGAGTATTTTTGTTACCAAAAATATTTAAAGCATGTTTTATGTGTCGGCGGACCCCATTTCTTGACTGAAATTTGGTTATAGCCTGAAAAATCGCCCGTTTGTGGATTTCGGCCAATTTCTGTTTGGAATTTGGAAAAACTTTCTTCTGCAAAGTTGTAGAGAATTGAATTTCCTATAAAAACTCGCGAGATTTGAATTTTCTGACAAAAGGGCTATTTATTATGAATTATTGAAGTTCCGAAGCTCCGAAATAATTGATTTTTGGAAGTTTTAATTATTTATTTTATAAAAAAACGTTTTTTTTACTTCTTCTAGAAGGTAGCATGTGGTTTGTATTCTGATTTTCAGATTCTAAGAATGCGTAGAAAATTTTTATATATATTATTATTATAATAAATTTTCTGCTTTGGTGTTCTAAGCAATTTCCTATAAATAGGTGCTTAGGTTAGAATTGAAAATCACACCAGAAACTGAAGTTTTCTCTATCTATATTATCGAGCGTATTCTTGTGAGTATTTTGAGTATACTTTGAGTATTGCTATACGGTGCAAGTTCGTTCAGTGTTATTCCAGTCAGAGGTACCGTCTTTCGAGGTAAGGGATAGTAAGGGAGGTTATTTTCTTCTAAAATGATATTATTTCTTCAATATCATTATGCCGAAATATTGGTTGGAACTTTTTATCAAATTTGGAACTTTTTCATGTCGGAGTTACTATTCACGAGTTACTATTCATGAGTTGCTATTCACGAGTTACTATTCATGAGTACTATTCACGAAGCGGGAAGATGTTTTTTTTGTGAAATTACTATCTTTTGGTGTCGGAGTTATTATTCACGTATACGACACTATTCACAAATACGGCACTATTCATCGAAAAATGAAAATTTTCCCTTTTCGTCTAAAATATCTATTGTGGATACTAGCTTTGATTGTATCCATGTTTTGATCATTCTTGAATTTTACACCACTATGATTATTTTTGAGGTATTTTTGGACATGGATAAAATAAAATATGAATCCTTAATCCTTAATCCTTGTCATTTTGTTTCACTGGATTCGTTTCTTTAAAAATATTTTTTTCATCATCCTCAGTCCTAAATGATGATATAATTGAATATCTTTGGCCTGTAATGCAAAGATGAATGATTTCTGATGAATATCTTTGGCCCGTAGCGCAAAGATGAACATGTGTTTAGATGAACATGACCAACTAATGAATATCTTTGGCCTGTAGTGCAAAGATGATTTGTTGATGAATATCTTTGGCCTGTAGTGCAAAGATGACTTATTGATGTATATCTTTGGCCGTAGTGCAAAGATGAATTTATTAGTATGATTATGAACATGAACTGTGATTTAGTATAACCATGATCTTTGATGTTTCAGGTGATAAAAATTATCTTTGTCCTGGATGAGAAAAGGAATTTAGAACAACAATTATGATTATGAGTTATACATGTGATTGTGGACAGGAATTCTTGATTGATGTTATAGGGATAAAACATTGTTGATGGACTTTTAACATGGAGAAGATAATAGACTTTATAGTCTATTTGACTCTTCTAATGGATTGCTTGTTCCGCTGCAACTATGGTTGAAATTTTTTATCATATACCATATGTTCTAAATCTCTGATTTATTACTGTTGAAGGCTATTGATAATTTATTTATCTTTAGTCATGACATTCTTTACTGAGCTAGTTGTGCTCACCCTTTTGCTTCACAATTCCTTTCAGGTAATACGAGTGTAGCTGGGTCGAGCGGGGGAATAACAAGGGAATAGAACGGTGGTCTATAGATGTTGAGGGTGAGGTGAATTTAACTTGGAAGGGTGTTTTGCCACTGTCATACAAGATGTCTAATGACATACCACCTCGTGTCATCATAAAACATGGATGTGCTCATCCACTTGCTGAATATATCTACCAGCACTATCTATATGATCTTGGAGTCTATTTGAAACATAACTCTCAATTAGAGACAGTGGAGATAATGATATGTCAGGAGAAGACTTGCCATTGGGAAGAATATGATAGTAATCTTCTTGTTTTTCTTTGGGGTCTATTGGGTCAACCAAGGATAATTCTGTGGCCATATGATATCTATAATAACCTAGACGCATGGCCTCCCATGTACGAAGGTTTCCTTGAGCACTTCCCAAAGATTCTAATTTCTAAAACAGTTTTCGACTATACCTTTATGTAAGGTGTCAGTATTAGGTGCTGTCCACGGTTGGGACATGAGTCACATTTGATATATATTTGTATACAAACTCACAGCATATGTGTTGTTGTATTTTGCACGACAATTGTTGTAATAAAGCTGTAGTTGTTTTCTGTACCATGTATTTGGCGACTCAGAATGGGTTGGATGGAATGGACCTATTTTGGGGTTGTCACATCTTATAATTACTTTCTATTTGTTGTATACTTATGTAAATAACCATTTATTTTTTAATTTCTATTAACTTTTACAATACTCGAATAGCCCATAAACAATTTAGCAAAATTAATTTTAATTCTTTATACTCCTTCCGTCCCATGTTATTCTTTATACTTCTCCCGTCCCTTGTTATATATATACTAGTAATTGCCCGTGCCTGAAGGCACGGAGTAACAAATAATTAGATTAAAATTCGAAAACTACTACATTATGTAAAGACTCTTTGTAACTTAAAATAAATTACAATCAAACATAATAATTATCATAATTAACCATACAACCACAATAATTAATACATACTAAATCATCAACACATATTCAACCATCAAAACATCAAGCTAGTCGTTACTAATTTTAAGAAATTTTGACAGATTTTTCTTTAAAAATAGACATCCAGAAAAATCTAAACATGTATACAAACAATCACCATTCCATACCACCAAAACAATCACCATTCCATACCCAAAAAATATACACATATATCCTATAGAGAAACAACTTCGTATTCTTTACAGATTACACCAAGTATCCTTCAATGTATACATGAAAATATTTGAAATATAAAACATAAGACCCCTTACTTTAGACTAATTAGCAAATTTGACCCTCCTATTTGTCATATTTTTGCTAAAGTGTTCCTTATATTTTTTTTTGGCACATCTGTTCCTCAAATATGCATTAGTTGTGCAAAAATGTTCCTTCTTTATTTTTGGTCAATTTTTGTTAGTCAAATATTTTCCCAAACTTTTATCATTTTCATTTATATATCTACTAAATATATATATGTATATTATCATTTTCATTTAACTTGATCAAATTAATCAAATTATGAACTTGTGCGATAAATAACATAAAAATTAAAAAAATAAATCCATAAATTTTTTGTTAATTAAATTTTAAAAAATAATTTTTCGTAATATACATTAAAACATAATTTTTTCTAATATAAAAATAAAATTGTAGCACTCATAAAAAGTGCAAATTAACACACAAAATATTTTTTTCTTCTAAATATTAAAATTTACGTAAAACAAACTTAGAAAAAATTTATTACGAAACAAATCTTATATATCATATAAAAAATATTAAAAATTATGTTAATTATCACATCTAGTATTTTAACTTTAGATATCAAATCATGCCAACAATTAACCAATTTTTTAATTTGTTAACATTTGTTCTATGATAAAGAAAAATTAAAAATTAAAAAAAAAGAAAAAAGAAAAAGAATATATTTAATTTTTTGATTTTGTAACCATTGATGTTTTTTTTATGTATTATACATTTTAAAATATGCATACTATAAAAAATTATTACAATTTAAAATAAATTATTAATTAAGTAAATGGGGGAAGAGGGGAAGAGAGACACAAAGAGTAGAAAGGAGAGGAAGAAAAGGAGGGGAAGAATAAGAGGAGAGAGAAAGAGAGAAAATAAGATTCAAAATGGACCGTTGAATGTTGAAGCCTTAATTGATTTGAGAGCGTCGGATGTTGAAGCCTTTATTGATTTGCGAGCCGCTCTATTTTATTATATATATATATATATATATATATATATATATTTGGAGTTCCATTCACAGCAACCGGTTGCTGTGTAGCAACCCTTTTTGGGCCTGTTGAATTTTTTATTTTTTTTGCTTCAGCCGAAATTTCAACAGGCCAAAAAAAATTGTTCTAGAACAACCGATTGCTCTGAATGGAACCCATATATATATATATATATATATATATATATATATATATATATACAACCAGGATCCTGTCCGGGAGTCCGGACAGGTCCTAAAATGCGGACCAAATTTTTTTTTCTTTTTTTTGCTTTTTTTTTTTTGAAACAACTAAATAAAAAAAAAAAAAAATTATGGAACTGAAATTTTTCCATAAAACAGTGTTTTGGGTGTGTTTTTAACACCCACACCAACCAATGTATGTACAGTCTGCCCAGACTGTACAGAAATGTTTTGGTATAGGCATCCAAATCACGCCCAAAACACTGTATTATGGAAAAATTTCAGTTCCATAAATTTTTTTTTTTTTTTTTTTTGTTGTTTCAAAAAAAAAAAAGCAAAAAAAAAAAAAAAAAAAAAAGGTCCGGATTTTGTTAAAATCCGGACTCCCGGACCTGATCCGGTCCCTATATATATATTACTGTTGATGTTAAATAAATAAACGATGATATGATGAAGATCTAATCAGAGTATTTATCGTTACCTTTAGATTAATTATAAGATTTTGATAATGACATTAAGGAATTTTTTTAATCAGATAATCCAAATTGAAAGATGTTGGTTAGTTGCAAAGGGGAGAATAATTGCTTTCAAAATTTTAAATAGAATATTTGTTTTCAAGGGGTCTATATCAATTAATCTAATCATTTATTAAATAAATAAATAAATGTTTGAATATCTTGAAAAGTTAAAGACTGAAAGGTAATTTTTTTGTTGTTATTTCCTTTCGAGTCGAATCTCGAATCTCTTTTTGAAAAAGAGATACATAAAAAGCATGGACTAAAATACAATTTGGTCATCAAAGTAATTTGTAGGGAAGTGGATTTTAAGGTCTTTTCTGTCAAATAAAATTTACCTTTACTTTTGACCGGTTAAAATTACAAATAAAATAAATTTTGAGGTGCATTTAGATACGTTTTAAATATTGTGGAGCAAATCTCAACAATCTTGCAAATTTTAGATTGCAAACGGTAATTTAGTCTGACACATTACTCTCTGGCCTCTGCGTTCTAAAACCAAAGATCTATTTTTCTTCTCAATCCGTTTTAAAATTGGAGATATATTTCTATTTTAAAACTATAATATGATATAATTTTCTTAATTTACCATTAATTTTTTATTATTATTTCAAGTATCACATCCTCTCAACTAAATTCTTAGTTAATATATAAGGGGTACATTTATGAACATAAACTTATCTTTAAAAATAGTCGATATTATGTTTTTTTTAGAAAGAAAGTTTGTTTCTTTTATTCGTCGTTTCTAGACTTTGAAAGAATAAAAGATTTAATTTTCATGTTATTCATAAACATTAACGTAACACATCAGTCTCACAACGAAATATATGAAAAAAAAACTTGTCTATATATTATAAGGAACTAAGTTACTACCAATAGTACGTTCAGTCATGACCTTTTGGATGAGTTTGTGGTGAGCTAAGATAACTGAAGAATATACTATTGGGTAAGTATTTAAGGTTTTATTTGGATGAATTTAAATTCAATTCGAACATAAGATTTGACCTAAAATTAATTCCGGGGTTAAAATTTGACCTCATACCACCGTACGCACGGGATCTCATACAACACACAATCAACCTAGATTTGCGGCATTAACAGATAGTCCCATAACCCATGCGCGCACCTCTCGACAGAATTAGAATGTCATGGTGATTGAAATTGAAGACCCTAGTTAGTTTGAGTTTACAAAAGTCAATGCTTATGATCTTTTGAATTTCATTAATTTTAATTAGTTTGTATGACACTTAAAACTCCCATTTTTTTAGCTATCCTATCCGCACAACTAAAGTGTGGGTAAAGATATTATGAACGTGCTATTTCTTTTAATGTGGGGATATTCTAAGCATTTTTGTGTCTATATTTTAGTTATGCGGACATTTCCAAACTAAAGTGCGGACGGAAAATTAATTTTGCCATTAGATTTATAATTAGACGACTATAATTTGTTGTAACGAGCTCTTTATAATATAGATAATGAGCACTTTATAATATAAAAAATAATGATTTATGAGGAAATTAGATATGATGAATCAAGTAACCATGTTTTAACTTTGCTTGAAAATAAATTGTGGTAGGGTGATGATAAGGGGCCTATGAACCACAAGATATAGAGAGCCTCATGCTCCATCATTTTCAATTGCATGTGCTCATGTCAATATCACGGAAACGATCTACATAGGGTCATATGCTCCTAGTCGATTTTAATTAGCACGTGTAATGGTAGCCCCCCACCCCCACCTCCACCTCCACCTCCACCTCCACCCCAACCCATTTATAAGATCTGATTTTTGAGTTTATTCTGCAATCGTTTTTGTGATAAAAATATAACGTAAAAGTAACAACCACCTTTGCAAAATGGAGGGAGGGAAATATATATATATATATATATATATATATATATATATATATGTGGTCCCACTTGTTTTCTTTTTATTTACAAAAATATCATCGCGTTCACTCCAAAACGACGTAATTTTAATAAAAGAATGTTGTTTAAGGAGTAATGTTATTTAAGAAGAATATTGCTCTTGATCCTGCTTGTATATATATATATATATATATATATATATATATATATATATATATATATATAGTCCGGATCAGGTCCGGACTCCTGGATTTTGTTAAAATCCGGACCTTTTTTTTTTTTTTTTTTGCTTTTTTTTTGAAACAACTAAAAAAAAATAATATTTATGGAATTGGAATTTTTACATTATACAGTGTTTTGGGCGTGATTTGGATGCCTATAACAAAACATGTCTGTACAGTCTGGGCAGACTGTACATACATTGGTTGGTATAGGTATTAAAAACACACCCAAAACACTGTATTATGGAAAAATTTCAGTTCCATAATTTTATTTTTTTTTAGTTGTTTCAAAAAAAAAGGCAAAAAAAAGAAAAAAAAATTCGGTCCGTATTTTGATCCAGTCCGGACTCCCGGACTGGATCCGTGTTCTATATATATATATAAATATATAACTTATCGGTAAGGATCAAGTGCATTCTCCTTAAATAACATTCCGCCTTAAATAGCATTCTTTTATCAAAACGACGTAGTTTTGGAGGGACGCGGTGACATTTTTGTAAATACAATGCCACCGCGTATTTACAAAAATATCACCGCGTCCCTCCAAAATTACGTCGTTTTAATAAAAAAAAATGTTATTTAAGGCAGAATACTATTTAAGGAGAATGCTCTTGATCCTGACCGTATAACTTATAAGGTTAAAGGACCGACAATGTAAATATTTGTAGGATGTTAATAATATTTGGATCAGATTGGATTGGATAATAAATGTCCATTCATGCTCTTGCTTCAAAGTAAAAGAAAAGAATATGCTTTGGAATGTGTTTGTAAGCTATGTGTGATGTGTCTGCGTTTACTTAAAATATAACGAATATTTTTTCTGTCACTATAACATAAAAAATCGTTATTATAGTTAATTATATCTAAGACGACTGTTCGAACCGTCGCTATATTTCAAAAAATTGTCGCTATAGCCTGATTCGTATTTGATAATAAATATCGAGTAAAATACTTTCAAAAGTCACAAAGCATCAATATATATGGGGTTTCATTCACAACAATCGGTTGTTGTGGAGCAACCTTTTTTGGCATGTTGACCGGAGCAAAAAAAAATCAACAGACCAAAAAGGGTTGCTCCACAGGTTGCTGTGAATGGAACCCATATATATATAATTATTGATGTAAATACAATTATTTCACATCACCGTTTTGGTAATTGAATATGAGTGTTTTATAATGTTACCTATTTTTTTTTTTTACTCTTAATGGAAATAAAAATATAAGTAGATAAAATTATAAATCATTCATGTTCAATTATCATATTTACGAATTAGGATCATCTCCAGTTTTAAAATAAAATGAAGAGTCTCTATTTTATGAATTATATTAAATTGTGACATTAAAATAATAAAAAACACATAATAATAGAGAATATATAGATAATAATAGAGATTCTATATTTACCGTAACTTAACCCGCGCTTGCCGTTAATTGCGGAGCGTTGCTTATTTGACTTATTGTAACGTGTCCATATTTCATTTCATTTTCTTATCTTTTAAAAAATATAACGAATTTTGGCCTTTTAGAAAAAGTACAACAGTCAGTAAGTGTATCTTATTCTTTTGTCTGAACAGAGGCCGTTAATTGCGGTTACGAATAAAGTGTTTATGGCGGGGCCCATACTACATTATTTTATTCTTATTTTTGGCATTTTCTATTTTTTCCTTTTTCGAAATTTACAAAACAGGGCATGGCTTGAGGAAGGTATTACTAAAATTGCCACTGACTAATTTTGACCAGCCGTGCCGTAACAGTAAATAAATTTTCACACCATACTGTCGGTGGTCGGTTTTAAATGGTGGACCGGTGGTGACAGAGGGATTAATAAAGAAATAAATGGCGGTGAGTGTTGCTTGTCGGGTTGTCGGGTTGTCGGGTTTTCGAATCATTTTGTAGGTCAAATCTCTTTGATAGTAGTAGTACTTCCCGGAACCATATTTCACTCGGATGCATGCCACGTGTTACTGCAACAAAATCCTCTTTGTATTTTTTTCATTTAATATTTTACAATTTTTTTTTATTAATAGGGAGATTGATTAGAACCCTCGTTAGATTCTAATTGTATATGATTTGATGATAGAACACTTAAAGTATATTTGTATGTATAAATTTTGTACGGTACTTAGCTGAGATATCTATGTACAAGTACTTAGAATATAATAATCAAACTTGTTAGGTTTATCTTTAACTTGTCTACATATGTAATAGATAAAATCAATTGTAAAAACAATTTTGCATGCTAAAAGTATAGTCAATAGAGTAATCTACATGTGCATGAAGAGATATATAATTAATGTATATTTGTATAAGTAAGTTTTGTAAAGTTCTTATAAAAGAATTGATGTAAAAGGACTTAGATTAGAAATATCAAATAATGTTAGGCAGATCTTATTGAAATATTTGATCTGGCGTATAGATGATAGAAAGTCGTTGATTGTAAAGTTATTCTGCCAGTTTTCGTAGTATGGAGATACTTCGTAGAGTTAACTGTGAACATTTTGGACTACGACCATTTTGACTTAAAGTTTCTATTTGAACTGTGAACATTTTAGACCGTTAAATTTTTTTTATACTGTGAACCTTATCTTTGAACTTCTTATTTATGAATTTTGGACAATACCATTAGGCTTAAACTCATTCCGATATTCTAGATATTGTGTAAATAATTTGGACATTATTAGACTATGAACAAAATAAAATATTCTTTAAACATAAATAAATTACAAATCTCTAATATTCATTCATTGTTTTATTATTTATATTATTTATGTTTATTCTTTGTTGTTTGTACTAACCATCAGGATTCAAGTTATTGTGAATGTGTCTTTGACTTGGGTGCAAAGACAATATGGTTGTTAGGCGTGTGGTAAATGTGACGCCCCCAAAACAGGTCTATTCCATCCAACCCATTCTGAGTCGCCAAATACATGGTACAGAAACAATTACAACTTTATTAATACATTTGTCGTGCAAAATACGACAACACATAAACTGTGAGTTTAAATACAGATATTGCCATCTAGACAATATCCACATACAAATAAATCCCCATCATAATTATTGATACATTATTTTACAAAAATGGTGAGGACTACTAAACAACTCTCTCTACAACCATCATTCCATACCCCGACTCGTACTCGCTACATTCTCGCCTCTTAAGAAGGAAAATGGAACAACAAGAAAAGGGGTGAGCTCAAATAGCCCAGTAAAGAATATTATGACTAAGATAATATACAACAAATTATCGTTAGTCCTCAACAGGGAAAAATCTGATAGAATACAATAGACAACAAGTTTTAGATCAACAACTGCAGCGGAAATAATAATTCATTAGAAGAGTTAAGTAGAGAATGAGTTCTACTATCTTCTAAGATTTAAAAGTCTATCGTCAATATTTTATCTCTGTAACAACAATCAATATACATCTTTAATTAAATATTCATCTTTGCACTACAGGCCAAAGATATTCATTTGTATCACCAGTTGGTCATGTTCATCTCAACACCTGTTCATCTTTGCACTACGTGCCAAAAATATTCATCAGGTAATCATTCATCTTTGCACTACAGGCCAAAGATATTCATCAAGTATCACCATTAAGGACTGAGGATGATGAAAAACATTTTTAAGAACAAATCCAGTGAGATAGAAGGACAAATATTAGGAATAGTTCCGTATACGTGAATAGTGCCGTATTCGTGAATAATGTCGTATACGTGAATAGTTCCGTATACGTGAATAGTAACCCCGACACAAAAAGATAGAAATTTCACAAAAAAACATCTTCACCCTTCGTGAATAGTACTCGTGAATATTAACTCATGAATAGTAACTAGTGAATAGTAACCCCGACATGAAAAAGTTTCAAATTTGATAAGAAGTTCAACCAATATTTTGACATAATGATATTGAAGAAAATAATATCATTTGCGAAAGAAATAACATCCCTTACCTCAAAATAACCGTACTTCTGACTGAATTTCGGTATAGTGCTGACAAAAACTCGCACCGTATATCAACACTCAAAGTATACTCACAAGAATACGCTCGATAATATAGAGAGAGAAAGAGAGAAAACTTTGTTTTTGGTGTGATTTTTAATTCTAACTTAGCCCTCTATTTATAGGAAAATGCTAGAACGCCAAAGGAGACTAAAATAATAAAATATCATTTTCTTTTTCTTATTCTACACCAACCTTCACAAACCAATTTTGAAAGCCATCAGCTATCTTTGGTCAAAAATATCAGCCACCTATGTGCCAACAACCACAAAAATGTTTTTCTTAAATAAAATAATTAAAACTTCCAAAAATTAATTATTTCGGAACTCTAAACTTCAATAATTCACAATAAATAGCCCTTTTATCAGAAAATTCAAATCACGCGATTTTTTTATAGGAATTTCAATTCTCTACAACTTTTCAAAAGAAAATTTTTCCAAATTCCAAACAGAAATTATCTGAAATCCACAAACGGGCGATTTTATAGTCTATAATCAATTTTCGATCAAGAATTGTGTCCACCGACACACAAAACATGCGTTAAACATTTAATGCCACAAAAATACTCTTCCTCCTCATATACTCATATATCCCACATTCATTGTAAAAATATCACCTATTAATATATTATTAAAATAATATATTTAAATGAATTATTTTATCAGAAAAAGATAAAATATTAATTTTCAACAATTGTCACATAAAACTTTTCTCCATCTATATCCACATAAAATGAATATTTTTTTTATCATAATAATAAATAATTAATTATTCAAAAATAATATTACAAAATCACAGTACTGACAACCAGACCGTTCCCAGGATAGAGGGGGATTTCCAATAAGGATTTCTCCTTACTGGCGCGCAATTAGGTGACCAAACCTCTCCTTAGACAGAACTTTCTAGACATTTTCAATAATGTTATCTGATAATATTATTCAAATAATATGAATTATTGATCTGATAATGAAAAATACTGTGCAGTGACAATTATTGAAACAATAATAATATAAATATCAACGCAACAATTATTGAATCAATAAAATAATGAACAGTGATTACTCTAACCATTATTGAGTAGTGCCTTCTTACGTAAGGATCAATAATTCAAAAATACTGTGCAATACGGTGTGCTACTGCGCAACCACGCATATTACCATATTTTAACCATCAGGTAACCCAACAGTGTTAACGGTAACAATTACGTCGTTATTCATACAACTCATACTTTGTCGTTTTCCTTCAACCAATCGTTTTTCGATATGGGGCCCACAAATGGCTGCGCCGTCGTACGGAGATTCCCGACAAAAAAGAATATTCCACGACTAAACGAATATTCTCCGACAAAAATGAATATTTTATAACCACTTGCTTATTTTGTAAACTTTGCACATTTTACCCATAACCAAAGCATTATATCAAATTAACACCTTATTATTCACAATAATAATTAGAGTAAATTCGATTTTATTAAAAATAATCCGGGGTCTTACAGTAAAGACACGTGGTTAAAATTCTTTTTGGCCTAGGTGCAAAGAGAAATTGGAGGAGATAATAGACATTATTGTCTATTTAACTCTCCTAATATATTGATTATTCTGCTGCAAGTTATTCAATAAAAATTTATGATATTTAACATTTTCTAAATATCTGATTTAATCACTGTTGAACGTTAATAATAATTTTATTTTTCGTTATCTTAATTATGATATTATTTACTGGGTTATTCGAGTTCACTCTTTAATTTCCTAATTCTTTTTAGAAAATGAGAATTTAGTCGGGGCTAGCGAAAAGAACAAGATAATGAAGTGATGATTCAAGTTAGTAGTTGTAGTAGTACTTACCAAGTTATAAAATAGCGTGCCAATAATTATTGTTAGTTGTGACGCCCCCAAAATAGGTATACAACACCCATTCTGAGTCGTCAAAATACATGGTATAGAAAGCAAACTACAACTTCAATAATACAAATGTCATGTAAAATACAATGACACAACTGTGAGTTTAAATACAAAATATTGCCTTCTAGACAATATCCACACCCAAATAAGTCCTCACTATAATTATTCATACACTATTTTACAGAAATAGTGAGGACATCTAAACATCTTCCTAGAACCATCACTCTATACCCCGACTCGATCCTGCTATGTTATCACCTCCTGAGAAGAAAATGGAACAAAAAGGAAAAGGGTGAGCTCAACTAGCCCAGTAAAGAACATTATGACTAAGATAATATACAACAAATTATCGTTAGTCTTCAACAGGGAAAAATATGATAAAATATAATCGACAACAAGTTTTAGATCAACAAATGCAACGGAAACAACGATCCATTAGAAGAGTCACGTAGAGAATGAATTCTACTATCTTCTAAGATTTAAAAGTTCATCATCAATATTTTATCCCTGTAACAACAATCAAATCATACCAAAAACTATCCATCAATGCACTACGGGTCAATGAGGACTTTTTCAATATCATTTGTAACATTACGGTCATGATTATACCGAATAATCTCTGGTCATAATCATACCAAGTCCATCTATGCACTACAGGCCATAGATGACTTTCAATAAATACAAACATGAGGATGATGACAATGATATAAGAATTCAATAAAACAAGTTCAAGAATTAAGTTATTCAAGAACTAATAACGTCCAAATTGTCAACATGATACTTCTTTGTAAAGTAAAATTCAAGAATGCTTAGAAGAATATTTTTCATGAAAAATACTGGATGAAGCGCAAATATCAAGGATATTCTACTAATTTCATGGAGTATAGAAGTCAAAATTTTAATCAACTGAGTATAATACCGAATGGAATAACAAAAGATATCACCATGCATGCGATAGAGACCCCACAGACAGGTTATTCCAACGGAATAATATTAATGAAACCAGGTCAGGTGAAATTCACACCGACAGGATGTTCTAACAGAATAATAAATGCGGAATAATAAATGATGGAACCAGGTCCGGCGTATAGCACAGACATGATATTTCACCGTCAGGTGATTTCTTTTGTTATTCCATTCTTTATTATACTTAGTTGGTTAAAGTTTTGACTTCCATATACTCCATGAAATTAGTGGAATATTCTTGATATTTGCGCTTCTTGAATTTTATTCTACAAAGAAGTATCATGTTGACAATTTGAACGTTATTAATTCATGGATAATTTAATTCGTGAACTTGTTTTTATTGAATTCTTATATTATTGTCATCATCCTCATGTTTATATTTTTTAAAGTCATATGTGGCCTGTAGTGCATGGATGGACTTGGTATGATTATGACCGGGGATTATTCGGTGTAATCATGACCGTAATGTTACAAATGATATGGTAAAAGTCCTCATTGGCCCGTAGTGCATTGATGAACAGTTGTTGGCATGATCATGACCATTGATGAATACACAAATATCCTTGGCCCGTAGTGCATGAAATTTGTGGTCGTGACCCTAGTGAATATCCTTGGCCGTAGTCCAGGGATGATGTGGAATTTTAATAAGCTGAGTCTCAGCGATAAAAGTGATTAAAAACTTTTTAAATCATAAAAGATAGTAGACTTTATTTCTCTACTTGACTCTTTTAATGGATTGCATATTTCGCTGTAGTTAAACTTGATGTCTATTATATTTTATCAGTTTAACATTGTTGGAGACTAATGATAATTTATTCTGCATTATCTTAGTCATAATATTTCTTGCTGGGCTAGTTGAGCTCACCCTTTCTTTCACTGTTCTCTTCAGGAAATGAGAACGTAGCCGGGACTAGTCGGGAAATGGAGTGATGGTCCGAGATGATAGTATTAGTAGTCCTCACCATTATGTTAAATAGTGTGATAATAAATGTAATGTTGACTTATTCTGAGGGTGGATATTGTCTAAATGACAATATTTGTATTAAAACTCACAGCATGTATTTTGTCGTATTTTACACGACTGATGTATAATTAAGTTTATTTAAATTTTGTACCATATATTTGACGACTCAAGATGGGTGATGTATACCTATTTTGGGGGCGTCACACATACGATGTATGTTACTCCTTTTGTCCATTAATACAAGTCGTTTTAGAAAAGTGTTTTTATACCTTAATATAAGTCATTTGAGAATTTCAAGTAAGCAATAGTTTAATATTCAACATTTCCTCAAGATTAAATATAACTTTGTTTCTCTCATTATTTTTTGTCTAATAAATAATACTCTCTTTTTCTAATACAAGGACAATATAAACAAGTAATATTATATTTAATAATATACAATTATTTTCTTAATACTTATGCACAACTCTAAAATAATTTATTTAATAGTAAGTTGGTCAATTGACCAATACAGTGATGACACGCAAAAAAATATATTACTTCACGCCTACATATCGGTACTATATTAAATAATAAATTAAAATTAATTTTATGCTAACCAAATACTCCTATAATAAAGCTAGAGACAATTTTTCTGAAATAAATGACTCACCTGCCAAACTCTCTTTCCTCTTACTCATTTTGGTAAATCTCCATTAAAAAAACTTGTGAACTGTGTCTACCTGGTAAATTAAATAATCAAACACACACACACTATGTATGGTAATTTCTCCGTTCTTTAATATAAGTCGTTTTAGTAAAATATTTTTGTTTTTTAATATAAATCGTTTGATAATTTCAAATAAGCATTAATTACTCAGTTTCCAATATTACCCCAAATATTAAATGTAACTTTCGTTCTCTCACTATTTTATGTCCAATAAATAACAATCTTTTCTTTCAATACAAGGACAATATAGTCAATTGATATTATAGTTAATGCTATACAATCATTACCTTAATACTTATGCACAATCTTAAAACCACCTATATTAAAAAACGGAGGAAATATTAATTGATTTTGACTAATTTCCTCCCACATTGTGCACAGTAATTTAGTGCCATTTTCAATTAAAAAAATCTATATAAGTCCAACACAGACCCCTTTGCAGTAAAGGAATGAACAAAACCACATGACTCTGCTCTGTCTCAACCATTTATTTACATTACGCCCAATTTGAATTTTATTTAAAATATAAATAAATTTCAAAATAATAATTTTAATACAATTGAACTGCATTTATTAAGTCTGCCAATTTTCTGAACAATTGGCAACTTAATTACTTCCCCTCCTCCATATATAGTGCCTTGAGTTCCTCCCATTTCCCCACTCCCTCCCTATTTTATCTATTTTCTCTCTTCGAGGGTTCACTTTGTTGTGGGTTTATTAGAAATTTTAGCTGATTAAACCAAACCAACATTGCCATTTTGTGATATATATATATATATATATATCTTTGTGTTGATATATTTTTAGTGTTGGAAACTAGTTTTCTTATTTGAAATACTTTTGGGTTTTCTTGTTGCAAAAATTAATGGAAAAGTTTGTGAGGATCTGTTTTGTGGCTCCTCTGCTTTTGCTACTTGGGATTTTTCCTTTAGCCATAGCTGGCCATGACTATGGCCAAGCTCTCAGCAAGAGCATTCTCTTCTTTGAAGCTCAGAGATCTGGTTACCTTCCCAGTAGCCAGAGAATCAAATGGAGGGGTCATTCTGGTCTCAATGATGGCAAGGCTAGTGGTGTAAGTTCCTATGTTCTTAATTCCCCTGTACTCCGAATCATTCTAATTTTTCAATTCTTTTAGATACAAATCCAATTGGGTATACTTTAAATATAGTGTATTTCCTTTTCCAATTTTCATAAACAAGATTGGCTAAATCCCTTTTTGCTTTTATATTGTTTTCCTTGAAAATGTTGGGTAGGATCCTCATTCCAGACATTTGGCAGTTTATTTGGACAGTCTATAGAATTAATTAAGTTTGTTTCAGTATTATACAAACCCAAGCCAACTCAACTCAACCCAACCCAACCCAGCCCAGCCCAGCCCTCAGTTATATTTTTGTAGACTGTCTGGATAGACGGTTGATTTGAAGTGTGTGGAATCTATTTGGTAGATCTGAGCAAATGTTAATTGCAGGTGAATCTGGTTGGAGGGTATTATGATGCAGGGGACAATGTGAAGTTTGGGCTGCCCATGGCATTCACGGTGACAATGATGTCATGGAGCATTTTGGAGTACGGGAAACAAATGGGTTCAAGTGGAGAGCTTGGTCATGCCATGGATGCTGTTAAATGGGGCACTGATTACCTCATTAAAGCCCATCCGGAACCCAATGTCTTCTATGGAGAGGTAGTACAAGATTAAGTAGTACTAGAATTAATTTGGGTCATTTTCAAAGCATTTATACATGTTCATTAACGGTTAATTAACGGAGCTGGTTAGTATGGAGTTAATTTTGGTCAATTCATCGACACGCAGTATTGGTTAACTTCATGGTAACCGGATCCTCCATTAACTAATCTAAAAAAATCTGGATCAATTAATATGTTTTGAGGAGAGTGGTTAACATGAAGTTAATTTTGATCAATTGACTAATATCGACATACAGGTGAATTGGTCACCAACTTACCATGAAGTAATCGAATCCTCTTTTGAGTTTACCTAGAGTACATGGTTCTATTGTTTTGTCTAGATGAACCAGAAGTTACTTCTGTCTAGTAACTTGACATTTTACCGTCCTTTTTGTAAAATATGAATAGGTGGGAGATGGCAACACAGATCATTACTGCTGGCAAAGGCCGGAAGATATGACCACCTCTCGTCAAGCTTACAGAATTGACCCTAGTAAGCCTGGCTCTGACCTTGCAGGCGAGACTGCCGCCGCTATGGCCGCCGCTTCCATGGTCTTCCGCAGCTACAACCCTTCTTATGCCAAAACCTTGCTCTCTCATGCCTATCAGGTGGGTTAAGCTCAAACTCCGTTTTATATTAAATACTAGTAAGATATTAGCAGCATTTTCTGGTAACACAAACAAACTGCTTTTTTAGTGGAGTGCATGTTAGCTACGTCTGGTAGGGTGCGTATGTTAGTGAAATGGTTGAATTTAATAGACAGTTGAGATTGCCTCAATTCCCTCAACTTTGTGTCAGGCTAGTTGTAAGTTACTACCTCCATTCCATAATAACTGTCTTTTTAGAAGAAAAAATTTGTTCCAATTTATTTGTCGTTTACAATTTTCTAGGAGAATAAATTATTTATTTTCCTATGTTACCCCTAACTTTTCTCATTGTCCCAAGAAATTTTCTCTCTTGTATTAATAGTTTTTAGTTTCCCATAAAGGGGTAGTGATGGAATTTCCTACAAATTTTAATTCTTAAATGATAGTATTAAATGAGTTTCTTAATCTATGTGCATCAAGTTAAAAAGACAGTTATTATGGAATGGAGGTAGTAGCATTAATAGTCTTGGACCAAACCTGTTGGGCAGTTGATATTCTAGAGTTTCACACAGATACTAATATGTATGATAAAAATACTAAAATATCCTTTGTGCTGACTTTTTTATTAATTGAAGAGAAAGAAAAAGCAACTAATTAATTGGAGAGAGAGAAACATTGAAGAGAGAGAGAGAAAGCAGCACATTAATTGAAGAGAGATAGAGAGAAACAATTATTAATTAGAGAGAGAGAGAGGCATGAATGTGGATGTTTAAAAAAGAGGAGAGACATTAATGAGAGTGATGATTATCAACAATTAAGATAAAGGGGCAAATTTGGAAAACAAATGGAAAAAATGCATTGAAATCTTAAAAAAACAGATATTGTGGGACAAATTTTTTTTGCTAAAACAGCAGATAATTTGGGACGGAGGGAGTAATAGTTTTTAACTCCCTATAAAGGGGTAGTGATGGAATTTGAAACAAATTTTACTTGATAAATAGTAGTTTCTTAATTCATGTGCAAAAATCTTAAACGATAATAATCTTTTAAGAACGGGGTAATATAAGATCTCATCCGCCTATTCGTAAACCAAACTTTGTGATAGGAGAGCTTTATTTTCACGTGTTATTTTGATATTTTCACACGTTCTTTCCTCACAAGAGAATAGATTCATCCGTGTTTAAACATTTGACATTTATGCAAATAGCCTTTTTTGGTGTTATTCTTTTTCAGCTGTTCGATTTTGCGGACAAATACAGGGGCAAATATGATAGCAGCATCACAGTGGCCCAGAAGTACTACCGTTCAGTCAGTGGATATGCCGTACGTTATTTTTACCTCCTTAAAACTTTTTTAACCGCAGAATCTTAGCGGAAAATGATACGTAACTACACAAGTTTATTTATTTATTTAATTCAATTAATTACTTATAAGTTGGTATTCTATTTTTAAAGGATGAATTGCTATGGGGAGCTGCATGGTTGTACAAGGCAACAAACAATGAGTACTACTTGAACTACCTTGGAAAGAATGGTGATGCCCTCGGTGGGACTGGTTGGGCCATGACTGAATTTGGTTGGGATGTCAAGTATGCTGGTGTCCAAACCCTTGTTGCCAAGGTAACAACAATTTCAAGCCAACTAATTTTATAATTTTGTCGATTTTTAATAATTGCATTTTATGTATATGGATCGGGTAAATGAAATAATGCATTTGTTTATGTAAAATAAAATTAAATCCTTTTAGGCTGCATGCCATTAGAGGTCTAGATGATATTATACATTAAAGGGGATTTTACTTCATAATTTTTGGTCTTCTTTTTCATTTCCGATTACTCGATAATTTCAACAAGCACAAATTCCGCTTTTGATACACCAAAAAATTCGCACAAAATAGGCAGCTTGAGAAGAAGCTCTAAGCCTTAACGCATGGTGCTAGAACCTTGTTTAGAGATGTTTTTGCTGGTATTGATCCAGATTTGGATGCTCAAGTAGAATTTGGAGCATTCCAAAAACAAAGGATTACAAATTGTATGTAATAGTTGGATGTAGTCAGTATTGTTAATTTGGGAGATAACAAACTGGCTCCATTATCTTTCTTGCAGTTCCTAATGGCAGGGAAAGCTGGAAACCATGCTTCAGTTTTTGGAAAATACCAAGAGAAAGCAGAGTTTTTCATGTGTTCATGCCTTGGAAAGAGCAGCCACAATGTTCAAAAAACTCCAGGAGGCCTTATCTTCAGACAGAGATGGAACAATTTGCAGTTTGTTACAAGTGCCTCCTTCCTCCTCACTGTCTACTCTGACTATCTAACCTCTGCTAGGAAAACCCTCAGATGTTCTTCCGGCAATGTCCAGCCATCTGAGCTTCTCTCATTTGCTAAATCTCAGGTACATACATATTTCTTTACCATTGAAAGATTTTCAATTTAGGCAATAAAATTTGAATAATGCTAACTGGACAAAATTGTCTAGTTTACCTAGATATTTAGCATTGATGAGTTGTACTGTATTGTACAACTCATCAATCCTTTAGACAGTTTTTGTCTAGTTAGCATTTATTCATAAAATTCATGTAAAGCCTAAAAAGTACTTATTCCTACTATGATTGAACCTTTAGGTGGATTATATTTTGGGAGATAACCCAAGAGCCACAAGTTATATGGTTGGCTATGGGAGCAATTACCCGAGACAAGTGCACCATCGCGGTTCCTCAATTGTATCAATCAAGGTCAACCCTTCATTTGTTAGCTGCCGAGGAGGCTATGCCACATGGTTTAGCAGGAAGGCAAGCGATCCGAATCTCCTTGTTGGTGCCATTGTTGGAGGACCTGATGCCTATGACAATTTTGCCGATGAAAGAGATAATTATGAGCAAACAGAGCCTGCTACCTACAACAATGCTCCTCTTCTTGGCCTTTTGGCTAGGCTGCATGCTGGACATAGTGGATATAACCAGCTCCTTCCTGGTATAACAACATTCTTTCGCCATTCTCTTTACTAATTTACTACTAAATTTTTGCAAGAATGATGAGTAAGTAATTTTTCTATGTCAAAATAATCAGTAAATATGTCTTGTACAGTAAATCTCCCAGCTCCGAAGCCTATTGCTGCTAAACCCAAGCCAAATCTAAAACCTAGAGTAACTCCGGCCCCAGGTAGTATTCTGCTTAATTTTTAGATTGTTTCTTTGATGATTTTTCGATTCATGGAATAATGATTTAGCTTTGGCTAAAATGTTATTGGGTTTTTGTTTTGCAGCTTCATCTCCTCAAAAAATTGCCGTTTACCAAAAGATGACATCTTCATGGGTTTCTGGTAGAAAAACCTACTACAGATACTCTACAACTGTGACCAACAAATCTGGCAAGACTCTAAAAAGTGTAAAGCTTTCAGTGTCAAAGCTCTACGGTCCTCTATGGGGTCTCACAAAGTATGGCGATTCGTATGGGTTTCCAGCATGGATCAAATCTTTGGGTGCTGGAAAAAGCATTGAGTTTGTATATATCCATTCTGCCTCTCCAGCAACAGTCTCTGTCTCGAGCTACACTTTGGCCTAAAAGAGGAAGAAATTGAGAATACAAACACACAGAAAGCTAACGCTGTTTTCTACTGTTATGTATGAATTGTGCAGCTATATATACCAGATGCAGACAGACAATGGGGATCTTCCTTTAATTTTTTTTTCCAATGGCTTGTTGAGTAGGGTTTTTTTAGATGAAGGTTAAATAAGATTGAAGATTGGAGAGAGAAAGGAGCGAAGAGAGGATTTAAAAGGAGTGCTCATCCTCTTTCTCCTCCAATGTCTTTTAGTTACCTACATATTTGAGAGGGTGACAGTAGAGAAGTCAAGATGATTTCTCAACAGAGTGCATCATGCTAGGTGTCTTTTGTTTATTTTTCTACTTCGAGATAGCTATAGGTTTTACCCTTTTCTTTTTTCGAGTTGTGCTGTCTGTTGTAATCTTTACAACATTTGATCATTCTCAATATGAACAGTTTGTACAACAACATTGCTTGTCTTGCTCTCATGTTTCAAATTGATGTTCTCTTGTTTTGTTCCAAAGGAATGGACAGGAGTATCTTAGTTTGTAATCCTTTATTTCAAACATCAATGTAGGTGATTTATTAAACAACGGTCCGTATCAAGTGCATACCCCTTATCTTACTCACCCGTGCTCACCCCCCTTTAGCGACGGACCCGGCGACGGTTCGGTCATATAACCGTCTATACTTTTAGCGACGCTATATGTTGTCCGTCGCTAAAAGTATAGACAACGGTCGTATGAGCGAAACCGTCGCCGGATCCGTCGCTAAAGGAGGTTGAGCACGGGTGAGTAAGATAAGAGATATGCACTTGATTTTTAAGCTAGTCTTAATTTTTAAGCTCAACTAAGATTTTTTTTTTTTGATATAAGGTGTTTTTCAGCCTTGTGACCGGACTATATCTCCCCAGCCCGAAGAAGGCTTTCGAAACAGGTCAAAACATGATGTTCGTGGCCCCTCAGCTACTACTTTCAGTGGGAGTTGAAAGTTGGTTCACATTGTATTTGATCCATAAATCCCATGCAACCAATTCAGTTGAACAAGGAAAAGACAGAAGGAATTGAATTAAGAGAGGTATAAAATTGAATTAAATTGAGAAATGTAGGTACGTACTTTCTAATAAAATAAAGCTAGTATTTACTACTTTTATTACCCAAAAAATAAAAGATTAATAAATAATTCAGGTAGTTTTCTCTTGAAAAAATAACTGTGCATGTATATGTACAGTCCCGTCCCAACCAAAGAGAAATTAAGGGAGTTGTTCTAAAAGAATATATATCCTCACTAGCAGTAGAAAAGCTGTCTCTATCACTGAAACTGTGAAGATGCTACTACCTACCTTCAGGCGGCACAAGGCTTGTTCTTGTACATGTCGTCAATTATGTTCTGCAATACAAATATCAGTGTCAGGAAAGGAATAAAAGTAAAACAACACTGAATCATCAAGTCCTAGCTAAGGCTAGAAGAATAAAATCCCACCACAAGTAAATACAATCATCCTAGCATGAATGATATATATCCTTCCACAAATATTTCATTTCAAGTACTGGGAGGCATGGCATGAACCCAGTAAAAAAAGATTAGTACACAACAATACATTATTAAACTGAATCTGTAAGACAAAGAACATGCAAGGAAATCTCTCCTCAATGTCTTTGGTAACACTTTGGTAAAGTATATGATGAACATTCATTCTGGTAAAGGCGTCTCAAAATGGGAGGATTTAGCATGTGAATCTCTTATTTGGAATCCATGCCACAAGGATACAGCTCGGTTTTCGGATTATTTAGATTCTATTACTTACGCAACACTGATCTTTTTCCTCTTTCCTTTTGGTAAAGACTGTTTTGTTATCCAGGACACAACCCTCATGAAATATGTAGGTGTAGTCACATTTAAAAGTCGTGAAACATTCTGGCGTTGATTGTGAATTCTGCATTTAATCTGCCCCAAATAAGAAGCAACTATCATTGTGTTTTCTTCATTTGAATTTTTTCCTGAAAGTAGTTTTGTCTCTTAAAGTTGGTTCAACTTCTTTGAGCAGGGCCACAACCCTTGTATAAATTCTATATGCAGTCAGATGGAAGCCTAAGCTACAAGCCTACAACTAAGGAAATCGTGTGCACAAGACAATTTTTTTTTCCCATGTCTACATAGATAACAAATTTAAGATGAATACAAAATCACGGGCATATAAAAGATAATTTTATAAATTCATTACGGTAGGAGAAGAGAGCGTGTTACTTATTTTAGGAGAACCAAAAGAAGCTACCTCGTAGTATTTAAGCATCTGTGGCCTTTTCTTTTTAAATGTCGGGGTGATGAGGTCGCGATCCATGTCAAATGGGACAGGGTCAAGGTGAACAGCCTTGATAAATTCAAATCCTTTCAGCTGCCAAGAGTATAAAGTAGGTTAAGAAAATATGATTATTTTGTCCCCCCTACATACCTCTCAAAAAAGAAATAGTCACAATAACCCAGTAAATTATTGTATGTCACCAACAAGGATAAAGAACTTAAAAATGTAAATAGAAAGAACCTTTTTATCTTTTCCGGTCTTTGAAAGCTCTCCAAGTATGTATTCTTTCAGCTTGGGATTTTCACATAGGGAACTAAACTCCCCAGATATACCATTCTCCTTGGCCCAACGCTCAATTGCTTGCATATTGGGGTTCACCACAGCAACAAGGAAAGATTCAAAGCTATTTCCATATATCCATATCTGAAATTGAAGAAAAATGAATTCTCAAGAGTCAAACACAAGCAGATATTGGGTGCGAGGATAAAAGAACATAAGCAATTTATCTAAAACAAAAGGAATAAATAACGTAACATAAACCCGTTCCATAAATAAACCTTTAGCATTAATCTGCATAGTCTGACAATCCATGTACGTCAGATTACAATCTGTCTTGAACAGAAAACTATGACCAGCTTAGATTATTATAGATACTAGACAGAGGTGGGAGCAACGGGTTGGCCCGTCTCCAGTAAGTGATGACACATGAATTACCTTTAGAGTATAATACAATGTTAATTATAACACGCATCATTTTGATTCATGAAACCAATACAGAAACACAGTACACTATGTAGGCTAAAACCTTATATGGATGCTTATAAATAGGATTTGTTAGAATATAAATGCAATAAAGAGAAATTTCATAGGGACTATTAATTGCATAAGTTGATTGATTTGATACAAATGTGATGTTTGAGTATCCAATACTAAGTTAGAATATTGGTATTTGTGAAATTAGAGTAATAAAACAAAGAAATACTCGGTTATTGCTAAATTTAGAGTTATGCAATGTATGAGTGCTATGTTTGAGAATGCAAGTACCAATAAGTGCTCCGATCAATAAAAGTACCTGGTAACTCTGGTCTGACATCTATTGACTTTATTTTATGGATTCAAGACATAATAATAGGCAAAATATCAGCAGCGAAGGAGATAAAATATATTACAGTTGCACTGGATGTCTACTTGGTAATTTCAAGAGGTAGCTGAAATAAGGAGAGATATTAAAAGATACACAGAAATGTTTTTTCTCTTGAAACTTATGCTTGTTGCAGTCCAGAGTTACATATGGATCTTACATCTACGTGAAAAGTTATTCTGCATTCAATACAGAAGAATGTGCAAAAATCAACAGGGATGTGTACTTGGTGGTGCCATGAGGGAGCTGAATACGAAGTGAGGTAAAAGATAAACAGAGAGGTGCATTAGTAGAAGTATACGGACAAAAGGACCAATATTTTAAAATTGTTTTAAGTTCCAATTTCTAAGACTCCAGGCACATTAACTCGCTTATCAAGAAGGGCAATTGTCACACTATCGATGCGTGTTTGTGTTTGTAAGCAAACTAAAATTTTGGGAGGCACGTACTGAGTCAATAGCAGTAACATTATTATAAATATTCTCCAGATTTTCAACGGCTACATATTCTCCTTGTGCCAGCTTGAAAATGTTCTTCTTGCGGTCAACTATTTTCATGGCTCCATTAGGTTGCCACTCACCTATATCCCCTGATCCGGACCAGATCATTGTTAGGACTTAGAAAGCTGATTATGGAAGCCATTGATGCATTATTCCAAAATTAAGTCAAGATGGAAGAATGATAGTCAGACCTGTGTGGAACCACCCATCAACCAAAACCTCTTTCGTGAGGTCTTCACGTTTGTAGTATCCTGAAAATAGGGTCTCCCCACGTACACATATTTCTCCACGTGGAATGCTTGAAAGGGCATCATACCCCATATCCGGAACAGATTCTAGGCGTGCGTCCACATTAGGTACTGGAGGGCCCACTGTGCCTAGCATAGATTGCTCATTTGGCAGCGAGACAAATGTCCCCGCACAAGTTTCTGTCAGGCCTATAGCACAATTAAAGAAGCAAAATCATAGAATGGTCATCACCGACTAATTAGGATATACACTTGGAGATGCCAACAAAATATAAAGATCAGAAAAAATATTGTTCATTACTACTACTTGGGGAACGTCAGCCAGTATAACCATATATATTCATTTTTTTCATTCGCATTCATTACTATCAATAGGAGATAATCAAAGACCACCACCCACCTCATCTAAAATAGAGCAAAATTAAAAAAAAACAAGTCCAAGCAAACATACAATCACCAATATATTAAAAAATTCAAAGATTTTTCCGGTAAGTATAAACATTAATCTATCTGCAAGATGGTGGCTTTATATTAGGTTATTTAGGATTAGGAGCAGGGTTGCTCACTCAAGTAGTTATCTCTGGAGATAACACCACACAAGCCTAGAAAATTACAATTAATTAAATTTTAAAAAAACAATCCAAAAAATACTAATAATAAAAAGGAAAATCTGTTTTCAGTGAGTAGATGCCCTAGAGCATAAATACGTCAATATTTTGAGAAGAACTACCCTCGCATTTTGCAAAGATTTAAATCGTTAAGTCTCCACACAAAAATCTGGGAAAACTCAAGTGGTAATAATAAGTTCATATCCCACATAAAACAAGACATATGTCAAGATCAAATGATGATCTTAAATGTGTAAATCAAAAGGTAACCAATAGAGATAGAGACATAGTTGAGAAAGGAAGAACAGGAAGAAATAGGAGAGAAATTTAGGGAAGAAGAAGGATAGAGAGCATCACATTGATTGCTCATATTCAGCAGATTTCAAATACATAAAAGCTTACAATATAAATGGCCTCATTTGTTATTTATACTAAGCTTAGCTAACAAAAGAATTAGTGCTAACATGTATGCCCAACGACGTACACCGTGCTAACTTCTTTGTAACAAAATTTGTATTAACTTTCACATGTTCCTTACTACTAGAAACAACAACCGAAAATATTTCCTTTCTTTTCTGATTTTCTACGCCTTACAATGTACTTCAAATTGATACAACAAAAGAGCAATGGTGAAGTGAAATTATCCTGACATGAGGTAAGGATGCATATTATTTGTAAATTATACACCCTTCATATCGAAATATAAGATCCATATTGACTTTTTAAAATCAATCTGTGTTACTCGGACTCGGGTGGGGGTGTCGAGTGCGGGTACGAATCTAGGTGCCGGAAACGTAAAGTCAAAAAATAGAGGATACACAGATATAGATCCGAATTTAGACACGGGTGCGGGGATATGGTATGTTATGATTTTTTAATAATAATATTTATATTGTCCAAATTCATATAGATATGCATTTATCATAATATGACAAAATGAAATAATCATTAGTTTTCTCATCATACTAAGAAATATATTCATTTTTAAAGTCAAAATGACACGACTTATGTGGTCAAAATTATAACTTTTAAGGGTTAAAATTGTACATGCAATAAGCATTTAATATTTTATGGAGAAAGAATGTTACTTTTTTTAAAAAACAAAATAATTATTGACTACTTTTTATGAAAAAGTAGAAATATTTATTATTTTGTTAAAAAGAAAATTTAATATTTTTATTTTTATTATTTAATATTATTATTATTATTTATAATTATTATTTTTAATATTTATTATTTTTTAAAGGGTGTTTTTATATTATATATTATTATTTTATTATTATTAGTTAATATTATTATTATTATTTTTAATATTTATTATTTTTTAAAGGGTGTTTTTACAAGGGCTGGATAAGTACTAAACATATGTGAAGTGTATTTGGACAGGTATACTGAACCACATGTGAAGTGTATTTGGACAAGTTAAACTTTTTCTCACATAAACATGAATGAAATGTAATAAACATTTCATGTCCGTTCGCTCCTCTTCTTCTCTCCATTTTCTTCGCCGGCGATTTTGTTTTCCGACTAATAACAAAGAGTTACATCAACGTAAATGATGCTTGTGAATCGGTGGCAGAATTTGAAGCTCCTTAAACCCTTGTTGCAGTTTAGGATAAAATTTAAAATTCATAAGTTCATATATCCATTACTCCTATCTTCATAAGAACATGTATGTTTGTTCTTCATAAGACCAAGTCTTTTCTCTCTCTTCTTCTTCCTCCTTCCTCGTCTCTTCTTCTTCTTTCTTCTTCTTCTTCAATGAACCACCTGCAAAAATAGCTGTATCCAGATTTCTGTGGCTGGATCTCATACGAATCCCGCACCTGTACTAGTGTCGTGTCGACACAAGTACTCCACCAAAAATGGCAAGTTCGAATAACACATAAATCAATTTAAAACATTTTCAAATTCTAAATTGATATGAACTTTAATTTTTGACAAAACAATTATCAATATTATAAACTACCTGATAAATACTACTCCCTCCTACCAACTTTACTTGTCATAGTTTGAAAATACACATGCATTAAGAAAAAAAAATTTATTTTCAAATTACCCATCTTAATAACTTTATTATCATCTTTTTTGTTTTATTTAATCTTCCAACTCTTTCATGGAACAATAAAATGTTGGATATTTTCATTATCTAAAAAGTATATAATAAATATACTATATGTTATCCATAAATCCAACAAATGAATTGGTTCTTGGCAACAACATTCTTACAATTTATTTTTTAAAGATGTCAACTAAAATTGCAACGGTCACGGTTAATTAATTAATTAGGCCAACGGTTAATTGGTTGCATAGTTGGGATGTCAACAACGGGATGCCAAAGGATCGACAGAGTTGGGATGAACCAATTCAAAGGGGTGTTTGGAAACCTATAAATAGGTTACAAATTTACCCAAAACAATAACTTCAAATCTTTCACAAGTTTTTTTTAAGAAAAATTATTGTTCTTCATAATTTTCTTGTTATAGTTTTCTTCTCTCTCATTTATAGATTTGCACTAGATTTGTTCGTTCCTACACAACAAATTCTAGTATAGAGTAAAATCTGGGTTTGTCTTATCTTGGGAGACTAATTCGTAGTAACCATGTGTAGCAAAAGTAAGGGGCGAATATAGTATTAAAGAAGGAGTGGTTAAACCATTCGATTTAGACGGTAATATTATTGTTATACATCAAACTACAAAGCGAGTTACAAGAATCTTAAGACTATTAACAATGGAGGACAAAAATGCAAAAAATAGCTTGAATCAAATTAAAAAACTCGAGAAATTATATGGATTCTTTTTCAGACGTTGAAAGAGCAAAATGTATTTTTGCTTAACGGCATTAAAACTTTCTCATGTGCTAAATGACAAAAAATGGAAGAAAAAAAATGAGACACCAGCAGAAATGAAGAGTCGAATAAAATGGGAACAAGATAACTTCATGTGTAAAAGGGGTACATTCTAAATATGCTATCCAATTCACTGTATGATGTGTACGAAGTCAAGTTCACGAAAAAGGAGGCAAGGGAATAATGGGAAGATTTTGACAACAAGTACAAAATCGAGGATGCCGAAAATAAAAAATTTCTAGTGAGTTCATTATTTGATTATCAAATGATAGATAACAAATCTGTTATGTTGCAAGTACATGAACTTCAAATTATTATGAATCAAATTGTGTCGGAAGGCCATAGTCTTGACGAAGGGTTTCAAGTTTCGAAAATCATTTCAAAATTACCATTTTCATGGAAAGATTGTCGAAAGGAATTGAAACAAAAGAAAGATGCAATGACTATGCAAAAGCTTATTAAATTTCTCCCAAGTTGAAGAGAATTCTCGGAACTTGGATAAATTGGAAATAAAAAACAAAAGTACTAAAACTCTTGTCATAGAAAATACATCTAAAACCAAAGGGCAACAACAAAAGAAAGCGTGGTGGTCAGGATAACACTTCCGGAAATAAAAAATCAAAAGGTACTTGTTGGAAGTGTGGTAAGCCAGGACACTTCAAAAAACAATGTATTTTGTACTTGAAGCAAAGACAACAAAAGAATGACCAAACAAATATGGTAAGCAGTGAAGATATTGTTGCTATGATTATGGAGACAAACATGGTTGGAAATGACATGGAATGGTGGATCGATTGTGGAGCAACCAAGCATATTGTCAAGAATAATGCAATGTTTAAAGCATTGTTATCAAGTCGTCGACTAGTCGTCGCCTAGGCGACGACTAGGCGTCGAGTCGGCCAGAAAAATCAAGTCGGTAGGACGACTTGGTGGTAGAGCACATAGTCGACCGCTCAGGCGTCGACTTGGACGACTTGGACGCTCATCAGACGACTAGGACGACTACCTGGAAAAGCGGGCGACTTTCCACTGCGGGTTTGACCCGACCCAATTCATAAACCTAACTCCTAAGTCCTAATCGATCGATCCTCTCCTCGCGACCTTCAGAAATCAGAACTTCGACCATTCGACGAGACGAGAGGGAGAAACCATTTGAGACGAGAGGGAGAACTGAGACGAGAGGGACTGAGATCGGATCGTGGCTGTCCGACGAGGAGCTCGAACTTTCCTTAGGCGCGACTGACTCCTTCCTTCGACGACTCCGGCGGCGGCGACGACTTTTTCCTTAGGTGCGACTGACTTCGCGACTGACTCGAGCTGCTCGTTCTTCGACCTTTTCCTTCGACGACAATTCGAGAGGGAGAACTTCTGTTGCTGCTATATATTTACAACACTGGAACCAATAGAGTACGACCTTTTCCTTTTTCTTCTTTGCTCATGACTGCTGCTGCTATTTTTTGACTCATGTTGTGTTGACTCATGACCGCTGCTGTTTGGTTTTATGACTTTGTTTTCATTTCTATATTATGTTTGTTTTTGGCAATGTCACAATGAACATGTCTTTATCTTATAAAGGATGGTTGTCTAATTTTATGATATGATATCATGATTATATGCTTGTATATTACCTTTATCTTAACAATACTTGTATAAAATTTGGTAAATAATTAGAAATATAAATATAAATATTCATTAGAAATATCAATATATAAATATTCATATAAATGTTAAATATATATAATTTTATTCGTATGAAATTTATATTTTTAACGACTTATCGACTTGTGGACGACTAGTCGGGCGCCTTGTCGCCTAAGCGCTTAAGCTCCCGGCTGTCGACTCGCCTCGACTTGTCGCCTTGATAACTATGGTTTAAAGCCTATGAATCTATAAAGGATAGTCAAGAACTATCCATGGGAAATTCGTCACCTGCAAAGGTGATGGGCAAAGCAAGGTGGTTCCCAAGTTATCATCCGGGAAGATAATCACTCTTAATGATGTTCTTCATATTCCACAAATTAGGAAAAAACTTGTATCTGCTAGTCTTTTTGTATTGTCCAAGGGTGACATGTATGTTGAAAAAGGATATGAATCTGATAGCATGTACAAACTAAATGTTATTAATGAAAATTCATCTTTTGCTTATATGGTTTTTACTTTTGATGTTTGGTATGCTAGATTAGGATATGTAAATTATAAAAGTATGCGTAGCATGAATAATCTTAGTTTAATTCCTAATATTAATTTTTCTGATTTAGAAAAATGTGTTGTGTTAAATCTAAAATTGTCAAGAAGTCTTTTAAAAAAGTAGAAAGAAATTCACAATTATTAGAATTAATTCATTCCGATATTTGTGAATTTAAGGGCATATTAACTAGGGGAGATAAAAGATATTTTATAACATTAATAGATGATTGTTCTAAATACACTAAAGTTTATTTGTTAAGGACTAAAGATTAGGGTTTAGAAAAATTTAAAATCTACTCAATTAGATAGAAGAATTAAAATGCTTAGATCGGATAGAGGAGGGAAATACTTCTCTTATAATGATTTTTGTGAAAATCATGGAATAATTCATCAAACTATAGTCCTCAACAAAATGGAGTGGCAGAACGAAAAAATAGGACACTTGAAGAAATGATTAATAAATTACTTCTTACTTCTGGTTTGCCTAAAAATTTATGAGGGGAAGCATTAATGACTGCTTGTTATATACTTAATCGTATACCCCATAAGAAAACTCACATTACACCTTATGAATTATGGAAAAAGAGAAAACCTTCTCTTAACCGTTTAAGAGTGTGGGGATGTAGAGCATTAGTAAGCATAATTGATCCTAAAAGGCCTAAGCTTGGAGCTAAAGCAATCAAGTGCGCTTTTATAGGCTATGCACAAAATAGCAAAGCCTAAAAATTCTTGACCACAAAATTCAAGATTCTGTTAGCCAAAATATAATTTTGGAGTCTAGAGATGTTGTGTTCTTTGAGAATTCACTCTTTAGGAAAAGGTCAAGAAAAAACACTGATAAAGAGGGTCAAGAAACAATTCATCATGAAACAAATGATGAAATGTAACTTACTATATCTACTAAAGAAATAGAACCAAGAAGAAGTAAGAGAGAAATGATAGAAAAATCATATGGCCTTGATTTCTATATGTAGCTAGTAGAAGACATGGATGATATTGTTTCTTCTAGAATTTTTATAACTGAGCATGATTCTAGTGATAGAGATTCATTGACTTTTACAGAAGTTATGTCCTCTCAAGATTCTGGTTTTTGGCAATAAGTCATTAATGATGAAATGGATTCTATCATGGATAACAAGACTTGGGTATTGGTGGATTTACCTCCTGGTTGTAAACCCATTGGCTGTAAGTGGATCTTTGAAAAAAAAAGAAAATCAGATGGATCTATGTATAAAGTTAGACTGGTAGGCAAAGATTTTAAGCAAAAGGAAGGAATTGATTACTTTGATACATATGCACCAGTAGCAAGAATTAGTACCATTAGGTTATTAATTGCATTAACATAAACTCATAAACTTGTTATACACCAAATGGATGTTAAAATTGCTCTTCTAAATGGTGATTTACAAGAGGAAGTTTATATGGAACAACCAGAAAGGTTTGTTTTGAAAGGCAAATGATGTAGGACAAATTATAAACTAAATTCTGCAATTGATTGATGTATGAATAAATCTATAATCTAAACTCTACACTTAAATTCTAGGGTTTAGAGTTTCAACTAGACGTCTATTATCTCTAGAAAATATCTCCACGATATAAGAAAAGTGAATACCAATTATATATCCAGAATAATTTCCCAAGGAGCATTACACCGGTATTTATAACAAAACAACCCTAAATTGAACTTGGAGACCAAAAAGACAAAAATAACTCAACTAACTAAAACAAGTGATTAAAATATCCTAACTAATTAAAACAAGTCCATAATAATGAAATAAACAAAATAAATAAATAATGCAACTAAATAATTGATCCCCATCATTTCTCCCCGGCTGAGAAAAATTCGACTCTGTCAAAATGAAATCTTCGTAACGCGCTAACAATGCAGGATCAATGCGATGAAACTCGTCCCTACCAATCCATGTACAATCACTGTCAGACTTGTCACGCCACTTAACCAAAAACTGGCGATATTCTCCGCGCCTAATCGACACAAACCTCTCATCCAAAACATCCTCAATACCATCTATTGTAGACTGAAAGAACAAGAGGAGGTGTAGGGGGAACAAGTAAAGGAGGAACAAGTACAAACTCAACAGGGTTATTAGATAAAGAAGTAAAAGTTGGGGTCAACGGAGTAGAAGGTTCATGATATGGAGTAAAATCGGACACATTAAATACAGGACCAATACCCATATTACTAGGAAGATCCAACTCATAAACATTAGCACTAACCTTCTTTTTAACACGAAATGGACCCATCCGTTTAGCATGCACCTTTTTCCATGTATCGGGTGGTAACCTCTCGACACGGTGTCGAAGCATCACCTTATCATTCTCATTGAATCTTGGTACCTGCGATGAACATCTGCAACAGACTTATAATTTTCATTGCTCAAATTAATTTTTTGTCTTATCTCAGCATGCAAATCATGAATATGTTGTGCAAAAGTCTCAGCAGACTCACTAGATCTATATGCAGGTGGAAGAGGGACAAGGCCAATAGGTTTCCTAGGCTGATAACCAGTGTAAATCTGAAAAGGACTCACCCCAGTAGAGCGATTAACCGAACTATTATAAGCAAACTCAGCCATGGGCAAAACTCTATCCCAACTAGACACGTGATCTCCTATAAGGCATCTTACCAAATCACCTAGACTCTTATTAACGACCTCAGTTTGACCATCAGTCTGTGGGTGATAGGCAGTGGAAAACTTAAGTGTGGTATTTAGTTTCTTCCATAGGATTTTCCAAAAATAACTCATGAATTTAACATCTCTATCAGAGACTATAGATAAAGGCAAACCACGTAGCCTCACAACCTCACTAAAGAAAATTGATACAATGTGTGAAGCATCATCAGTTTTGCTACATGGAATAAAATGTGCCATTTTAGAAAAACGGTCCACAACAACAAAAATAGAATCATGACCTCTAGGGGTCCACGGTAACCCCAAGACAAAATTCATGCTAATATCCTCCCAAGGAGCATGGAGTACCGGCAAAGGCCTGTATAACCTCGTGTTTTGCTTCCTACCCTTAGCGGTTTGACACGTGCGACACTCAGAAACAATACGAGCTACATCCCTATTGAAGCACGGCCAAAAGAACATATCCTCCACAATCGCAATGGTCTTATCGCGACCAAAATGGCCTGTGATCCCTCCCACGTATTACTCCCAAACTAGATGGTCACGCATAGACGTGCTAGGAATACACAAACGGGTGCCCTTAAAAAGATACCAATCATGGATACGAAAGTCGCCTGAGGGTGGTCCATTAAGATTCTGTAGGGCACTATATGTCTCTCTAAAGTCACGACAAGAAGGATACTGATGGAAAATACGCTCAAACCCAACAACCTTCACACTTAAAGTGTTAAGGAGAATAGATATCCTACTCAACGCATCAGCGGTTTTGTTCTCTACCCCTCGACAATGCTTTAGGACAAAAAATAATCCTTAAGAAACTCAACCCACTTAGCGTGTCAATGACTCAACTTCTTTTGGGAGTTTATATACTGAAGTGCCTGATGATCGGAGTATAGCACAAACTCCTTAGGCAACAAATAGTGTCTCCAATACCTAAGTGTCTGAACTACAGCATAAAACTCTCTATCATAGGTAGAATACATTTGTCGTGCCTCATTTAGTGTCACACTAAAGAATGTAACATGATGACCCTCTTGACTAAGTACTCCCCCTATTCCTACACCGGAAGCGTCACATGCTACCTCAAAAACCTTGCTAAAGTCAGGTAGCGCGAGGACAGGTGCATGCGTCAACTTGTCCTTAATCTCCACATAGGCTTTGGCAGCCATTTTAGACCAAACAAACTCCCCTTTCTTTAAGCAATCGGTGACGGGAGCCATAATGGTACTAAATCCCCTAATGAACCTCCTGTAAAAAGTAGCAAGTGCATGGAAGCTTCAAGCTTCATGTATATTAGAAGGTTCTGGTCACTCTTTAATAGCCTTGACCTTTTCAGGGTCAGCAGAAACCCCATCTTTGGAGACAACAAACCCGAGAAATATGACGGATTCTTGCACGAAGGAACACTTTTTCAGATTAATATAAAGTTTCTCACGCTGGAGAGCGGACAAAACTTGGCGCAAACGAAGTAAGTGTTCCTCTCGGGTGTGACTATAAATGAGGATGTCATCAAAATAGGCCACTACAAACTTACCAATGAAAGACTGCAACACCTGATTTATGACTCTCATAAAGGTGCTAGGTGCATTGGTCAGACCAAAGGATAGGACTAACCATTCATAAAGGCCATCACTAGTCTTAAAAGCAGTTTTCCATTCGTCTCCTTCACGGATGCGGACTTGGTGGTATCCACTCTGTAGATCTATTTTGGTGCACACGAGCTCCGCTCATCATGTCTAACATGTCATCAAGCCTAGGTATAGGAAACCTATACTTGACGGTGATTTTATTGATAGCTAGACTATCACAGCACATCCTTAAGCTTCCATTAGCCTTTGGGGTAAACAAAGATGGTACCGCACAAGGACTAAGACCCTCGCACACAAAACCCTTGCTCAACAAATCACCTACTTGTCGTCTCATCTCCTCTTGGTCCTTAGGGTTCATCCTATAATGGGGTAGGTTAGGCAAAGAAGACCCCGGTACGAGGTCAATAGCATGTTGGATATCCCTAAGAGGTGGTAATCCGCTAGGTAACTCACTAGGCATCATATCATCAAACTCATAGAGAATCTGCCTAACATCAATAGATTTAAACATTGTTACTCTTCTCAGTAACGTCCCTAACCTCTCTACCCAAAACAACGTACACAACCTTCTCCTCCCTCACACTTTTCTCAAAGGCCTTCTGACCAAGGATATGGAGATATTTGGATTCTTGGGAGACACTCGTGGTCTCACAGGCGCTAAAGTAATCTTCTGACCCTTGTGTGTGAACACATAAGTATTCGATTTTCCATAATGGGTCACATCAAGATCATATAGCCAAGGTCGCCCTAAAAGAATGTGTGCAACATCCATAGGAAGGACATCACACCAAACTTTTTCCTCATATCCCTTAAGGTGGATCGGCACTAAACACCTATGTGTCACAGGAATAGATGTCTTGTTGACCAAGAAACATTATAAGGTTGAGGGTGTGGTTCCGCCTTTAACTTCAATCGTTCCACAACTGTCTTGGCAACCATATTTAAACAACTTCCTACATCAATGATTAGCTTGGAAGAGATTCCTCCGCCTCTGATATATGTTTGAAATATGGCAGTTCTCTTCCAATCTTCCTCCTTGTTAGGACTAACGAAGTTGCACCTCATAACGTTTAAGGATTGATCAACTTGTTCAAAGTGTGCATCCGCTTCTTCATCCTCCGTGTAATATTCATCCTCGACTTCACCTTCCCCCGACTTATTTTCCTCACCATGCCCTTCATAAACCACTCCCACTCGGTGTTTGTTAGGGCACTCAAAGAACTTGTGGCCAAGCTCTTTGCAGGAGAAACACCTATCCCTGCCAGTGATTGTAGGTTTGGGTATTGGAGTACCCTACCCTAGTCTAGGGTCCCGATTTGGTCCACTCACGGTGTTATTAGCCCTAGAATTATCTTGAGGTGTGGAAAAAGATCGGCCTTGTGGGGCATGATGTCCAGTAAATTGGCCTGAATAAGGGGTCACTCTTTGAAAAGAGGATCTTTTCGCATTGTATTCCTGATCTAAGGCGGCCTTATATGCATCATCTAGGCAAGTGAGTTAGGTTAGGAAAATTTGGAATTTAATATCATCTCTCAACCCTTCCTTAAACCAAATGATGGTCAACCTCGTCTCCTCAACTAGCTCACAACGCTCCATTTATTTCCCTATACAGAGACAGACAGATTGCCTTGCTTCAGATTTGTCAACTGTTCAAGCATCCTATCTTTGTGACCGGTGGGTAGATAATATTTTCGGAGACGTGCTTTCATTTCTGCCCACTGCCTAATAGGTGGATCCCTCAAACGCTCGATGTCTCTCCCAACACTAGCCCAGTACGAACTCGCTTGTTTAACTAATTTCATTTTGGTAAAGCGAACTCTACGCTCATCGGACATGTCGTACCAATCGAAAAATTTATCCATATTGAACAACCAATCAAGGAAAATATTAGGATCAGCCCTACCATCAAACTCAGGTGCATCGACCTTAATTTTTCTAGTGTCATCATCATACCCTCAGTTATAAGGATCGACATTCCTAGGTCCACGGTACCCATCAACCCTACGTTCGCCATACCCGATGCCTCGATGTCTACAGTCTTGTCTCTCGGGGTAATCAATATTTCGAGGCTCAAGGTTTTGATACTCAATATTTCTAGGCTCAAGATGGTCCCTTTGCCTATTCAGCTCAGCCTCTCCCTCGGGTATATCTTCAGTAACGGGAATGTCATCATTTCCCGCATTTTCCCATATAGGCTAAGGTAAATGTTGTGTTCGTCGTTCAACAACTCGAACCCGCCCAGTTAACATGACAAGTTCCTCAGACCTATCATCCATGCGGTTTTCCAAATTAGCCATACGATTTTCCATACTAGCCATTTTAATAAGAGGTCTAATTTGTCATTCATTGTATGGCCATATTGGGTTCCACTACGGGTCATCATGATATGCAAATGCAATACTGAGATAATTAATTGTAGCAATTAAATTATAACCTACGGCAAATGCAATCGCAGTTTCCAAAATATCAACAATCACGACTAAATGATGTCCAACTAGTATGAATAATGTGCAGTGTAAGGTAATAAAAACAAACGAGTTTTGGAAAATTTTAGTACTATGCAACGGGTAAAGAAAATCCAAGTAATTGAAGTATTTACCCTATATTTTGTGAAAAAATTTAACGGCAGCTTTTGTACTTTTTTCCCGGATCTAACTGATTATGGAATGTGAAACGGGGTGAAAACTGCTAAAAATTACAAGTTCAAGGGACAGTGTGTAAATTGAATTTGCTAGAAGCAATGAGGGTAAAGTCGTATTTGAGCAAGTGAATATAGACTTCAAAGTGCATACTGTTGTGTTTCATGAATTAGGAAAGTAGCGTATGAAATAGGAAAGGCCAGACTTACCTCCCTTGTTCCCGAACACTCGTAGCAGAGACGACGAGGATGGCGACGACGAGAGATCTCAGCGATGGCGGCGCGAGGGCGACGACGGCAACGCGACAATAAGTCTTCTTCCCTTGTATTTCCTTCCGGTTCCCTATCCTTTCTTTTTCTGCTTCGTCCCTTATTTCTCTCTCTGTTCCGTTTCTTAGCTCTGATTGTGATCACAAGTCGACTTCCAATAGTGATGGTGATGGTCGATCGAGGTTGTTGATCGTTAATGGATGGTCGTTGTTGATGGCGATGTTGTTGTGTCTTTATCTGGGTCGGGTCGATTGATGCTACAGAATTGAGTTTGTTGTTGATGCAATGACGGTGATTGAGGTTTGCTCAATCGTGGCAGCGGCTGGCTTTGTTGATGATGACGAAGGAGGACAAGGCGTTGTGGATCTGATTTGACAGTAGCGCGACGACTTCTCCAGTGAAGTTTGTTGACGATGGACAATGATTCTGAAGCGATTCCCCAAGGTTTGGCTCTGATACCACAAATGATGTAGCACAAATTATAAACTGAATTCTGCAATTGATTGATGTATGAATAAATCTAGAATCTAATCTCTATGCTTAAATTCTGGGGTTTAGAGTTTCAACTCGACGTCTATTAACTCTAGAAAATATCTCCACGATATAAATAAGAAAAGCGAATACCAATTATATATCCAAAATAATTTCCCAAGGAGCATTACACCAGTATTTATAATAAAACAACCCTAAATTGAACTTGGAGACCAAAAAGAAAAATAACCCAACTAACTAAAACAAGTGATTAAAATACCCTAACTAATTAAAACAAGTCCATAATAATGAAATAAACAAAATAAATAAATAAGGCAACTAAATCATCGATCCCCATCAACTAAGAAAGAAAAGTTTGTAAACTTGTTAAATCTTTATATGGCCTAAAACAAACACTAAGCAATGACATTAAAATTTTGACCAAATGATTGTTTTCAATGAATTTAAAATAAACGAATCGGATAAATGTGTTTATTCTAAGTTTAATAAAGGTTTTGGTGTTATAATATGTTTATATGTTGATGATATGCTTATTTTTGGTACTAGGAAAAAGGTAGTATTAGAAACTAAAGCATTCTTGTCTACTACCTTTGATATGAAAGATATGGAGGAGGCTAATGTAATTTAGGTATTAAAATTTTGCGGTCTCAAGATACCATTTCTTTAACTCGGTCTCATTATACTGAGAAGTTGTTAAAGATGTTTAATCACAAGAATTGCAAGATAGCCTCTACCCCATATGATCATTCTGTTAAATTATTTCCAAATAAAGGGAATAGCAAATCTCAATTAGAGTATGCAAGTGTAATCGGTAGTCTAATGTATGTAATGCTGTGTATTAGACCTGATATAGCATTTGTGGTTGGAGTATTGAGTGGGTTTACTCATAATCCAGGCCAGGTTTATTGGGATGTAGTATCAAGGATACTTAAATATCTTAAAGGCATAATGAACTATGCATTATGCTATACATGATACCCAGATGTAGTAGAAGGGTACATGGATGCAAACTAGATAACGGATTCGGATAAAATAAAGTAAAAGTTGATGGATATTCACTTTAGGAGGAGGGACAATTTCTTGGGGTTCCAAGAAATAAACCTCGATAACACATTCAACTATGGAATCCGAGTTTGTTGCATTTTCAGCTGTTATAAAAGAAGCCGAATGGCTTAAGGATTTATTATTTGAGATACCACTTTTGCCCAAGCCAGTGACAACTATCTCAATATATTGTGATAATGAAGGTAGCATTATCACGGTCTTATAATAAGGTTTATAACGGGAAGTCTAGACATACAAGTTTAAGACATAGTTATGTAAGAGAGCAAATTAATAAAGGGGTTGTTACACTTTCAGGGAGATGAGTTTAAAACCTTTGAATGAGAGGTAACCTATAAGTGGAACCCAACTAAATACTAAGTAACATCTAGTATATTAGTTCAATGAAAAATACTTATAGATTTCAGTTATACACTAGACAAGTATGAAGAAGATATTCTTCGAAACCATCTCAAAGTTAGTGAATGCTTGTATGGAGAACAAAGAGGGTAGGTTAAACCTTTAATGAATCTATGTCCGATTTGGAGGATTCAGGTCATACAAGTGCATCTAATTAGATTCACCTATGTAAGTGAAGGAAATGGGGCCGCTTCTGCGAGACTTAAGGCTTGTCTCTAAGTCACTTATGAAACCTAAGGGGTAAACACAAGGCCATAAATGTGTTGGGTTTCGTTCAACTATAAGGGATATAGTATATGTCTATTGAGCAAGCTATCACTTTAAGATTTCTTAGTTCAAAGCTAACACTACTAAAAATTCGGATATTTTGTGATATAGACTACGTAAAGGTTCAAGTCGAAAGACACCTCTTACTTATGTATGTTATATCCAATAAGAGAAAGAAGAAAGTCAATGGAAAAGGATTGGAAGATTATGAAAATAGGGGAGAATTGTTGGATATTTTCATTATTTAAAAAGTATATAATAAATATGTTATATGTTATCCATATAGCAAACAAATGAATTGGTTCAGTTGGATAAGAAAAAAGAGTTATAATGTTAAGGACTTGGGTTCAAGTCATGGCAATAACATTCTTACAATTTATTTTTTAAACATGTCACTAACATTTCAATAATTTATTTTTTAAAGATGTTATTAACATTGCAACGGATTCTTACAATTTATTTTTTAAAGATGTCACTAACATTGCAACGGTAATAGAATGACAGAGTTGGGATGCCAACGAAACGACATTAAATTAAGGGGTCAAACAATTCACATTGCAACGGTCACAGAACGATAGAGTTATGATGCCAATGGAACGACATTAAATTAAGGGGTGAACCAATTCAAAGGGGTGTTTGGAAACCTATAAATAGGTTGCAAATTTACCCAAAACAATCACTTCAAATCATTCCAAATCCTTCTCAAGTTTTTTTAGAAAAATTATCATTCTTAATAATTTTTCTTGTTATAATATTATTCTCATTTATAGTTTTGCACTAGATTTGTTCCTACACAACAAATTCGTACAGAGTAAAATCTGTGTCTGTTTTATCTTGAGAGACTAATTCGTAGTAACCCTGTGTAGCAAAAGTAAGGGGCAAATATAATCTTAAGGAAAGAGTGGTTAACCATTCGATTCAGACTGTAATAAAGTTGTTCTACATCTTTACAACATAAAATAGAGGAGAAAGAGGGGGGGTGTGGTTATTCCAATATCAAAGTTAATAGTGCTACTTTTTCCAATGCATATTATGTTGTTTTCAATGTTTTTAAAAAAAAGTTAAATAAGGGTATTATTGAAAAAATAATATCAAAAATAGCATTAAAAATGAAAGAGGACAAATAGATTTGGATAAACCAAAAAAGTAATTAGGACAAATAAACATTGATGGAGGGAGTACTACTTATGAGATTTATTGTTTTTAAAAAACTTAAATGAATCATGTCAATTTAAATTTTAAATGTCACAAACTGACTTTTAGAAAGTAAATAGTGATCTAATAATTTGAAATGGAGGGACTATTAAAAAGCTATATTACTGACGAACAGACTAAAGAGATGACAAGGTTGAGAAGCCCACATTCTGTGAGACCCCAGATTTTATAAATAAATATTTAATTTTCTCGAAATATTTTTTTATATTATGGTGTGGATTTAATATAATGTTATAGTTGTGGGTAGTATTTATAAATTTTGCAAAGTATGCAAGTTGTTATATTATATTCGATTGGTCGAAAAATATTCTTCGTGTCGGGGAATATTCGTACGACGGCACAATCATTGGTGGACCCCATAACAGAATTATTGTCGGATTGAGAAAATGACAAAAATATTTTATTCAAAATAACGGCGGAAGTTTTACCGTTGATACTGTTGAACTACTCGGTAGTAAAAGTACAGTAATACGTGTGGTTGCATAGTAGCACACGGTATTGATTATTAATGCTTATGTGATAAGTCACTCAGTTTTGTTTTATTCGTATTATTAACGTAATAAAACAGAAAAACTTTTTATATAAAACAGAATACTTTTATAAAGTTATTCGTTTTATTAGGCTAATAGTAAAATCTTTTTATATAAAACATAATACTTTTATAAAGTTATTCGTTTTATTAGACAATAATTAGATTATATTATATTTTATTATGCATAGTGTTTGCATAGTACCTGCATAGTGTTTGCATAGTAAAATCTTTATTAAAGTTATTATTAGATTATAAATAGAATATATTATATTTTATTTAAAAGATTTTGTTTTAAATATGGACCGTCCGATTAAAGTAAATCAATCTGGACCGTTCATGGATTGGTTACTATTCATTCCATTTTTCTATAAATAGAAGCTCATTCCTTCATTATTTCTTACGAATTCATTGAAACTCTAGAGAGAGAAACTATAGAGAGAAAGAAGAAAAGTGTTCTGCTACTTCACCACTTATATATTCAGTTCTTCTTTATACGATAAGGGATGTTAATTGTTGCACCGTAAGAGGTGTTATTTCTTTTGTATTCAAGAAGAGAACTTCTGTTATTCCATCTTTATTATTTTGTTGGAATAACCTGTATAAGCGGTATACCCTATACTTGGTGAAATCCTTTTATTATTCCGTCTTTATTATTCTGTCGGAATATCCTGTCTGTGCTATACGCCGGACTTGGTTCCATCTTTTATTATTCCGTCTTTATTATTCTGTCGGAATATCCTGTCTGTGCTATACGCCGGACCTGGTTCCATTTATTATTTCGTCTTTATTATTCTGTCGGAATATCCTGTCGGTGTGAATTTCACCTGACCTGGTCCCATTATTCATTATTCCGTTATTTATTATTATATTGGAATAACCTGTCTATGCGAAGTACCGCATGCATGGTGATTTCTGTTGTTATTCCATTCTTTATTATACTCAGTTGGTTAAAATTTTGACTTCTATACTCCATGAAATTAGTGGAATATTCTTGATATTTGCGCTTCATCCAGTATCTTTTCATGGAAATATTCTTCTGAGCATTCTTGAATTTTATTTTACAAAGAAGTATCATGTTGACAATTTGGACGTTATTAGTTCCTGGATAATTTAATTCGTGAACTTGTTTTATTGAATTTTTATATCATTGTCATCATCCTCATGTTTATATTATGTTGAAAGTCATCTGTGGCCTGTATTGCATAGATGGACTTGGTATGATTATGACCAGGGATTATTCGGTATAATCATGACCGTAATGTTACAAATGATGTGAAAAAAGTCCTCATTGGCCTGTAGTGCATTGATGGACAGTTTTTGGTATGATTATGATTATGGATTCTCTTCGGCCAAGAGAGCAAAGATGAATTGTTTTATGACATGATCAGGACCGTTGATGAAAACACGGTTATCTTTGACCCGTAGTGCATGGATAATTCATGGTCATGATACTAAATAATATCCTTGGCCTGTAGTGCAGGGATGATTTGATGATGTGGATTATTTATTAAGCTGAGTCTCAGCGATAAAAGTGATGAAAAACTTTTTAAATCATAAAAGATAGTAGACTTTATTCTCTACTCGACTCTTTTAATGGATTGCTTATTCCGCTGCAGTTAAACTTGATGTCTATTGTATTTTATCAGTTTAACATTGTTGAAGGCTAATGATAATTTATTCTGCATTATCTTAGTCATAATATTTCTTACTGGGCTAGTTGAGCTCACCCTTTCTTTCACTGTTCTCTTCAGGAAATGAGAACGTAGCCGGGACTAGTCGGGGAATGGAGTGATGGTCCGAGATGATAGTATTAGTAGTCCTCACCATTGTGTTAAATAGTGTGACAATAAATGTAATGAGAACTTATTTTGAGAATGGATATTGTCTAGATGACAATATTTGTATTTAAACTCGCAGCATATGTTTTGTCGTATTTTACACGACTGTTGTATTATTAAGTTGTATTTGAATTTTGTACCATGTATTTGGCTACTCAAGATGGGTGATGTATACCTATTTTGGGGGCGTCACACATTCTCTTAGAAATTGCCATCCCAAGAAACTTTTACAGCGGCATTCCATTGCATTCGAGGAGGCATATTTTAATGTCTTAATTTTGTAGTAAATGTTCATATTAGCTCAATACATATATGTACTAAGTTTTTGCAAAATAACACCCCTGCAAAATCAGCAACATTTAGCAGCTTGTGCAAAGTACACAGATTATGAAAATGCTGAAGGCATCTAGCGTAAAATAGATGATTCCACCGTATCGTGGAGCCTCTAGTGCTTTTGTCTCGGTGAATTTAGGGGGAAAACAATTGCCCTGTAAACCAAAACCTTCTCTATTTGTACTTATTAAATCTTTCAGTCAATTATTGATGGTCAGTCTAAGACACGGGTTTCGGCCCCCTGCCCGTACTTTCCCCTTCTAGAAGGTGCCATGGTTTCTGGCTACTCTCCCCTCTCCTCCTCTCTGAGCAAAAAATTGCCATGTGAGATGCATAAGCCAGTCCATACTACATGTAAACCTAGCCCCACAATTAAGTTGCCTCTAACAAACATAGTACGAAGATGACAAAAATCAAAAACACTTCACAAAAGCTACATGGTGAATATTAAAGCAAAAAATTAGACAAATAAATCAAGCTCTAAGCTGATGCGCTGACTAAGTCTAGCAAAGGGGTTGGAAGTGGTAAACTGCTCCAAATTGGTACAAAAGACAACTAGGAGAAACTTGAATTTCATGCTACTGAAGCAAAGACAAATATTAAGGTCACATACCATATCCTTGAAGAACATGAGAACATGTAACCACCTTTAGATAAGCTTCTATATGAGTTGCAAGAGGTGCTGCCCCAGATAAAATGAGCCGTACCTTCCCTCCCAATGCTTGCTTTACCTGAAGAATTTTGAGGAAGATTGATGAGTCATCAAAATGACAATACTTCAAATTGGTAAAATGATACTGAAGTTTCTCCAAGAACCCACCTTATTAAATACAACTTTGTCAAAAATAGGAGCAGCCTCATAATGTTTATTCCCCTTATTCATGCCACCTAATTTGCTGCAAAATTTTCAAAAACAAGATGCTACTTAAATAATAAGCAATCAAAATATAGCAACTCCTCTAACATTAAAAACAAATACCATAGCAACAAAGTCTGCCTTCTAAGTGTTGTATATAACATACATTATATGTTAAATTCTAATGAGAGAACAAAATGAACATGGAGTTCAGGTACTGATTTTCTTTTTAATTCTTGATAGAAGGTGGTACTACATTAATAATAGAGACCAAATCGTACATGTTAGTGGAAGTAGAACATAATCTGAGCTATAACCATTTGAAATATTTTGAAATGGGTGGAACGATGTTCCTCACATAAGGAGATTGTCATTCAAAAAGAGGAAGAAGCTTGAGACCTCGATGATGTGCATTAAGAAGACGTTATAATTCAATAATGATTATCTCAAAATAAATAGAAATGTTCAATGGACGAACTTACTACGAGTACGCAACCTTAAACAGTGTATGCTTCAAGAGACTGCCTGATGAAATCTTCTGCATCAAACCTTACAATCATACATGGCAGTTAATGACAATAAGCACAACTAACAGTAAAAGAAATTTAATTCCCGAACATTTACATTTGCATCATAAAGGAGAAAACACCGAGAAAGAGATCAATGAATCCGAGTACAGTGAACTTAACAACCAAAAGTTACAATTCAAATGATTCTGAACACGTGTCTTTCACATGTTCGCGGCATAATAAATTAATTTAAGAGCTACATAAATGGACCACACAAACTGTAGCATGAATATACCAAAATAATATATTTTTTCCCCAGATATCTTTTGGACTAGTGCTTGGTGAATCAGAATCAATTGGAGGTGATTCGTGCCTAGGAAGCAAAGAACCAGAATTCATCACCTTCTATTACAGAAAATTTTTCTCCTATATTTTTTGCTATGCTTTTTAAAAGCCACAAACAATCAGAACTCAATAGTATTTATCAATATTCAATAGTAAGTTAAACCATACCTGAATAGATTCTATCTAGAACTCGGGGAACAGCACAAAAAATAGTAGGTTGTAGCACTCCGATGTCTTCAAGTAACAATTTGACATCCTGAAAAAATCAGTGTTACTTGAAGCTCATAGTTGAAGAAATAGTTAATTAATAGCCATCTTACCCCGCGCCAAAATCCAATTGAGGCCCCATGATTGATAAAACACTCTTCAATCACCCGATCAAAGATATGTGCCAAAGGAAGATATGAAAGATATACATCATTGACGTTCAACTGTACAAATTTCAGAGACGGGTATGTGAATAACTCAGAAATTCATTATGCAATGATAAGCTGTAAGAGAGTACTGAAAGGGAGAACAAGGAGTCCTCCAAAGAAATACAAGTATGAAAATAAGGAAATCTAATGAAGCACACCCCACCAATCTCTATGAATATCTGAAATAGTAACACCTCTAAAAAGCTCCCATAGCCAAATAGTCAACAACTCAACATTGAATGAATAATGTTTTCTTTTTGATACGTAGAAAGTTAGTATGTTCACATGGAAAGAGTGCAAAAGGAAGGTTAAATGGTGAACAATTACCGATTCATTCACACTCTCTAGAAAGCACTTCACCCCAGCTATAAGAGTAACAATGCTGTTGTTGGAAATCATTACACCCTTGGGATCACCAGTAGTTCCACTAGTGTACATTATTGTACAAATGTCACTTTTCTTTTTAACTGGAAGCTCAAAGTGTTTATTATCTCCCTGCACATAAACACGAGGACAAACTCAATGTAACAGCATGTCATATTTATAAGAACAACAACTTGGAAATAAAAATGTGATATGGACATAAACCAAACATTAAAATTTATCATTGAACTTGATAACATAACATTGACCCGTTACTTTCGTAAGGCATGTACTTAGTTATGTAGAAAAAAACTGCACTCACAGGGAATCATTCACACAATAGAAAAATAACAATTGTAGAACTAAAAAAACTTACCAATAATATAAATTCATCCCAAGAATATATTGCCAAACCAAACTTCTCAACTTCTTCCTTATGTTCAGGAGTAACTTTCTCAAAGCTAATAATTGCTGCAAAATGGAATGTGTAAATGATTACATTTTGATTCCAAATGCATAATGGAAGGAATTTGAATCTCCAACTTACTTTTCAAGTACTCAGTTGCCTTGGGCAATGTTTTCAACAACTGAAATGACAAGGTATGGATTAGATGCAAAATTCTCAACAAATAAACTGGAGTGTTGTCTATCATCACTAGATTCACATAATCAGAACAAGAGTATGGCAGCACTGAAGCATAACATGCAGGAAAAGGAGCATGTGTCATCAGTTTATATTTATAGACATATTTATATAGAGCTATATCTGGTTTCTAGCATGAAATAATCATTTTTTTTTGGGATAAGTAAAGTTCTTATAATTCAAAATGGCACCAAGAGGAGCCACCCAAGTACAATGGGAAAACATGAAAATAATCATCAAGTCATATTAAACTTAACCTGGAATATATCATAAGAAATTTATAAGGAACGCAGATGCCAATGAAAAACGTGTTTACCTCGGGAATCTTTTGTTCTTCTACAAACACAATTGTAACCTCCGCGTGGCATATGACATATTCCACAGCGTTAGCACCTAGACCATAATGACGAAATCGTCAAAACTCCATAAAAGATAGCTAAGCATAACAAATTAGACTATTCAGTGTGCATTTGCATCTGTTATACATGACTTAAAGAAGATAACAAATTCTAAAAGCTATGCATTTCTCAGTACTTGAATTGCAGAATTATGCAGTCTATTTCAATATGCAAGAAAGCAGATTTTATGAAAGTCAAGACATGGTTATGTAACGTAATAGAAGTGACGTACATACCCAAGGTGTCATACAAAGGAACACAATAGAGCCCATGAGCATTGCATGCCTGCATTAGTTGTTTAGTGTTAGAATATAACTGCATAGCATACTATTCCATAAAAAACAAATGTTCACAACTCAGAAAATGATGCACACAGCAATAAAACATAATAAAATGGGATTATAAATATCAACCATAAGAATAGATAAGTGTTGACTTATTTTACTGCTGCCTAACTTTTACAGAACCATTCTTATCTTACAACCCGCTGAAGAAAACAGACAAGGATAAAAAGGAACAAAGCAAAGAGTGAAAATATAAGTTTTGCATGAACCAAAATTTATCCTATCACAAATAAATATATAGACAGACTCAGGAGAAACCAATTCTAGGAAGGGATTCACAAATATTGTTTTTGATGATGGTGGAACTACAGTGAGCAACCGGCCAACCACTGGATGCATGTAATAGCCCACAAACCACACACATCATTAAAGCTAACAGTAAACTATGTTTGTGTGGTCACAAAGGAGGTCATTACAATTGTGGGGTATTGAGCCCATGACCTATGACTTATCAGTCACTTATCTTTAGGCTCACTACAACTAAGCTAACTCTGTTGTAGTTCACAAAGATTGCTATTTTTGAATTTAAATTTTTTTCAAAATGATTCACTCTTTCAAAAATCAAAAAAAAATATTAGTGCAAAAATACCTTACTACCTTTTGATGTGATGTATTGTGATTGGGAATGTGATCCGTAAGAATTTTGATAGGGAAAACTAGTTCAAGAACATATTGGAGTTGCTGGTAATAATAGAAACTTTTCATAGAGCTAAATTTTGGTCAAAGTGTTACTTCCAAAAACTTGGTCAAAAAGTTAACTAAGCTAACTCTTTGGGGTTAACAAAGATTGTAACTTTTGTATTTTTTTTTCAAAAATTGTCACTCTTTCAAAACCAAAGAGAATCTTAGTGAGAAAATGTCACACTACCCTTTTGACATGATGTGTTGAGATAGGTAGGGGATGTAATCTGTAATTATTTTGATAAGGCAAAGTAGTAGAAGAACATGTTATTATTGGTACTATTAGAAACTTTTTATAGATCTAAACTTCGGTCAAAAAATTTACTTCAATTCGCGCAAAAGAACCAAAAAGTGAATATCTTTTTTTGTTGAAGGAAAAAGAAATTTTATGGGGATAAAGATATTACAATCAGAGAAGAGAGGGGGGGGGGACAAGGAGGCCACCCAAAAAGTGATAATATTTGTCACACGAAGTTAGTACATTGACGCAAAAGCCTTGCTAGCTAACAAAGATATGAATGTAGACAATATGCCAACAGTGTTTCTCCACTGTATTTAGGAACACGAATCCTAAGAGTAATAGAAGTATCTGCTCAAATGCAAGAAACATGATACATAGATCTTTGGTTGCCCAAGCCATCACTCCACTCTGATAAAGGGATTGAAGCATAGGGCGGGTCTCAATTTCAATACTCATATTGACCCCACCTACCACCCCCCGCCAATAGCGAGAGACTAAGTGGCTTGAATTTAGAAGTAAATTACATTTAAGGAAAACAGAACTGAAATATGACTGGCTGTCTAACCCTGGAGAGCCAAGTGAGGACTATTTTGGGATCATGAAATGTGCAAAAAATTGATCAAAAACTATTTTAAAAATAAGTGCAAAATAATTGTTAATTACAACATAATAAATTTGATAGCAAAAGGCTATTCCAATGAAATATAGACGAATATAAACTAAATAATTACAACAGACAATTTTCTAGAGGCCTCCAATATGCCTACTGTTCAAATCATACTTTAAAGATGAGTTGTACAGGAAAATTTTATTTTGAATCACCTCTAAGAAAATTTGCAGCAAAAGAGGAGCGCTACTGCAAATCAATATAACTTAAGGAATTGATATTTTCACAAGCAAAAGTGATAGTTTCACAAGGTCACTCTTAAATAGTAAACGGGCCCACACTTATGTGAGAGAGAGCTTGTGGAAATATCAAATTTTACTTGTGGAACTGTAAAAGGAACGGATAGCCTACATCATAGTCCATGTGCGAAGGCTGAGGGCCATATCTGAAGTATGTCTTCATGTAATCGCTAAATATTACATAAAAAAGCTGCCACATGAAGAATGGCATGAAGGAGAAATTGTTTCATTGAAAACCTATATAGTGCATATGACATATGATAACAAGGTCTTTCCACAGGCTGTTTATCAAATCAGTTCCTAAGTAACAAATAATTCTTTCCTGAGCAACAATTGTGGAAAAAATCCGGTAGAAAAGATGAAATACCTCCATGCTCATAATCCACTCTTTGCAGTTGGCACCATAAATACCACATCTTCCTCCCTAAAATCAGAGAAAATTATTTTATATTAAGACAGAAGCTCGCTAGTGAAATTGACTCTACCAAGAATTATTATTTCTCAGAGAGAAACACTCAAGGAACAGTGGAAATTAATACAAATAGGTAAGTTGAAAGAAGATCTTTACAAAGTACAACCTCTGCCCCCCAAAAGATCTCTGAAAGTATAAAAAATAAAATTTTGTCCACCAAAGTATATCTTAAGTACAAAAGTCAAATATAAAATGTGCTATAAAGAACAATTTACCCTCAAAAGTGTACCTAACTTGTATACACTAATTTTAAGGAAAACATATTCGTTAGTCTACATACGTGGGATCCACTATGAGCAAAATCGGAAGAAAAAAAAATTACACTCTTTCCTTCGGTTTAATTTTCTAATTTGTGTGAAAATGTACTTGAGACATCTTTTGGAGGATGGAAGTTGTATTAAACAATGAAATACATGACCAAGACAATAGTCACAAATATGAAAGATACTATAACTAGAGATAGGAAGTGGAGCTACAATATAGATGGAAGACAAGAAATCCATAAAACGGAAAGACAATAACAAACAGGAAAAATAAATGAGAACCCCATCCCGGCATCGATGAATTACTTATTGCAAGTCCCTATGTAAATTCAATAAAGAACTTCATCAAAAAAATTCATGGGAAATGTTCAAAGAGATGCAGAGAAGGATGCTGCATCCCAGATCAAGGCAACATCCACCCCCAACTACCCTGTGATGAGCCTTTTCAAAATCAAAGCACTACACTCTCTCGGTCTCACATCATCCACAACCCTCGTTAGCAAATAAGCACACGTATAGGATATGTCTTCCCCCACAAAACCACACTGATTAGCATAGATAGTCAAATCTAACATTGCCCCAACTTCCTTGAAAGCACATTTGTCAAGATCTTATACCCACTAGTCATTAAGCTAATAGGCCTAAATACCTAACAAGAATGACCTATATTTCCTAGGAACTAAAAACTAAGGTAATAAATGTGGAGATAATACTCTTACACAACTTTATTTGCATCCACATTGCTGAAAAAGGTCTAGTGAAAAATCATCTGAACTGGTCATCCTAATGTCATCAAACTCGAGAGTCCTAATGGATCACAATTCACAAACTTCTCTCACTGTTATTATCCCCATTTAATCCTCGATCATAGGCCAACCAATACACTCCTCATACAGACTCCTATAAAACTCGGTGATATCCTCAGCAATCTAACACCAGATATATACACGTTGTGATGATTGGCATGAACAACACTATGAATCAAGCCATTTATAGAAATACACCAAGGTAAAACAAGCCAATGATAGTGCCGCAAGCTGGCATGCACAAGCCTCGTACAGAGTAGGAAAAAAAACAGTTAAATGCGTATGTCCAATGAAGTAAAAACTAGTTGAAACCCATATGGTAATTAATAAACTAATAGGTAGTCACTTACTTCCTCAACACCACAACTGCGAATGGCATTCCCAACTTTCAGCACTATGTCGTACACTTCTTTGTAAGTCAGCCACACATACTTACCATGCTGCAACATATTTAACAAACGTAAGCTCGTCTGAAAAGGAAGTTATAAGCAATATTATTTGATACACTGACATACCTTCTCATTCACAATCTCACGGTGACCAAGCATTCGATTATTAGGAAATTTTTCCACAGAGATTCTGCAACATGAACAAATTAAGAACTTTTCTCAGGATAATTTCACAGAGTACCGGACTATAACTAAAAGAATGAAACATAATCTATCTCCTTTATTATTCAATACAACAACTGGACCAACTCAAGTTGAATTTGCTCAGGGAATTGTTTTAGAAGGTATTCGTGGGACTCCTATAGACATGCCTCAAGGTAAGACTTCCACAAAACAACTCAAAGAGCTAGATTTAGACATAATTTTTTTAAGGAATATTCACCTGGTGCCAGGCTGACAGAAGCAATAAAAAGTACCTTTTGGATGAGGGATACGTCTCATGTAAGTAGCTTCCTTTTTGTTTATAATTTGATATCTTACCTCTTAATTTATACTGCTCCCTCCGTCCTGCAAAAACTACTGTACTCCCTCCGTCCCCCAAAAACTATTTTTACAGTCAAATTGACTATTTTTATAATCAAAATTTATACCATTTTCTTGTAAATATAAGTAAAGAAACTATAACCAATTAACCATTCCACCTTCAATTTTCATAGGCTTAAAAATATAAATAAATATACTTAATTAATTCTTAATTCTAAAATTGGTCAATTTGAAAAGGAAAAAAAATCAAACTAAGCCAGCTTTTTAGGGGGGAAAGAGAGTATTAAATTATGGGTTTGAAGTTTGAACCCACTTTCAAACCCACATACCCATTATTAAGGATATATGAAAATTAATGCTTTTAGTAGTTAAAGCATCATCAGTCATAATACCTTTCCTTCTCCTTTTCTTTTTTTCTTTTTTTCAGTTCTTTGATCATACTGTACAAGAAAATTAGTGATCTAAAAGAAGATTAAACAATGCAGGGACCGGACATTAATAAACAATTCATCAATGTCTCTAAATTGTAACAAAACATAAAGTAAATAGATTATGAAACGAACTGATAAGTATGAAACGAACTCAAATCAGAGTGAAATTCTGAGAATTTTTATACCGAAAAATGTCCCAACAGCTATCTAATCCTTGAATTGGAGGAGGAAAGCCATCCTTAGCGAAGACACTCCGATAAACTGGTCCCATTGATGGCTTTCCATCTTTGGCCTCCTCCGCCGGCTCCATCTCTATGATATACCTCTTCCCCGCCATAGCCGATCTCCCTTTTTCTCTCTCTAAAATTACAAAATGTAAACAATCGCAATGTAGTATTTATTGAAGGAATTTATAAACGGAAGAGTTTGGAAAAATTAGTATGTGAAAATATCATTTCCCATCATATTGTGATAATAGGTCATTATGAAGGAATCAACTAAGCCATATTAATAATTAAAGTAATAATCATGTGTTATGTTTATGGCACCATTAATTTATTTTAATATAACCACTCAAACAACTTCCTTAGCTCATAATTAAATAGTAGTCTTATTATAAAACTTTGCAAATTGTTTTGGATGGGATAATAAATGATAATACTCATATTCAAGTCCCAAAACTTGTTCAAGTGTTGGACAGTGTTGTTGAATACATATGAGTCAAACTGTGTTATGCCTTAGGACTAATGGTATGAATCTAATACCATTTAATTGCTTTCCTAGCTTTTGTCTTTATGTGTCAGTGTCGTCCATTCACTGATATTATATACTAGTAATTATCCGTGCATAGGTTTAAAGGGCACGACATAACGAAATTCTGACCCTCTTTCCGTTTCAACAATCTAAAAATTAGAATGAATCTGAACCGTTCCTGTATTTTTCTGTCCAAATTCAAATTGGATTTTAAATTAAAATCCAAAGTTGATCTCAATTTCACAATTTACACTTTTTGATCACTTGGTTCTCAATTAATTAACAACTAAATGAATGCAGACAGGCCGAAGCTATAAACACATTATACACAGGAGGCCATATTATTATTATGTTTTTTAAATTAAAAAATATATCTTAAAAAAAACCTTTTATTGGACACATTAGCATGAAATTTCCATTATTGAGCAGATCCGCAACCAAATATAGCATAGAAATCATAGTGATTCTCCAAATACTTATACACACACATAATTACTTCAAATATAGAGGGGAAAAATACTAAATTTTTACAAAAAGTCTAGAGCGATCGGATTTTTTTTTTAAATGTCTTCCAAATAATTTATAAAATTTATTGGAACTAGAATTTTTACATAAAAAAGTGCGCTCAAATTTTTATGATAATAAATTAATTAGAAATCCCTAAATTTAATAAATATTAATACCATATATATTTACATACCCGTAGGACGTGGGTTTCTAGAAGATTGGAGTATTTTTGAAGGAGAGTTAATTCACAAGAGAGAGAATCGATGCCCTGATGGTTACACGAATTTCTTGAAAAGTCTGGTGCTGGACCAACAACTTTTTAAGAGTGTTAAAGAGAGGGAAAGGTAACGATTTCTGGAATTTTCTCAATTGGGTTTTCTTCTTTATCCATTCTCATGTTTTGGTTTTGCTGCATTTTGCATTTGAAGTTTTAGCTTCTTTAATTAGGATACCTGGTTTGTACTGTACCAGAAAAGGAAAAGGGTTCGTACAGGCAGTAAAACTGTGATATGGATTAATAGATTTTCATGTCATAAGTGGTTAGGGATACGGGGTTGCTCAAATTGTGTTTGATTAAAGTCTTTTGATTTTGGGTTGGAGTATGAAGGTGAATTGGTGAAAGTTCAGTTATTTATATATAATTTTGGTTTTTCCTTTGACTAGAAATAATTTAGTTTTTGGCTCTAGATTAATTTTCTTAAAGGTTGGAATTTTTTGCCTTAATTATGTAGCAGTTGATGAAATTGGCAATGAAAGTGATTAATGTGCTCATTTGAGCTGATAAAATTATTTCTCAGTGATCAGAATGTTTGGAGACATTGTACATATATCCAATTTCATACTACCTTGATACGTAACTTTATACATTTAAGCTAGCTGTTTAAATCAATAAAGAACAAATTGTTGAATGATAGCTTGGTGCTTGTATGAAATCGTGTACCTTAGCTTTATTCACCATAAATTTAATTATATATTTCGGTTAGTAATTCGGATAGTTAAAACAGTTGAATTCCGGTTATAACTGAAAAGCTTATTCAGTTCGGTTAATAACCGAATTCTCACTCCTACCCATTTCATTGTATCCAAAAGCTTTAAAACAAACGTCGGAGCACATGAAGCATATGTGATGATGGATATGGTTAATAGCTATTGACTTCATTAGAGGATTTAATTCGACCATCTTGCTTTTCTTAATTTAGAAATTTTAAAATGAAAATGACATGGAATTGAGAAAGATAAATTGAATAGTACTTCCTTCTACTTCTTTTTCCTTTCTTTTTCTTTTATGACCGACCAATTTACTTGGATCTGATACACAGCATCATCTTTTCCTTGGTTCTCTTCGGCATTCTTTTTTTATCCGGAGTTCTTTTTTAGTTGTGATTGTCATATCTAACATCTAAGCTTACTTGGTGTCTTTTGTGGAGAAAAGACTATAATAGATGGATGATACCGATGAAAATTTAAAGCCCAAAAGAATAGTTTTCATGACTGTTGGAACAACCAGTTTTGATACTCTTGTTAGAGCAGTGGACACTAACGAAGTTAAAAAAGAATTATCAAAAAGAGGCTATACACACCTTCTCATTCAAATGGGTCGTGGCTCCTACATCCCTACAAAGGTACATAATTATTTTATATAATGTAATCTCGATGTGATTCGTTGCTTTGTTTTTTTAAATTCTAGTCTTCAACTCTGTTCACCTCTACCTTATAAGTGAATGCGACAAGTACTTATCCTGGAATTTTATTTTTTTCTATCCCTTCTTTCATTTTTTAATTCATTTTTGTGTAAAATGGCATCGTGGTAGAAGCTTGAAAGGTCAAGGGCAACATGCAGGCTGAAATTACTTGAAACCCTTAAATATTTTCACGTGATTTGATTAAAGTAGAAGTCTATTGGAGAGAGGTGAACAACGTATACTTCATTTTCTATAACAATATATAGATCTTTTGTGACAAGTCTAGAGTTAAAGTTGTGTTCAATGATCAAGGTTAGCACTTTCAGATTGTTACAAATGTGTTGCTTCCTGCTATAGAATGAGCTAGGGCTATTTGAAAATTAAGTTCGAGTCTGGTTGCGGCCACTTTTAACAAAGATAGAAGTTATATGAAACCTTTATTTCTGTCCCTCGGCAATCGTTATGAATGGGGCATTTGGACTACCATAAAATGACCTTTAGATAAACAAAACTTCTCAATTTTAAATTGGTAATGTGGGTATATTGACATAATGGCCTTATATGCAGTTCAAAAGTTACTGATGATGTATTATATAGAAGGAATAAAAAACGTTTTAGTGTTCTTTGTCATGTGTGGATGTGTGTGCGTGAGGGTTCAGTGGGTGGGGGAGAACAATGTTAAAAAAAAAATTCCTTTATGCACCATTGTCTATATGAACTAATGCTACCCATCTCTTTTAATGCACACCCCTGGGGGGAGGATAAGTTAAATGGACTCGGATGGAGTCGGACATGGGTACTTTGAAGAGCAACACGGATCTCCTCAATTTTGTTAACTTTTTACACTGAAATGAAGTGTGTATCATCAATGCCCTTGTCCACTAGTACTTCAAGGCAAATTGAAGAGTCCATGTAACATAGAGGGAGGGTCTGAGTGATTCATCGTTTGTTCTTCTGGTTATCTTCGTTGTTTGATAGATGTTTGTGTTACTGCTAAATTTTCCAAATATAAATGAAGACAATGAAACTGCTGCCTTGTGCATATGGGAAACGTCTGTACTCATATTAGAGCACCTTTCTTTTTTATAAATACTTCTCAAATTGAACGATATACTACCTCCATTCCAAAATATAGTATATCTTTTTCTTTTTTCCCTTTCTTTGACAGCTTTCATCATCATAACCAATTTTAGTTTCTAACAAATGCAGTCTACTGGAGATGATGTGTCTCTGGATGTCGAGTATTTTACATTTTCGTCCAGCATTGCTGACAATTTAAAAGAAGCATCTCTTGTCATCAGTCATGCAGGTAACAGTCAGCAGCCAAGGGGGAAGGGTCCTTAGGAACATTTGATTAATACCTAGGAGTTTATTCCCATGTTTGTGTTTCTAGTATGATTCAAATGGATATTTCAATTAATTGGGCTTGATTGAAAATGGCATGTTTTTTTTTTCTAGTGGGATTTTCTTGGTATTATTGATTAATTATATGCTTCTTTATATTACTGTTGCATGTATCTAGCATGCTAGTATTGAATGGGTAAACTACCTGTTTTCTGTATAACTTGTATACAGATTAAATGCTTAAGTAGAAGATGGACAAATGATGTGTAGCTTATGTGGTACCCTCTATTGAATTGCTGATTTGAAAAATTAAAAACACGTGTTTGCCGATTTGAACTTCTTTATGGAATCTTCTTAATTAATAAATTTTTAGTTAGGCATATGACTTCTTCAGTTCATATGGACCATAAACGTGGAAAATTAAACTAGAAAATTACTCCACCCTCCTCATCCCACCCTTCCCAAAGAAAAATACATGCTCCCCCCTCCTCCCTTTTTTTTTGCTTTGGCTAGGAAATCACTCTGATGAGCATATATATACATGTTCAAGTTGTTTTATCCCTTGGTCAACTGATTGAATTGTTTGAAGTATTTAGTATCTTATTGTAGACATTGCTCCCTCCTTCCTTTAAAGGATGGCCTAAGGTACAAATTTTTTTTTCGTCTTCAAAAGAATAGCAATAAGTATATAAAGTGAAAGGCAATATGTCGTTTAGTGGAATCCACTAGTATATAAAAATAAAAAGACTCATCAGTCGTCACTTAATGTAATTTTGTGGGGCCACTAGGTATAAATTTGGAACTTTTTCTACTCTCTTTCCTCTATTTTACTTTTCTTAATTTGTGTGCAAAATGTACTAGTGTACTTTGGACATCCTTGAGGATAGAGGGAGTACTTAACAAATCCACTTCAAAGGTTACAAGGATATGCTTAATACTCTTGATCATCTGAAAACCTTCAATCAAATATGCTGAGTCCTGTTTATTTGTATTTTATATGTTTTTAATTAGTCTGAGTTTATATTTTATGTTCCTAATCAAATGAATCTTTAATTTCTTTTAAATAAATAAAAATTTGGTGACTTGGTTGTTCCTAACTGCCATCCATATGCTGAGCTGGGTGACGGGGCGGATTCTACAATATTCAAATAAGAAACTCAATGCAATATATTTGTGTATCATTGGAAAATTTCACATTTCTTTCATCATGATAACCGAAAATTGAATTAATCTCTGGTGTTTTAGTTTAATATGAGAAAGTTTTTAGTAGATATAAAACGGATATTAGAATATCCTTCGACTGCAAATACGTGATTGTTTTAATGGTAATGATAACGGTAACATGCTTGCAGATTCAGTTCGGAAGTTTGAACAAAAAGGTTGATTTCAAGTAATCAAAGAATTCTACAAGGGATTATACTACATTTTACTAGAGTTGGATGTCAAACCCTCTCATGTCTACTTTACCAATATAGGATACACGATAATAGCCTTCATTGAAAGTTATTTTTTGGGGAGTTTGAATGCTAATTCATCTTACAGCTCATGTTGATTGTTCACCAACTCTAGAAGATACACCTGTCTCTTGTATCCCTGTTGCAAATTGTACCGATCTCCTTGCAACATACCTCAATTTGAGAATCTTAGGAGTTGATGCTGCCAAGTTCCATGAGTATCCCACATTTATAAAATGGCTGGTCATATCTTGATAGCTTGTATAGATTGAGAAAAAAGAAAGATTAACAAGAAAACATTTTTTTGGAAAAATGGAAATAAACAAGAAAAAGCTGACTGGCCCTCCTCCTTGATAGCACATTAAAAAGGTGCCCATAAAAGAGATTGTTTTTAGAGTGCTTTGTAGCTAAACTTGGCTAAGGCATGCCATATAGTCCCTTTCCCATATATGAGAATCAACTACTCAAACATGCAAGTAGCCAGATTGAAGATGAAATAATAATAATCACAATAATAAGTACGAGTACAAGGTAGAATCAAATAAATTATGCTCTGCAGTACTGTAATTGCATGCTTTTGTTTTTCTTTTGTAATTAATAGTTTATTTCAGAGCTTATTTTTTATTTTTAAAATTCAATTTGGAAAGAAAATAAGTGTTCGGTTTTGCTACAGGTTCAGGGAGCATATTTGAGACTTTGCGTCTGGGTAAACCTCTAATTGTGGTAGCGAATGAGGATTTGATGGACAATCATCAAAGTGAGCTAGCGGAAGAACTAGCAGAGAGGAAGCATTTGTTTTGTGCTCGCCCACAAACGCTCTGCCGTGTTATTGCAGATATGGAATTGGAAACTCTCATTCCATACCCGTCAGGTGATGCCACACCAGTAGCTGAACTTATAAATAGGTTTCTGGGTTTCCCTGATGATTAACGACAATGTAGAAATGTAAACTCATAAAAGGTTGTATCCAATGCACAAGGCTCTCGCAAATAGCAGGGTCTTGAGGTCAAATGTACCTAGCTTTACCTTTATTTACGGAGAGGTTGTTTCTAGGACTTGCACTCATGACAAGTAATGAAGAACTCCTACACGAAAATTCTCCTAGTGACTTTCTGCTGAATGTGTTATTTGCAGGCTTACAAGCCATTCTGATCAACAGACAGCTCAATGACACTTATGTCCCTCTAAGTTGCGGTCCACTTTTTAAAGTTAGGTCTTTATAGTGACATTTTTTTTTATCGTTTTCGTTCCTTCTAATTTGACTCTAATCTCATCTATTTTGATCTAACTTGACCCAGTTTGATTCAAATCCAATTTTAATATTTTAAAATAAATAAATATTTTTAATATTTTAAAATAATAATTATTTTTTTATTTAAAATAAAATATAATTTTTAAAGATTTATTTTACATTCTAGAGCAAAGTGTAATGCAGTATTCTCATTTTGAACATGGTCTCTAATAAAATAATATTTAATTTTTATATGATTTGTTTTAAAATGCATGATATGATTACGAGTGATTGATACTAGTATTATCACGACTTAAATTCAAACTTATAATCACCAAGTTAATTATTCACCTACAAAATTTGAGCACAACAACTACTAGCATCTGTTTTCTTTAAAAATGTCCCAAAAGTGTTGTTGAATTAACATACATACGAGTCAAACTATGTTAAGCCTTGGGACTAGTGGTACGAATCTAATTAATACCATTTAATTGCTCCCTAACTTTGGTCTCTCTGTGTCAATGTCAGTGTCGCCCGTGGGCTGATATTATGTATTTATTTCATAAACTGAGTATGTACGTAATGAAAATGAAAATTGATATGGACATTATAATTTCTTCTGGGTTATCAGGCTTCGCTGGATGCTTGGGCATGGAAGCAGGCTTCAATGGATGCTTAGGAGATGGAAGCAGGCTTCTGGGTTATCAGGCTTCGATGGATGCTTGTCCCAAAAGTGTTACCACTGCTTCCAAATGATCGATTTTGAAGGAAATTGTTGATTTTGGAATTTTCATAAGGGGAGTTTGATTTTTCACTGTCATTTTGGTGGTGAATGTAAGAAAATGAGGGGCCAAAACGCTGTTGATTGAAAAGTTTAGCTCTTATGGTGAGACTGCGTCGATACGCCATTGATTTGGTACCTTCAAAATGGAGTTTTTTCAACAACAGAAATAGCAGCTTAGAAAGATTAAATACAAAACCCTAGAATCAAAATCGAACAGGAAACATGCATGTATATATAACTAGATTGATGAGGAGATTAGAAATTTTGAATAAAGATAAACCGACTGCAGTAAAATCGGATTTTTGTAGGAGGAAGCTTGTCTCTGGTTAATTAGGAATATGATATATATATATACTAGTAATTACCCGTGCTTGAAGGCACGGCGAAACGAAAAATTAGATTAAACATCAAAAAATACTACATTACTTAAAGACTCTTTGTAACCTAAAATAACTTACAATAAGACATAACAATGATCATAATTCACCATACCATCACAATAATTAATACATACTCAATTATCAATACATATCCAACCATCAAAACATCAAGCTAGTCGCTACTAATTTCAAAAAATTTCGACAAAGTTTCCTTTAAAAGTAGATATCCAGAAAAAATCTAAACCTGTCTACAAAACATACAATCATCAATACATATCCAAACCACCAAAACAACCATCATTCTATACCTAAAATCATCATAATCATGTGTAATTAGTTAACTTTACAAAAGACGGAAAACAAAAAATACACATGCAAAAAATAGAGTCAAAATTTGTGTAACTCATAAAACTCACCCTGATGAAAACTCACCACGCCCTCCAAAGTCATTTCTCCCATAATAGCCCCGTCCACCACTAAAGTTCCCACGGCCTCTGAAGCTGTTGTTTCCAAAACCTCCCCGTCCATAAGGAAAACGACCGCGTGAACTCCCAACTGCAAGAATATCATATGCAATTAAACAAAAACAAAAAAACTATGCAGCTTCAATTGAATTCCTTAGCCAACCATCACACGATTAATCTATCTATTTTTCATTTTCTTCTTATCCTCCAAAATGAAAACATCAAACAGCTGATACAATTTTGCTTACCTCGAGTTGTGGTTTTCTTTATCTCGACACCAGCTTGACGATCCCCAATTGTAACAGGCGAAGCCTGAAAGGTAATGCTCTATAATTAGACAACCAACCAAAAAACTTTAAAAGGTAAAAAACATAGTCTAAAGTTGTAAAAGAAATGCTCAAAACAACATAGAAAAATGCATTCACATCAATTTAAAATTTAAAATTATTTTTTTTTAATTTATAAATTTTGTTATATACTATAAAAATTATCCAAATATGCGAGTCAAATCAGAAAATGAATTGATACTCATATATTGAAAAAGAGATGCATATTTTTCATTCCTTGGCTTTTTCCTTACTGTAGCAAAGTCCATTGGATTCTTGATCACTTCATGATAATCAACTCAAAGTCAAAGTCTATTTCTCAGGCAATGAAAACTCAGACGAATGATCTAAAAGAGTTTCCTGATCAAAGAAACAAAAACCAAAATCAACAAACTTAAATCCTAGATTGACAAAACAACTATCTTCTAAAGCATATAAGCATGACCCATGATCCATACGAACCTAGAAAGATAAACTTAGCCTCATTTCATTAAACACTTGAGATGCATTATGCCACTTAAAAAATAAACTCCTAAAAATAATAATATTTCAAAATTTTAGTGATTCAAAGCATTTGTAATATTTTCTGTTCAAACTCAATTTTATTTCCTTAATTTATTCACTCAATAAAATGATAAATTTAAAGCAATCATACAGTTACTGATTCAAATTTTTTAAAATCATCTTTACTTAGTCGAGATAGGAAAATATGTAATGCCGCAAAGATAAATTAAGAAAAGAAAACCAAGAATTACAGTATCAACATTGTTACTTCTATTAACTTACTAACTTTGGTAATGAAAAATTCAGCCCGATTAAGGTTACTTCCCTTGGCCATAAATTAGGAATCCACATTTCTTTTACGGACTTTCCCAAACTCAAAGTACAATTTCAAATCAATGCAAGTACGCTACAAAATCTCATCGATTTTTTCAAGCAAATTAAGGTTCAACAGTAACTGTTAAAATATAACACTTACAAACATTTTAAGTTCACCCTTTTTCTCTCAATTGAAGGTATAAAGATGAACACTATGAGAAAGACTTTTACCAACCCAGATCACACAATAATCCCCAAGAAAGATATGTAAATAAATTTGGATGAAATTTTCAGTAAAACTACAAATAAGCAGAGAAATATATATTCTCTCTCAATATTGTAAGGAAATAAACAGACTGTTTTAAATTCCTGAGAATCAAAGAGATAATTAAAAAACGGGAAAAAATTGAATTAAGAATAAAGAAAAGAAGAGAGAGAGATAAAGAGGAGATTAGTTTTACCTTTTTTCTTGTAGTAGTAGTAATTGATGAAGAGTTAGCTATCAATCTGCTATTACAAATCAACGCGAGGGGGTCCAGTGAGTGGACGACTTTTCCCCAATTTATGTGAATATAAATACTATAAACATCAACCTTATACATTTTATAATGAATTGAGATCAATTTTGTACATTTTTAGTAATGAATTGAGATCCATATAATTCACAAAGCCAGTACCCAACACAAAAAAACTACTGAATCAACATATGTTCATATTGATTTGGTAACAATTCCTCTTAAATCATAGCTCTACTCCGTGATAATAATAATAAAAAAAAATTGGATGCTGCTAATTCCATACTTCATAATATTGAAATGCTTACCTCTTTCTTTTTAATTAAATTCTTCGTACTTTCATTCGCTTATTGCTACTCCATGCATGAAAAAAAAACTTCCTTGTCGATGATCTGGCATAAAATTCACTGTTAAACATTACTTCTAGAATATATGAGTAATGTCAACCCTTTATCCTCAATTCTATGCAGAAAAATAACATTCAATAAAAAGGAAAATAATCTATAACTTCTTTCACAAAGATATCATATCAGGCCGATCACTAAAATTAGTCATCTCTACTTTACTTTAAAAGGACTTTAAAACTCTTAACATGATAGTTCAAAAAATATAGCTACAGAATTAAACACATAACAACGTAATTTGTCTCTTCCTCTATGGTATTTCAACCTCACAAAAATGGTATGAATCCATACTCTCTTTATTTTATTTTTCGAAACAGTATGAGATCCAAATAACCCTGATAATCGTGATAACAAATAAAATTTTTAAAGATGTAAATAACCATGATAAGATTAACTTATGATATCAAAATTCGAAGGTAATTTGGCATATTAATATTATATAAAGAGAGTTTCAGTTTCAGTTTCAGTTTGGAGAACAAATACACATAATTAATACATAATTTATGAAATACAGTAAAAAGAAATTTAACTAAATCAAAGATGTATACAGAGGCAAACTTGATGGGATAAAATTAATATAAAGTTACTTTATAATTCCTCATCAAACATGTGAGTTTTATTTTGATTCTCTCTGAATTCCTCAACAAACCATCAATAGAAGAATAACTGTATGAAAAGAAAAATAATAAAAAGTTAAATGAAGGTATGTTCGACCCGGCAGATAGGTATGAAATTAGAGAGAGGAAAAAAATTGGGTTCAAACAGTCTGAAACAATTCCTCAATAATTAAAGCGAATATTGTTTGGAAATAAAAACACTCAGAAACTTGATTATTGATGGCTCAATTTTAACTGTACTAATTAGAGGGTGGGAATAGAGTTGTTTTAACTGTACTAAATGAGATAGCTATCAATCTACTATTACAAATCCACGCGAGGGGGTCCAGTGAGTGGACGGCTTTTCCCCAATTTATGTGAATATAAATACTATAAACATCAACCTTATACATTTTAAAATGAATTGAGATCAATTTGTACATTCGTAGTAATGAATTGAGATTCATATAATTCACAGAGCCAGTACCCAACACAAAAAACTACTACATCAACATATGTTTATATTGATTTGGTAGCAACTCCTCTTAAATCATAGCTCTACTCCATGATAATAATAATAATAAAAACAATTGGATGTTGCTAATTCCATACTTCATAATATTGAAATGCTTACCTCTTTCTTTTTAATTAAATTCGTCGTACTTTCATTCGCTTATGCTACTCCATGCATGAAAAAAAAACTTCCTTATCGATGACCTGGCATAAAATTCTTCTTGAAATGTCATATATTCATTGTTAAACATTACTTCTAGAATATATGAGTAATGTCAACCCTTTATCCTCAATTCTATGCACCAAAATAACATTCAACAAAAAGAAAAATAATCTATAACTTCTTTCACAAAGATATCATTTCAAGGCAATCACTAAAATTAGTCATCTCTACTTTACTTTAAAAGGACTTTGAAACTCTTAACATAATAGTTCAAAAAATTTAGCTACAGAATTAAACACATAACAACGTAACTTGTCTCTTCCTCTATGGTATTTCAACAAATATGTGATATGCACCGCGCAAAAATGGTATGAATCCAGACTCTTTATTTTACTTTTCGAAACAATATGAGATCCAAATAACCATGATAAGATTAACTTATGATATCAAAATTCGAAGGAAATTGGGCATAGTAATATTATATAAAGAGACTTTCAGTTTCAGTTTGGAGAACAATACACAGAGGCAAACTTGACGGGATAAAGTTAATATAAAGTTACCTTATAATTCCTCATCAAACATATGAGTTATATTTTGATTCTCTCTGAATTCCTCAACAAACCATCAATAGAAGAATAACTGTATGAAAAGAAAAACAATAAAAAGTTAAATCAAGGTATGTTCGACCCGGCAGATAGGTATGAACTTAGAGAGAGGGAAAAAATTGGGTTTAAACAGTCTGAAACAATTCCTCAATAATTAAAGCGATTATTATTTGGAAACAAAAACACTCGAAAACTTAATTATTGATGGCTCTTTTAACTGTACTAATTAGAGGGTGGGAATAGAGTTCTTAGCCAATTGCTAGTGACGACGCTGTGGTGGGCGACCTGGAGGTGAAAATATTAGGTGAGTTTTGGAGGCTTTCAGTCATTGAAGTGGGGGATGATATTAAAGAGAGAAAACAGTTCTCGGTTTGTAAACGATGAAGAAGATAAAGAGACGATGAGATTGAATTTAAGCGAGAAGGGAAACAGAAGAGGAAGAGCCGAACGATTGATTCTTTTCTCATGGGCTAAGCTCATTACCTCACTTTTCATCCTGGTTCAGTTAGTTGATTTAGATAAGCTCTAATCACTTGATTTACTGCTGAAGATCCAAATGACAATAGATTAAACTATTTTCTGCTTCCCAATGTTACAGGTTACAGGCCCATACTGCTAAAGAGAAAAATGACAATAGGTCTATGCTAACTTACGTGTTAGGTAAATTGAAAAAAAGTAGTTTCAATCTCTGACTAAGAATTCTTTTTTAAATGCTCACACAATACCAAGAAAGATATCCAAGACATCGATGATAGTTCCAATACCCGATTGACTCTTTGAAAGAATTTCGTTCACCAAATGAGGCTGTACTCGCAGAAAATCCCAACTTCTAGTCATGTGCAAACTTAAAATTTTATTAGGGACTACACAAATAACTCCTGGAAAACCTGTCCCTCAAATACCAATTCAATGTATCATCACCAAGTTGAGAGTTGTCAAGTGATCAAATTTAAAACTTCACCAACATTGAATACCTGAAATTAGTTTAGCTTGAGACGGAGTCAATAACGCTGCAAAACCCGAAAATCCATGTCTGTAGCTGTACACAATTGATCCTAGAGCAGCTTCTTTGCTGCCAAAAGCAAAATTTCCAAGCTGACTAACCAAAATTATGCTTCATGAAAAAAAGATAAAAGTAAGTGTAAAGACCACTATTACATGATTTCTCATTCTTTTAAAAACTTTACTGTCATAGGCAAATTCAAGCAAGTGTAAAGACCACTATTACATGAAATTGTTAATAGGCTTGTCCCAAATTGAAGATCCTACAACATACGAACTACATGTAGACTAAAGAATTTTTAAGAAAAAAGGTTATCCAAAACTAACCAGGGGATGAATGAACCTGGAACCATCCTCACTCCTCTGCAACCAAACATGCTCGAACGGCTGATTGGAGTTTTTAACCGGTATATGAAACATACTCATCCTGCTGCCTCCGAATTTTCTTACCCTTATAAGCCACCACCTGACTCTCTCCTTTCTTCTTTCCGTAAACCAACTAAAACCCATTTTCGTCTTCTTTCCGTTTTGATTTTGGGAAAATCGGGAAGAGAAGGGAGTGAGGTAGAGTTGGGGTTTTGATTTTGGGGAAATCCGGAAGAGAAAGAGAGTGAGGTAGAGTTGGGATTTTGATTTTGGGGGAAGAAAGGAATATAAAAGTGGATTTGGAATAGGGAGAATAGGAAGAGTTTTTTTGGGCGGGATTTTTTGTTTGGGAAATGAGATGTGAACGGTTGGATTAAGTTAGAAGATTTGAGATTAAATCTGAGCCTTTGTTGTGGTTTCTCAACTTTTAAGTGAAAGAGGATTTAAAACGGGTTGTGTTTTATTATATAGATATATATATATATAGAGAGTCCGGATCAGGTCCGGACTCCCGGATTTTGTTAAAATCCGAACCTTTTTTTTTTTTTTTGCTTTTTTTTTTGAAACAACTAAAAAAAAAAAATTATGGAATTGGAATTTTTACATTATACAGTGTTTTGGGCGTGATTTGGATGCCTATAACAAAACATGTTTGTACAGTCTGGGCAGACTGTACATACATTGGTTGGTATAGGTATTAAAAACACACCCAAAACACTGTATTATGGAAAAATTTCAGTTCCATAAATTTATTATTTTTTTTTTAGTTGTTTCAAAAAAAAAAACAAAAAAAAAAAAAAAAATTGGTCCGTATTTTGATCCAGTCCGGACTCCCGGACTGGATCCGTGTTCTATATATATATATATATATATAATATTTATATATCGGGAATGCTTACCAGCTACATGGATAACAATCCAGTACTCCTTTGCCTTTTATATATGTAGCTCCCTCTGTCATAAATTAAATGTCCAAGTCAATTTGATTATTTTTAAAATTAATTTTATATTATTTTTATCAAAATATAAATGAAGAGATTATAATTAAAAAAATTATGATTTTAAATTATATGTTTAATTATTTTTTTTAAAAGTAATTTATGCATGCATGCACACGCGGTAATAATGTATTAGGAGGGAGAAAGATCCATGCATGCACGCACGCACGCACCACAAACTAATTCAGTAGTTAATTAAGTTAGGTTTGGTGTGACCAAACTGATGGGACACACTCATTAATTGGGGGGCGGTCCGGTGCACTTTGTGACCGGTACCGTCCGGTGCACCACTTTTTCTTTTTCTTTTTTATTTTATTTTTTTATCATAATTATGAGAATAAAAAATAAAAAATAATAGAACAAGTTTGAACAAAAAACTGTAAAAAAAATATATTTTTATTGAAAAAACACTATAAAAAAACTGTTTTACAGTTTACAGTGTTTTTATAGTGTTTTTTCAATAAAAATATATTTTCTTTTACAATTTTTTGTTCAAACTTGTTCTCTTATTTTTTATTTTTTATTCTCATAATTGTGGTAAAAAAATAAAATAAAAAAGAAAAAGAAAAAGTGGTGCACCGGACGGTACCGGTCACAAAGTGCACCGGACCGCCCCTCACTCATATGCTGTGTTTGCGAGTTTGCTGAGATTTTTTAAAAAAATATTTATGCGAAAAAAAGAGTGAAAAAAAAATCAACTTTATTTGAGTGTTCTTGAGTTTTAGAATGAAATTTTTATTTAAAAGAGTATATTACTTCTTTTGTTTCAAAATATAAGATCAAAATTAATTTTTTAAAAATCAATTTAAAATTAAATTAATAAAATAAATTTATGTTTAAAAAAATATTGACAATTATAATTTTAGTATCTCAATTTTAGGCCGTCTATGGTATTTATAATTATATTGACAATTTCGATTTTAAAAATGTTTGAAATTAGGTTACTCTTATAATTTAAAATTAAGGGAATACTTTTTTATCCATAACAGATTAAATTTGAGAACTATTATAAAACTAATTCACGGTTTCACTTCATAATTAACTTGATTTGATTAAAATGAAATCAAATGGACTAAATCCATTAATTGTTTTGGATAATACGAGAATATATATATATATATATATATATATATATATATATATATATATGCGTGCAGACTGGAGATCTTGAGATTCCATTAGTTAATCAGGAAATCAACTAGCTGCTTATGCTTTTACAAAAACTACATGTGTCTAATAAGAAGCTAAGAATCGGATGATTCTGCCAGCCAGCCTTGCAAACAAAAACTTCTTGAATTTCCCTTTTCACCTAGCAAAACTAAACAATGGTATAGGCCAAAATGATTCAGCATCATATACTCACCTTTTCTTCCCCTTCTTTCTTCCCTTGACTTCATTTTCTAAGCTTCTAATCCTCTGACTGAGAACTGACGATGAGGGTATTTTCTTAGTTACAGGCTTCGATGCATGCGTAGTAGGTATGGAAGAAGCAGGCTTTGATGGATCTGTAGGAGGAGATGGAGCTGCCCGCTGTTGTGATTGTACATATTTTTTAAGTGCTTCAGTAAATGAAAAGGCAGGTTGTTGCGTCCTTGTAGATGGCGCCACAGGAATAATAGGGACGCCAAGGAACTTTTTCACCCCAGGTGCTTTAATCACTGGGGAAGTTATAATGACACGTTAAAAGAGGAAAACATATTACTTCATTACAATTTAGTATAAATAAATTTGCTAGAGCATGATATACATGTTAGGTTCATTTGTGAATAATTTAAGCTTTTAGAACAAATGGTAACTAAAAGATGGTGTTTTGGTTAGCTAGATTTTGTGCTTGTGCTCCGGTCTTTCCAAGTGCATTCGATTCCTCATATATGTTGTTAGCGGTATTGCATTCTATTTAGTATGGGCATTATGAATCATTATGGTCTGTATCTCTCTACTTGAGAACCAGGAGACTCCGGGAGGAGGATGTACATATACCAAGGTTCATGAACAGTATAAAGGATAGAGCTATTAACCATTTACCAACAATGGAAGGAACAGAAAGGACTCACCTAGTCCATATACAAGTGAGAACAGGTTGGAGGTGATCCAATAACAGAACAGAGCCTGCACCCAAATTTTGTTCATATTAGATTAGGTCAAAAGACTATGCACTGATGGGAAAGAGAAAATTCTTTCGCACATACGTATTTAGTTTACACACTACATCAGACAAACATGTCAATTTGAATATTTTTTTCTTCTGGAACACTTCCAGCTAAACATTCTGGACAGCAAAACACAAACACACACATACAGAGGGAGATGTGTCCCCCGCACATCATATATGGGACTAACAAGTATATCAACAAATCAATTCCTCTCGCTCCATTTAACCCACCATATATGCTTTAATCATATATGCTTTAATCATATATGCTTCTACCCCATGTTTGTCTGCAATTATTTTGTATAGATCGAATTATTTATACTAGTTTAATGCCTTTAAATAATTATTATCCTTGAATTAGTACCTTTCTTTTATAGTTGCAACATATGCCTCCTATGAAGCACCTTTAAGTAGAATTGAGATATGAATAAAATTGAATATGCATTATCTTGCAAAGCATCCTGAGTCACAAATGTATTTCACGTGGCATAAACCCCATAGCTCCATCCATTTTTATTGCGATTTCATCAAGCAGAGTTAACATTGGATCCAAATCAAAAGGCAGTGTGCAAATGTATACTATCTAAGAAAGCAAAAGTTCCCTCATGTACCTTGGGGAAATTCAAGGTAATTGGAACTGTAAGAACAGCAAAAACCCTCGAGACATTTTTCATTGTTCCACCAGCAGGATTGCCTTCCAAACCTTCTTGCATATTGGACTGAGGAAAGGCTTAAAATTAGTTAACCAAAAACTGATGAAACAAACACCATAACGCAAAACCAACTGAAACAAACAAAGGAACATTTGAGCACATGATAGTTGTCAACAAAGAAGAACAATTCTAAGAGACTACAACCCATCTGAGGTTGCTTTCGTTCTCAGAAAAATATGAAGTGTATATTAAACAACAAGCTTTCATATTATTACCTACATAGTAAAAATAGTATATTAATTGGAATGTTTAACAGAGTATGGATGTTGTTTCTTTCAAATTGACATGCATCATGCATGGATACATTGTATCAATGTAATTTGACCATATGATTCAAAACAAATTACTGAAAATTTGCCACCACATCAGGCATATAAAATATTAGGGGATACATCATACATTTGAGAAAAGTAATATCAAGAGAGGACACCTTAGTGCCTGGGTGACTGCATTGAGGACTCCACAATGATTTACGAAGTACAGAAAATATTGAACACATCAAGGAGAAATACTTATATTAATTTCTTGGACATGCAAAAAAGATTTTGCATTACAAAGATTGGAGAAAGGTACAGAAATATGGAAGAACAAGGTCCTTGTTCAAGAGATGTGAAGCAAAATATAGAGCCGCAAGGGATTGGCATATGAATTCTTCTGATTTTATAAAATTTAGGTGCCATACATCCGACCCCCTCCCCCCCTCCCCCGGGCCTCGCAAAAAAAAAAACAGCCTTCAGATTTTGACAAAATCTGATTATTAAACCCAAAAAAGCCAATCCAAAAATTCATAATCTATCATTTTGATATTGGGTTAAATACATTTTTCGCCACTCTACTAGACTTCGGTTTATAAATACATCATTGAAGTGAATTTTTTTTACGGTCAACTCATAGAACTATAACTTTTTTACAAAAATTGAAATTTCCGTCTAAAAATGTTAAAAGTTAACGGAATGTTTATGTGGCACCACGTCGAATACTTAGGTGGACACGTCAAATATTCACCAATTAAAAAACACAACAATTGTCAATTCTATGACAAATAGTTAACCAAAATATAAATCAAATTAATGTACATAACAAATAATTAAATTAATTAAATAAATTAATAATAAATATATTAATGTATAATTTAAAAAAAAATATTTATATAAAATTAATGAATTCATATTATTTTTTTTAAATTTTTAAATATTTTAAGTTCACTTTAAAAATATAAAATTATCTAATATGAAAAGGAGGGATTATTATTGTTAACAACTTGCTGATTATTGAATTCCTTGTGAAGATAAGTTTAATTCTAGAATACATAAAACTTTAAGAATACATACAATTATTGTAGAATAAGTATACCAACCCCTAAATTTAATTCAACGCATAGTCTCAAAATTAACAGTAATTACTTTTAACCATTCCTAGCTAAGTCCAATCATCACATATAGCTAATTACCCTCAAAATCAAAAGTTTAACAAATCCGTGCATGGATCGAATTCCGAGTCCAAAAGTACTTCATCAAGGTTAAATAAATTCATAAGAACTAGTACTAGTATCTAGTAATTCAACACCAATGGGTACTTGTGATTCCATACAAGAAGAACCAGTTTCATGATCTGAATCCAGTAATTCAGCAAAGTTTAATTAAATCACTCCATTCCCATTTCAATTCTGATGTTTGTTCTTGAGATTCCGTCAATATCGGGATCAACTCATCATCACAAAGATCCGAACCCAAATCTGAACAGATCCATAAACCCAGATCTGAACAGATCCATCTTCCAAAAGCCCCAAACACTAGCAAAACGTCAAAATCCGAACCCCAAGCCAAGCAAATCCATCAGTGCTGATCATAACTCCAAATCCACGAAGATCGAACCCCTACTAATCTCACAAAGATGTGAACATATTTTGGGTTTCGATTTGATGGGAATGAATTTTGGGTTTGGTTTGATCTGTATTTGAGTTTTGATTCTTGATATGAACGAATTTGGGTTCCCTTATCTGTATTTGAGTTTTAATTTGTGCTTATTATGAAAATATTTATGAATAATGTTGTTAAAGACATTACTCATATTCAAAATTTACCCATTTAAAAGCTGACGTAGATACTGTTAAACTCATTTAATTTCCAATGTGGCAACAACTAGGATGATAACACATGAAGCAGTTGACGTGGATGTTCATTTAAAAGCTGACGTGGATGTTCCGTTAAAAGTCAACTTATTTAACGGATTTTGTAACGATTTGAAAATAACTTGTAGTTCAATGACTCGAATGTAAAAAAATTCGATGCATTTAAACACCGAGGTTTAGTAGAGTGGGGAAAAATGTATTTAACCCTTTTGATATTAAGCCTCAGATTCCATCATGTGAAGGAGTCCGCATAAGGATAAGAAAATTGTTTGAAAAAGATTAAAAAAATAACTCTTACCTCCACAGTTATCCAGAACGACAATGCTGTCAAGACTGGGAGGACGTAGAAACTATCAGGAGTTGTCAGATCAGTAAACCAAAATGCTCCACCTTCTTTGAAAGACGGTACTTTATCCACCATGTTTTGAATCTACAAACAGAATGATAAGATGTTAAACAAAACAGACCCCAACAAAAATAGTTTAAAAAACAATAGGCTAATAAATAATGTTCATTGTGGAGATATCTTACTCCTAGGAAAAAACTGACGAAAACAGGACCTTGTATGAGGATTCCTTTCAAAGGAGTCCATGGGGTTACACCATACCTGCAGAGCCAATAAATTTTCATTAAAACAAAACTAAAACTTGTATCTAAATATCCAGGACCATCACTGTAAAGGGGTGCCAAAGTGAAGGTTAGGATTAAACATTACATTAATGTCTGGGACGGGACAGTTGAAGTCCTACAAGAAGGTAAGAAGTTGCATCCTTTTCTAGCATTGCAAGTTTATATCTAGTGCGAGGGTGATAATTTCTAGGAAATATTTTAGCAAAAAGTTTTTATTTAATTCTCACGACTTGGAAACATATTTACTCCATCCGTCCCCAAAAATATGACTAAAGGCACAAATTTTTTTGTTCCAAAAAAATAAGATAGAGTACATAAAGTGAAAGTAAATATATCCAATTTAGTTGGGTCCATTAGTATTAAAAAAATAAAAAATACTCATCACTTTATATAATCTTGTAAGACCATTAAGGATAAATTTGGAAATTTATTTACTCTCTTTCATCTACTTTTACTTTTCTTAATATGTGTGCAAATTGTACTTTACTCATCCTTGGGACGGAACATTCAGTTCGTCATCCTAGGCATCTATTTGGCTTCAAAGGTAGGCACATTTCTCAAGAAGGTACAAAGAAATTTCCTTTCATAAGCTCTTAAGCCAAAGAGAACCATGTGCATAATGCATCATATGGATGCATTTACAAGGTTGACGGGTTCGTGTTGGATACACGTCTCTGACGATTCTTTCTACACTTCAATAATATAAATCTAGAATCTTTTGTGTTGAGAATGTTTCAAATGATTATTTCATTCACCTATATATATCAAACAAGAAATATAACTTTGTAAGCGTGTAAGGAGGTATAATGTTGAAAGAATAATAAAATGATCTCCAACAAAAGGAATAAAATTACACAAATACAAATTTATATATATATATAAAGTATAACCAAACAAACAAGACAAAAGAAGTAAAAAAACACCAATTAAACTATGGGTTAATTGCTTTTTTGATCACTATATTATATGTCAACTTACAAGTGAGTCACTCAACTGTTTTTTCTTACAGTCAACTCAATATACTTTTGTTTACTAACAAAAAATTTAAATTCGGTCTTGACTGTTAAATTTTTAACGAAATTTTGACGTGACACTTACGTGGCATAATTTTTTCAATATAAATAAATGACTAGACATAAACATGCTTATGTGTAATTTATAAAATTATTTCAAATATTTTTTCACAATTATTAATCATTCGAGGTTAATTATGTCAAACCACATTTATCTAACATTAAAATTAACTCAATAAAATTATTTCTTACAACCAACATTACATTTAGATCTGTTCCGGCCGCCTCATCAAACTAGATCCAATAGATCCTTCAACCTAAACCGACAGATCTGGATAAAGATGAAAACCGGTAGAACACACCACCAGATCCGAAGCTAAGCACTCTTCTAAGATCAAATCAAGATCTGGAGAAATTTTTATGGCAAGATCAAATCAAGATCTGGAGAAAGATGAAGAAGACCAGGAGAGCACACCACCAGATCCGAAGCTAAGCTATCTTCCAAACCCCCGTCATCAGCAACCAGCGAGAATTGAACCCCAACCCATTAACTCCCACCGGTCCTCCACACCAGATCATAACCCCCAAATCAGTACACTGCTTCCGTGTCCTCGTCATAATGGTTAGACCCCTTCAAAATAAACTTAAAGTTAAACCAAGATGGCTCCCTCCTTGACACCGCCACTCAAAATCGGAACACAAAGTGTTGAAGAGCATCGAAAACCAGATCCAAACATTTCAAATCACAAAAGCAAAAATGAGAGTAGGTGAATGATGAACATCAGTTTGGGACCAGGGATGTAATAGTTTGTATAATCTTAACGAAAATCACCTTAATAGCTTCTAGAAGTTTCTAGTTATCATTGAGGTATTTGAGAATCCAGGTTAGCACACTGGCTGTTGCGTCCTAGGCAACAAAAAGTACTCCGATGATGTTATCAGATATTTGGTCTTTAATTGGTATATGGTGAAGTTTTAATCAATATGGTGAAGTTTTAATCAATTGATTAGTGCGAACGATTTAAAGAATAATTAGTAGATCTAGATTTTTGGAGGTGAATGATGAGTTTGAATTTTTTTTAGTGAAATTTTTTTAGATCTGAATAATAGTGGAGTTTAAATTGTGTTAGATATTGTTGTGTAAAATTTTGGGTCGTTGATGGTGATAGTTATAGTAGCGGTGGTTATGGATTATGGTGGTGTTGATGTTGGCCTTGAGGATTTGAGGTAGATGAAGAATAAGATGAACAGTAAGAATTTAATTTAAAATATATTTTTACTACCATAATTCATTAGTTTGCCAAGTAAGAATGCATGTATATAATGCCAAAATAATTAAATTTATAAATATGTATGTATATAAAATCAATAAGAATTGATTAGTAATTTTAGTATATTTTATTTTTATAATTTTTAAATAATTATACTTATTACTAATATCTAAAAATTTATTTTCTAATGATCACAAAAATAAGTTTTTATTTTTTCCATTTTTTTGTTGACTTTTTATTTTATTTTATTTTAAAAAAAATTCTTTCATTTCCACTCGAGTGGCCATGTCATAATGTCAACTTTCTCTCTCTTACCATGTCAGCTTACTCTCTTATGTGGCATCAAACATGGCAAACCGTTTAAAGTCAACATGATTTAACGGATTTTCTAACAGTTTGCAAGTAAACAAAAGTATAGTGAGTTGACTGTAAGAAAAAACGGTTGAGTGACTTATTTGTAAGTTGACATATAGTACAGTGACCAAAAAAGCATTTAACCCATTAAACTATTAAAGTTGCAGGCATAGGAAGAAGAGATAGATCATTCAGATTACATGTATATAACCAACATATAAATTACTTTGTTACTCGGACTCGCATGCTTCTGATGGAGTACACGTGTCGAAACGATCCGACACGGGTGCGGGTGCGGGATTTGTGTCGGGTGTGGCACTTTCAATCCGGATACGTAATAACAATCAGCTAGCATGGCGATGATGATGAAGAAGAATCAGAATCGACTGAAAGAGAAAAAATAAGAAAAAGAATCGACTGAAAGAAGAAGAAGAATCAGAATCGACTGAAAGAGAAAGAAGAAGAATCGACCGTCGCTTTTTTCTTTCTTCAAACGAGCTTCTAAAGAATTGACCGTCGTTTTTTTCTTTCTTCGAACGAGCTTCTGCTTCTGACTATTTAAGATCAGATCTGAAAATAAATATCATTGGAAAATTACAGTTAGTACCCCATAGTTTTTATAATTTTTTAATTTAGTCCCCCAAGTTTTCTAAAAGTTAAAAATAGCCCCTGAAAAATTACTTATCGGTCTCTGTAGTTTTGTTTTCTTCGATTTTAGCCCCTGAAGTTTCAGTAGTTTCAGTTCTGCCTCTGTTTCTTTATATTTTTGTACTTCAACCCTTAAAGGTTCATGATAAATGCAAGTCTATATGAATTTGGACATCATAAAAAATTATAACATACCGTATCTCCGCACCCGTGTCTAAATTTGGATTCATATCCTCATATCCGCGTATCCTCTATTTTTTTACTTCACGTGTCCGACACTTAGATTCGTACCCGAATCCAACACTCGCACCTGAGTCCGAGTAACACGGATAAATTATTTGTTACCAATCCTCATTTATAAATGCAATCCTTAATTTACTTATGGTAATTAGCCTAATATCCGTTCTTAAATTACAATTTACATTATAGACGTATATAATTAAACTCAAGTATAATCAAGAGGGCAGATCTGTATAGGCAGCTACCCCTGCTGGATTTTTTATAGGTATGAGGGTAGGGCAGATATGTAAATTAATAAATATAAGGAGCAGATTAATGGAAGATTTAAATTTTGAGAGGGCAAAAAAATTCATAAACCAATTCTAAATACAAGTACAAAAATCTTAGTTTTAAAGCTTGGTGAAATCTTAGAAGTATTTTTTGTATAGTTTTTGGTTTTAAATGTTCATCAGCGTGCGAACTGTGAGGGATTGTTTGATTCAAATTTAATTTTTTTGTTATTGATTTGGGTGACTGTGGTTACTGTTTGTTTGGTCTGATTGGGTTTTTGTTTTTTGGGTTGTTTGATCTTTAATTGAAAATGGGATCAGGTTGAGTAGTTCTTGGCTTTTAATGGGATAGCTTACAATGATTTTGCCTTATTTTATAATGGGAAATGAAAAATGAATATGATTAAAGTCCATCATTTCTAGTTGTTATAATCACTTTACTTCCTTTGCATCTAACTAACAGACCTGTATAATTTTTGGTGTTCTAAGTATAAATTTTGGATGGTTTGTTTCTCTTATTTCAAGTAAAACTTATATGAAACTTATAAAAAGTTATCAAAACTAGTTTATGTTTTGAAATTAATTTATAGTTTTGTTTGAATAAAGAAAGCAAATTTGGTTTGAGGCTTTGAGCATTTGGGAAATCATTCAAATTGAACTATGACAAGTAACCGAAGTTTCTAAATTGTATATAAATGTTTTTTTATTTGAAATTCCTTTTTTAGTTTGGATTATGAATATTTATTGCAATATGTAAACATTATTATGATTAATTAATATTATAATTAGTTCAAGTTTTCTTTATTTGACTTCAACAAAAAAATAGTTAAAATCCGCCCCCTACTGGAAAAAATTCCTAGATCCGCCCCCAAGTATAATAGAAATAATTCATACAAACTTAATGTTTACATATAAGGATTCTATTTCTGTTTGACGTGCCTGATGAAACTATTATTTCTTAGAATTGTAAGTTGCCCTATGACCTATGTCCTGTATTTTTGTCCATTCCTCATTATTCTGATTATCTACTATTTCCAACATGCTTTCTCTTGATACAAATGCATCAATCATCATCCATGTATAAAGAAGAAACAGCTTTCTTTCAAGACCTTTCTAGCTATAGTTAGAGCCATTATCCTTCACATCTTGCTATTTATGAAGTGCTAATCCCACGCTTTTATTATCATATCCTTGTTAAAACTGTAAAAGTTTTTACTCTACCAAACTTAAATATGAGAGAAAAAAATTCTTCAGCAAGTAAAGAAATTGATTACAGGTTTCAAAATTATTCTTCTGCTACTAATTGACTAAGCATTCAAAGGAGATATTTTCCAACACAAATTGGGTGGCAGCTTATGGCTTTTATCACCATCCAATATAGGTTTTGCAAGATGAAGAGCAAATACAAAAATTACAAGCAATTTGACAATAAAATAGTACTACCTCCTTCCCCCATTTGTTTATCATGTGTGCCAATTTGCATACATTTTAATAGTCACTCAAAACAAAGTTATGCAATGTTTTCATACATTTGTATATGCTCAATATTTTTATATATGATAAAACAGGAGCTCCGCTGCCTGATATTCTTTTTTTATTATTATTTTAAAAATAGTCACAAGTCTTGTACTACATGCAAAGTACTGCTCACCGTTTTGTGGTCACACTAATGAGCTCCCAAGGATCCATTTATATATATTTGTTCCAGCTATTTTAATAATATACAAAATACTATTATCAACAAACAGCATCTCTTAAAATCTGTCAGATACAACTATGAAAAGTGGAACAACCACTCTGGGATGGAGGGAGTTCAATTTTTTTTAAAAGTTAATTATCTAAAAAAAGAAAATACTGAAAAGATTAATTTTGAAGGGTTCTATGAATCAGGAATATGGAAAAGATACATACTCTTTGAATATCTTTGACATTCGTTGCTGACCTTCGGCTACAGCAGTAGGATTCATGGCCTGGGAATAAATAATTGAAAATCAAAAGATTGCAATGCACCGACTTTAAAGAAGAAAAAAAAGGAAAAAAAAAAAGGGAACTCTATGCACCAATATGAGAAAATTTGAAGACAATAAGCATTTGTCAACAGGTAAAAAGCACGACCAGACTTCACATCAAATTCAGTCTCATCCTTTGCTCGATCATTTATCACTAATAATAATAATAATAATATATCATCAGCTTGTAGACTTCTGAAAAATGGTGTTCTGGGAGTCGAGGGAAAAAAGAATTCTGCAACATGGTGTTTAGGGAATTGAGGCAAGAAAGTTAAGTAATATAGTGTAATAGTGCTAAGTTTTTAGGTAGGTGCCAGATATTTATCAACTTGTGGTATCTAACCCATCATATAGTCCTAGGTATGACCAAGACTAAGAGGGTCTTAAATTCTTAATGGTAAATAATATGACGTGCATTTTGTGATTTAAATGAATACTCGGATCCTCATACCCTGTTTTCCATCTCTTGCTTGATCTCCTCCAATTTTGGCCTCATAAGCTGCACAAGGTAACAAAATCACTAAACACATTCCAATCTTCAAATGAACTTTACAAATATTAAATCAAGTGAAGCAGAATCAACCAATAGTGGAGCATGCAGAACCAACCAATAGTGGAGCATGAAGATCAAAGCATATAAAATAATAACTGGGGAAAATCAACAGAAAACTAAGCTCCACGGAAATCAAATAACTACTTAAGCAACATAGAATATACCTAAACGTTATACCAATAGCAACTACCAAAAAATGTCTTCAATTATAAACAAGGAGTACAAAATGAAGAGCAAGCTTTTTTAAAATAAAATGTCATAAGAAGCTAAATAATTCAACCATATTGAACATCTTGAAAACATATAAAGAAATGAAAATGAAAATACTAAATGTTGGTTGAATCACTGAAAGGTATCTCTCGGTCTACTTGTTAAATGTATATAGCAGACCATAAGGAAATGAACAAGGGAGCAATAGATGAGTTTAATGCAACTTTATATTAAGTAAATTACTTTCTACTTTTGTTCTCTTTATCTGAATGAGTTTTACAAGTGAAAGTAATAATACCTTGATTTCATGGTAGCGTACAACTTCAGTAAAATCCAAAATTACAGTAGAAATGCATTTTTAGATAATAGTATTGCAGCAGCAAGAGAAGAAAATGACCTATTGAACTTGCATACAAATAATTAAAAATAGAAAATATCACTACTTCCATTTCAATTTACTTGTCACACTTCTCTTTGCACACTGATCAAGGGAATTAGAAGCTTTAATATTATATTATATTTATAAGTACTCTTAATGGACCCCAAAACATTAGGAGAATTCACATTGTGCTCTTAAGAGCAACTCAAGTGGGGCATGAAATTAGTCACCATCAAAAAAATTCTTTATAAATGGTTAATTGGATAACGTCCGTATTATGGAACAATCTGGAAATTTTGTCTCTGGAAAACTATCACCAACCAGTGAAACGAATGTAATCCCAATCCCCAACCTCAAATAAGATTAAAGGAAGGAAATAACTCAATCCCAGGGAAACATTATTATATGTTTGCTATTCCTTTTTCCCTCTTATCAAGAATTCAAAGATAGTGATTATTGAGTCTGTTTTTCACAGTAGGTTAGTGATACAAACCTTAGCCCCTTTATGAGAGGTTAAAGCTTATATCAATCCACACCAAGTTACATTTGCAACTGATATGAGACTATTCCTTACGGTCTAGTATGGTGTTCACATCAATACACCCACCATGTAAAGCCGACATCCTCGTTGGCCCATCTACCCAGTTATGGCGGCTTCATCCTACCGACTGACCCGTCGTCCTTTGCATCTATCAGTATTTTAATCCGACCTGTAGATAGCCCTTTCCACGGATCGCCTCGTTTACAAGTCCTGGCCTGCAAGTATGAGCTCTCAATAAAAGCACATACAAATCTTAACCCATTTGACCCACCTTAAAAAGCTAGCTACCCAAGGGGAGAGATTAAAGCTTATATCAACCAACACCAAGTTGTATTTGCAACCGATGTGAGACTATTCATTATAGTAGTATGGAGTTAGCATCAGTTAGGTGGTTAGAGTCTTATAGAGCAAGTTCTCTTTTTTTATAGTTTAGTTTTGCTTCTCCTATATAAACCATAGTTGTTACGACGCTACGACGAGTCATGACGGTAGCCAGCCAGGACGTCTAGGCGACAAGGCGACTGTCATTGCATCCGTATGACAACAAGTCGCTTACAATGTGCAATTTATATATTATTTATTTTACTTAACAAGTATATTAGCAATAAAATTTCATATACATTAAAACTCAAAACATATCTATAGAATAACATTAAAGGCATAATAATGTAAATACTTAACAATAACAATCCAAAAACAAAACACTTGAGTCATCGACATATTTTGATTTTTACTTGTGGATGTATTAGTATATTGCTAGTTTTAAAAAATTATGTTCTATTATTCAATACTGTTCTACACATTCATTGCAATAAATATATCAACTTGTCATAAAGAATAAAGTGTAATTAAAGTTGGCACACACTGCCTATATTAAACATGTCACTGCCTTTGCCTCTAATAAAAAATTTATGTGCAGTTGGCACTTAGCAAATGGCAAACAGCCTATATGGCTATATTATAATATTAAATTAAATTTCCCATATACTTGGCATAGATGCAGTGAAATAGAGAGATGACCTTATCTGTATGGCTATATTAAATTGAAGTTGTCTGACTCTTTATTTGTTAAATAAGAAAGAGAAAACTGAGTTGTTGACTCTTTATTTGTTCCATATGAAGTCATTTATTTATTCAAACCTTTTGGAAAAAAAAAAGTGAAGGAGAGAAATTGAGTAACAAGAAATGCAAAGCAAAGAAGAAGTATGTGTGTAATATAAAAGAGTAACAAAAAAAGAAACATGTGTGTGAGAGAAAGTTGTGTCGTTGGGTCTCCTTGTTGCGAATCGATAGGTCGCGACTCGTGATGAAGTCGACCACTCGAGCTGTCTGCGAATCGATGGGTCGCGACTAGCGATGAAGTTGAGAGCCTGCGATGAAGTCAAGAGCAGCCTGTGATGGGTTGAAACATTGAAGGAGATGTTGCGGGTCGAAATCTGCAGATAAGGGTTTCGTCTTTCTCCCTTTCTCCTTTTTTAATTGATGGGTTATATGTATTATGTCCAATGGGTCAGAAGATGGGTATTGGGTAGATGAGTTAAACATTTAAGTTGGGCCAGAACTGTCAAGGCGAACGCCTTAACAGCTCCACCTCAAGTCGACCTCTCGCCGTGCCATTTCTCCATCTCCTGGACACCAAGGCGTCGCCTAGGCGACAACCATGCTACAAACTAGCAGTTTGCTCTGGGTTAGGAGCATGTCTTCCTGTAGTGGAGCAATTTTTTGTATGTGAGAATATGCTCATCGAGTTCTGTATTTTCAATACCCTTGTATGTAAGAAATAAAGTTTACTTAAACAATAGTATTTTGAGAATAGCGTGCTTTTGTGAAGTGCAGATATATCCTTCCAAATTGTCGTTAACTGCATCAAGTTGTCAACAAATAGTACGAACTAAGAAACATAATTTGACAATAAAGAACACCAAAGTCTAAAAGAAGATGATTAGCATAAGAAGATACCGTCAATTTTGAAGTAGCTTTGAGCTGATTAATCATTAGCGGAACTGCCAAACCTCGAATTAAAAGAGTTGTTACAGCTATGCTTCCCCACCTGAAAAGAAGTATAAAAGACTCTTTAATGGCACTTTCTTACCCATGGTTATCATCATAAAAATAAAACTGAAACAACACGATCATTTGTTAGACAACAAAAATAATGTAAAATCAAACATTTATTACATAGATCGCACCTACCTCCAAGATTTTCTATTTGGCACCCGCTAACTTTCTGCAGGCATGTCTCCCACCCAATCCTGAATTTTGCTCCTCCTTTTCTTATATTTTCCCCTTGTATATTACAGGTCTAAGTTCTTAGTTTCACTATAGTAAACTAAAAGCATTTTATAACCGGTACATACCTTAGCTCCAAAAAAATTATGCTCTCGTAGCACTAAAAAGTTTCTAATACTCCTCAAGGCCATTGGTGAAGGTTTTCAAGGCATCTTTTAGAAAATATCTATGTATAATAAGGAAGCTCTTCCACTGTTTCCATATCTATTGAATAACTATGAAATAGGGGCATGGTGCTAGCTATAATTGATTGTGGTAGATGCAGCAAAATGAGTATCTTCCCGGTTGTGTGGGCTGTTTTTGACTCTTGTAAGGTTCCGCTCCTTGTTGGTGTGAATCAAAAGTGCTTTTTAAAAATTTAAACAGTGCTATAAAAAAGTAGGACCTGAATTAGAAAGATTTTTGTGAATTTCCATGCATACCATAAACTGGCAAGGATTCTTAGTTTTACAGTCTTTTCTCCGCCATTTTTGTTTAATAAGGGAGAAATTTCATATGCAAGGCAATAAGATGTTACAAGGTTAATAAAATGCTACATGAGTAGATTAACTCCAAGAAGAACCCCTCATAGCTCCAGAAGCCAGTGGACATTAATAAAGAACGGTTCCAAGAGGATCAAACAAAACAACAAAAAAGGATGCATATAAGATATGTGCTTGAGCCAACCACACAAATTATTTAAAATCACTGAATGATGAGCACCACCCAAGCCTTTGTTCTTGTTTTCTGCAGTTGTCTAGAATGCCATGTCAAGTGATCTCCAATAACAAAACAAAGAACAATAAGAAGATGACTCATTTAACATTTTATATTTTAAATAGCAAAGGAACATCATCACAACTAGGTTTTATGTTGTAATTAGTTTTAAGGTAAATCGTTAACAAGTAACAACAAGGTTTTATATCCTAAATTTAGTTAGCAGAATCCATGATCAAAAAGAAGAAAAACTTGAAATCCCGAATAAACTGGGAAACAAAAAGCAATTAGCTATAGAATGCACAGTCCTAAAAAAAGGTTCCTATTAGAGGGTAATGCCCTAAGACATACTACAAAACAATAGAGCACACACCAAAAATGCCAACACATCCAAAAAACTCCAGGAAATAACAGTGTCTCCCAGAATGACCCGTGAAGAACAAAAAAAATGAAAACTGATTTAGCATCAGGGTCTACGCTTTACATTACAAACTGAGAACTCTACTCCCTTAAAGCATCTCCTACTGGAATCCCTCCAAACTGACCCATATGAAAGGTAATCTCTCATCTTTTGGTCGTATTCTTGCACAACTTCACTCCTCTCCAAGAAGACAACTATCTCTAACCATTCTGATCACTATCCAACACACTTATAAAGCAAGGAAATGTAAGGGGAAAGTGAATACAAAGTTAGGTGAGCCTACTGTATGTTCTAATATACTTTTACACCACTCCAGGTATAATGTTGAAATCAAGTGTAATTGAACTCCAGTAAAGTTTATATCTTTCTTCACCTTTATTTTCTTTTTCTTTTCCTTCGGTTTTTCTGACTCTTTCAAGACTAGTATGTACCATAAAGGTAACCAAGCTTAAGATGACTTAGCTCTCATATTCATATATTTTCGATTACTAAAAAACATGATTTTATTAATGAAGTGAGAAGAAATTACTGCACTTGCTGAGGACAAGAAGCTACCAACAAAAAACTATATAAAGGAAATAAAGATGCTGGAAAAACATCCATCCATATGAAGGATATTCACATTCATATATATTCAAGTCCCTAATTCATAAAGATGGATAACTACCTAACTTTTACTCCTCAGGGAAATAAGAATCAGCAGCTGCAACCCCCACTTCACTCACAGCAGGAGCTTGCGACACCACAGCATCCACAGTATTATCAGAAAGAACTCCCGCAACATCAGTAATATACTCTATCTTCTCCGCCCCATCCCCAATCGTTGTCGACATATGTCTCACTAGAAACGATCCATTCATCATCGAATTACGCGATCCTCGATCTCGAAAAAACGTGTTAAACCCTCCCGAAGTGTTTCCACTGCTTCCGAATGACCGATTTTGAAGGAAATTGTTGATTTTGGAATTTTCATCAGGGGAGTTTGATTTTTCACTATCATTTTGGTGGTGAATGTAAGAAAATGAGGGGCCAAAAGCGCTGTTGATTGAAAAGTTTAGCTCTTATGGTGAGACTGCGTCGATACGCCATTGATTTGGCACCTTCAAAATGGAGTTTATTCAACAACAGAAATAGCAGTTTAGAAAGATTAAACACAAAACCCTAAATCAAAATCGAACAGGAGACTGAGACAGTTTCTTCAATATATCGAGCAGCCTGTTTGGCGGGGGTGTAGCTCATATGGTAGAGCGCTCGCTTCGCATGCGAGAGGCACGGGGTTCGATTCCCCGCACCTCCATCTTTTTTAGATTAATTTCTAATTTGTTCTCTCTTGGATAAAAAACAAAATAAATATATGCATGCTAAACCAAAAAAACAAAGAAAACTCAAAAACACTTAATTTTCTTCTTCTATTCCTTAAGTTTGATTTTACAGATTATTTACTATGCTAAATTTACAAATAGATTATAAAATTTCATAAATTATTTCAATTTTAACGATTTTCTGTTCATGTAAGAGTATCAAACACGTAAAATTAAAATGGAATTATGAAATCGACACAAAAGGATAAAATTAAATAACAATATAAAAAGGCAACACGCTGAGAAATATAAAAAATATAAATTCTAAAAGTAGAAATTTGGTATTGTTTTAAAATAAAAATTATAGGAAGGACAATAATACCAATATAAAATTAAAATATTTACATTTTTTGTAAACCGAAAGAGGCACATAGAGAAGCGTTCCAAACTTATTATTATCAAAGTTTATATTTTCATATTTCTTATGCACAAATAAGAATATTGATCGAAAGAAAATAAGAATTAGATAAAAAAAATTACATTGCAGTTAATATTTTACAAATAGCGGGTTTTTTTTAGTAAACGAAAGGAAAATAAGAATTTTAAAAAAAAGAGGAGAAAAATAAAGTTTATGGTGTAACTTAAAATAAAGTTTAGGGTGTAAATTAATTATAGGATTAAAGTTTATGGTCCAAATTGAAATTCGGTCTCTTTTTTAAATCTTATCAACCTTATTACCGAACTACCTTCCCAACCGCTCATTTCTAATCTTCTTCTCTATTTTTCTCTCACACACTAAAAACACACACGCAATTTAGGATTTTTTTTAATTTCTTCTTCTTATTCATCAACATCAAACTAACACTAGTACCAAACTGAAGTGAGAAATGGGTAGTCTTCTCCTCAATTTAGGATTTTCCCCATCATCATCATCTTCTTATAATACCACAACATTCACTACTAGTACCACTGCTCTGTTCTACCTCTTTTTTAACCACAAAAAACCCTTAAATTCTTATAATTCTTCATCTTTTTGTACCTCCAAAAATCTCCTTTATAATAATCATAAGGTGGCCAAGATAATTGCAGCGGGGGAAATAGTGAGCTCTGTATCCGGATTGTTGGAGGATGATAAAGATGAAGTGATTAAGAGAGTATCAGCAGCTAAAGACTCGATTGAAGCCCTGGAGGTGATTGCTGAAATGACTCAGAGAAGTGGTGGAGTGGTGTCTACTTCAGATTGTTGTTCAATTATTTCCGCGGCTCTTGATCGTAACAATGCTGATTTAGCCTTGTCTATTTTCTCTGCCATGCGTTCCACCTTCTTTGATCAAGGTACATAATATACTTTATTTATAATACTAATGCCTTCTTTCCTATTTGGAAGTTGTTTCGAGTTTTGAAAGACCCTATGTAACATAAAATTGGACAACATAATAAGAAAGATTTTTTTTTTTTTTTACTATTTGCTAATTTGAATTTCAAGAGGTAATGCTTATCTATCTAGTATTGGGATTCAGTTTTGGTGAAGTTGAGATTTTGGGAAGTCCATATAGAAAAAAATGTTGCATTTTTGTTGTAGCTCACAGTTTCATTGTAATTTTAGACTATTGCACATGTTTTAAGAAATGCATTTAAATGCTACAATTCAACGAACAAAATTGATCTAGAATACCATCATTTCCCCTTTATATTTATTGTAAATACAAGAGAGAGGAAAAACGAAGAAATTATAGTAAAATGCTTGGAAAGATGAGAGATTTAGGGGTTATATTATAGGAAAGTATTTAATTTATTATGCTTACAAGTTACAAACAACAATCAAAAAGGAACATAACAGATTTTCTAGAACATCTATTATTTTGGAATGGAGGGAGTATTATTAAAGTTGTAATACAACTATGTGCTATATATATGCAATTTATTTCAATTCCCCAACTTCCCAAAAATGTCAGCTTTGCCGAATCCAAATTCCTAGTATTGGTGCATAATAGTTGATGAGTTTTAAAAGTTGAATCTTATGCTAGATATCATGCATTTAAACTTGTTTGATATGCTGGTTTTTCTGAATTTTCTGGTCAAAAATTAATACTTGATACAAGGAGCAGCTGTTGGAGACAAAGGAGCAGCTGTTGAGAGATGGAGGTGGTCCAGGCCAGATGTACATACATATACACAATTGGTATGGGGTCTTGCAGCATCACTTAGGGTCTCAGATGCCCTTAGGATCATTGCAAATGTTTGCCGAGTGGGAGTTTCCCCCAGCGAAGAGGTGTGTATGGCTGCAATTGCTCACTCTTTTTCTCCTGCTTTCCTACTAGATTTATTTTCCACTTAACCTTGCTAAAAATTTATTTTTTCCATATTTCATTTCTCATATTCTTCTTCTTTTAATACATATACATATATATATGTGTGTGTCTGTGTGTGTGTGTATACAAGTCTAGTTACCATGCACTAGTGTTTATCAAAATTTGGTAATATTTATGAACCTTAGATATATTCAAAAAGCTTATCTAGTTTAGCGTTATCATCTTAATCCTTCCCGGTAAGAAGGATTTGATATGGCACACATGTTTTTGGGAATTCTTTTGTTAACTTTAAACGTTGTTTGTATAATCTTTTCTTGTAGGTCCCTTTTGGCAAAATAGTGAGGTGTCCAAGTTGTATGATTGCTGTTGCTGTTGCACAACCCCAACATGGTATTCAGGCATGCATATAAAGAAAAACTTTTATCTTTTCGACCTCTCTCCTTTACCATGTCTTTTCCAGAATACTTAAATGTTGTTTGTGAATTAAGAACCATGTTGGCTGACGTCTGACGATAAGACTGATTTGTTTGGTACTGGGCTGTATTTCAGACCTGGTCAGCTGCAGATTACGTTGTTTCGTTGTACTGGCCTCTTCTTAAATAATTTGTTCATTAATGTAAGTTTGCACCAGAAACAAAACTAAAAACTTTACCTCACTGAACCAACTTCGCATTAGTGCTTATGAACCAAATAATAGAATGAGATCTTCCGGCCTTGTACAACTTTTTTTACAGGCATCTCATCTTAAGGATGATTGGAGTCTTTAAAGGAAGTCATGTTACATAATACTTTCTCCTTTCCACAAAAAGAGTCAAACCTATTTGGCTTTGATCCTATTTAATTTGTGAAATCTAAAATTCAAATTGTGATTTGAATTTATTTTATAATTTTCGAAGATGTACTTAATTATACTTTTTAAGGAGTTTACAATATTAACTATTATATTAATCAAAGTTAAATAAATTCACATCGGTTTTGAATTGTAGGCTTTCTTAAATTGACTAGTAAAAATTAAATGGGACTCTTTTTATGGAACAAGGGGAGTATCATGCACGACTGTCAGAGTGTAAAGTTGGATGTTCCATTTGGTTGGTTCCAAGGGACATCTTCAAGGAGAAAAACAGAACTTCATTTTTCGTTACTGTCTAAAATAATTCATTTATCCTCCCTTTTGAAATTTTTATCATATTTTGTAGCCATGAATTCCCAATCCTTGATTGGCAAGGGCTGACAAAAAACGTTTCTTGTTGTATAATTTCCTAATTAGAGTCTTCTGTGTTTCCATAGAGAAATTATACCCTGATTGCAACCCTTGTAGCATATAGAGTAGATATTGTTCCACAAATATTTTTCTTTCTCATATTGTACTAAGTAAGGTTTCTAGAATTCTAATAGAGATAGAGTAGATATTGTTCCACAAATATTTTTCTTCCTCATAGTGTACTAAGTAAGGTTTCTAGAATTCTAATAAAAGTGATTTAGGGAACCTTTTTGTCGCTTCTATTTACTGTATATAAGGATAAAAGAAAGAGATTTTCCTGCTCAATTGGGAGATCTTCAACAACAACAAAAATCCATTTCTTAATCAGGATCATGTCTTAGAGTTGTTAGTAATTTTATTTTACATCATGAGTTCTATTTGCTTCTTGATTACACTTGTTTGCATTGAACTACTTCCCCTAAAATATCAAATTCTTCAAACTATGGAAGAATCCGAAGAAATCAGTGTCTTTCAGTTGTTTGTGTATTTGCCATCTATGATGCTTAAACCATTTTTCTGGCATTCTATTTCTTCGCAGATTGTCTCCTGCTCTAAATGCCGCTACCAGTACGAGCTTGTTTCAGGGGACATAGTCAGTATTGAGTCGGAAGAAATCAGGTTATTTTACTTCATCCTAATTTCTTACTAAAATTCTTTCGCTAATTTGGTACATCACCACTGTCTTATTCATTGCTTTTTGTTGCTTCATTTGTCTTGAAAAGAGCCTTTAAAGAAGCTAAGAGCCATTTGGGTTCCTTCTTTATATGCCTTCTTTGATATGCTAGTTTAAGGCAATAACCTTTTTTATATGTTTCCTTTATATAAAGGGTTATAAGCTGTCTTTTGGTTAACCTTAATCCCATATATACTTTGTTAGTATTGTTTGTATAAATTGTAGCAAAACAGCAAAAAATTGTTTCTTTTATAAAGTTATAGGTTTTGATATGGGGTAAACATTTCATATGGTATTGGTCTTAGGATATTCACTTTTTCTAAGGATCTGCTCCTGACGAACGCAGCATGAATGTTCCTGCATGGAAAAGGGGGCTACAATTCTTGCAAATAATCAAACAAAGCATACCTGCTGCTGTTCACTCCATTGTGGTACATCTTACAACACTATGGCGATATGTAACTTCATCAATTTTTGGCATCTATCATATCTTCAATTGCTACAATAATTCAAACTTCTTTCATTGAAATAGTTCCAAACGACATGTCCCCTGATATGTTTCTTCTTTCTCATGGCTCATTTGGAACCTTGCGTCCTCACTGCCACAGAAAGTTGTGGATTTTCCCCCTCATAATTTTCAGCTGCTGATTCCAATAACTTTTGATAGATTAATTCAGAAAATGTTATCTTAAAAATAAAAAAATCCCCTTTAAGACATCGACTTTCTTTCATTTAGTCACAGATATTAGTTAATAGTTGTTAATAATTTGCCAGCCAAATTTCTATTTTCAGTTAAACACATCAATCTATCTCTCTCAGTCTCTCTATATTCCTTTTGAGTTTGTTATTCACATGATCAGAGAGATGGGTTTCTGTTGCCAAAGTTGCTTGAGTTTCTCGGACAGTGCGGTATCACATGCGTGAGTTTTGTCATCTTGTGTGGTGTAGACCAAGTTAAAGAAGAAAGTAACTTTGCATATCTATGGGTCTAGTATAATAGCTATAATTCTGTGAAATTGTGGCTTGCAGTTTACTCACTCTCGCGTCCGAGAATAAAGGTAGGCTGCCGAATGTTAACTTGATGTATTAGGCTGGAACTTGCCTATAAATAGCAGGCATTGTATGAGCAAAGAACACACACCTAAAATAGAAAGCTCAGTTAGAGCAATAGAGAATGAGAGTGTAGATAGAAATTAAACAGTTAGTTTATTTTTCAGTTGAGAGTTTGTATTCTTCATATTATTTTCATAGTAGATTTCTAAATCTCTCCCCATGGTTTTTCCAGTTGGGTTTTCCATTTTTGTGTCTCGTTATTTTATATCTCATTCAATAGTGTGCATATGTTATCTTTGTGTGTTTGTGTGAGCTTGATTTCTCATCATTTTCCTTGTAAGTGGGGTTATATACCTTACCACCCTTAGGTACTCATTAATATGCCATCATATGCCATTTGCTTCATATACATTTTTTTAATGTACTTTCGCTCTTGTGAAGTGTAAAATGAGCATGCTTTTCCACTATGCAGGTTCAGACCCCAACTGGGATGGCCCGGACACACAGATTTGCTACTGAAACAGTTGACCTCCCTGCACAAGAAGGAGAAAGAGTGAGCATTGCTGTCGCAGCTCCATCAAATGTTTATAGAGAGGTGGGTCCCTTAAAGTTCAGTGCAAAACCCCCCAACTTCTATCCTGGAGAACCCATGTGCCTGACAAACCACATAGATGGACGAGAATCTCCTTTACTAAGAGCTCCCACAAAGAATGGAGGCACATCCTTGATTAACCTATCTACTCTTATTCCATTTCTCGCTGTGCTGGGTACTGGAGATGCTGCCTCTGGAATTATAGATCCCAGCTTGCCCAAGTTAATTTCAGTAGCAGCAGTTTCATCTCTAGCCATTGGTGCCACGTTGAACACTCTAGTTCTCCCCCAGTTGAATCGAGTAAGTACCTTTATTGACTTGGAAACCTTAAGTGACTTGTAAAGTAAATAAAAGGTGATAACCATGATATGTTATTTCCTAACTCAAATTATAAGGCTCCTTTAAAGTCGACAGTCGTCCTTGTTATATCTGGTTATGTGCTTCCAAGTTGTGTTTATTATCAGGCCTTCATGTGCATAGTTGTGAAGTCGTAAAGTCGAGTCGGTGGCCCCAGAGCTTAAGCGACTAGTCGACTAGGTGCCCGACTAGTTGTCCATAAATCGACAAGTCATTTCCTCTGTACAATTTATATATATAAACTTATATAAGAAGGATCAAGAGCACTCCCCTTATCTAGCACTTTTCCTTAAATAACACTCCTTTATTAAAACTACGTCGTTTTAAAGTTTCTTTTAAAAAATAAGTCGGGCCACGGGTGACATTTTTGTAAATAAAAAGAAAGCAAGTGGGACCACTCTCTTTTAAGAATCTCCAAAACGACGTAGTTTTAATAAATGAATGCTATTTAAGGAGGAGTGCTAGATAAGGGAAGTGTTCTTGATCCTTTCTATAAACTTATATATGTATATATATGCTAATATACACATGTACATTTGACATTATTATTTCACAATATTCAACACTATCAATTACTATTAGAAACGCAAATATATTAATATTGCCACAACCAAAGTCATTTGATATTTAAAAAAGAAAAAAAAAAGAAAAAAGAAACTACTAAAACAAGTCATTAAATATACAATATTAATTATTATACATTTCTACATAATATATTATCTCTATACATTAAACAAAATACGTGGAGAATGATCTAAATCATAATACTTGCATCATTAAAATATACATTAAACATAATACATGCATGGAAATTTTTACATATAAATTTATATATATGTATATATACTAATATACACGTGTACATTTGACATTATTATTTTACAATATTCAGCGCTATCAAATACTATTAGAAACACAAATATATTAACCCTGCCACATCCAAAGTCATTTGATATTTAAAAAAAGAAACTACTAAAGCAAGTCATTAAATATACAAATATACAATATTAATTATTATACATTTCTACTTAATATATTATCTCTATACATTAAACAGAATACGTGGAGGATGATCCAAAACATCATACATGCATCATTAAAATATACGTTAAACATAATACATGCACGGAAATTAGAAAAGGAATACATACATAATACTCGTCGATAATACATGCGTCATTAAAATATACATTAAACATACATATATACATGGAAATTAAACATAATACTTGCCGATGTCGCTGATGGTGCTCGCCAAAGTCGTCGTCTGGTACTCTTTTTGACTTTAGGTTTAGCAAATTAGGGAATTATGCGACTTTTGCCTTCTTTTTCTATTTTTTTTAAAAAAACCAAATTGTTGTTTGGGTCGACTTGGATAGTTAGTAACTGACCGGTACAAATTCGATCGACTTAGGCCCAAGTAGTCCTTGTCGTCACCAAGTCGCCCAAGGCGGCGAACTGCCAAATTGAGCGCGCGACTTGGAAGCCTATTAGTAAAGCGTCGCTATGACTTGTACTATCCCGATCAACTCAACGACTAAGCGTCGCCTAGGCGATGACTTGATAACTATGTTCATGTGATATTAGACTTTGTAACGTAATGAGTCTTAGCAGTCTAAAGTGGAAAACGACAACAAAACTCCCCGACCCCAACGTGTCTTCTTTCCCGTTCTTTTTGCAGGAGTAAAAAATGCTGGTCATTGATTTATGTATTTTCACTTAATGCCTATAGAAATAGCCTTTGATCAACCCGAAGTTGTTAAAATTTATTTATTCCTACGGTTGGCTGGCTAAGTGACATAACTGAAAGGAGCCTAGATAACTGCAATTCTAGTTCAATGAGATACTCCACCAACTGTTGGGAAACATTTATTTAAAATTCCATTGTGGAATTTGAGCCTAGTTACTTGTTCTTTTGATCTATAATTATCTTATCTTTTATGATTACAGCTTCCTCAAAGAATCGTGGATGTGATTGCTATTAGGCAACAACTTCTTTCTCAGTATGACACACTTCAATCTCGCATAAAGGATTTAAGAGAAGCTGCTGAAAATGAGGTAGCCTCCATAGTCTTGGACTTTTTGAGTAAATTACTTCAATGGTTAGATGCTTAATTAAATGTGTAAGTGGCCAATTAAGAGGTTGAAATGACCGTTTCTTCAACTTTAACCAAAGGTGTAAGTGGCCAATTGGTGATTTTAGGATGATTAATTTACTCTAGCATATCTTTTGGAAATTCTATGCTGTGACCTTTTATTAGTCTCTAGAGTATAGTGATTGAAAAGGTATGACCCCTCCAACCATCTTTCTGAAGATGCATCAAGAAGTATTATACATGCCTAGATGTAGTGTTATTTGATACTTATGTGACATTAATATTGTTTCTTCCATTACTTCTTACTACAAAGATCAGGCTGCTCAAAGTTGTGGGCTTCTGTTGTATAGGTTTGGATGTTGGCTCGTATGTGCCAACTGGAAAACAAAATTTTTGCCGTGGGAGAACCTTCTTATAGGTGAAACCTTCTAACCATTACTTGTACTCATCTCTTAATTAATATGCATGTGTCCGCAAACTTGAGTCTTACTTCTTGTTACCAATATTTTAAAACTAGCTTTCTTACCAGTGCAAGGCTCATGTGTTGTTTTATATTATGATTTTTAATAAATATATTGTGCATAATTAGTTGAATTCATATTAATTTATTAATTTTTTTTATTTGATGTTGGGCTTTTTGTTGTTGGGTTTTGTTATAGTTCTACATGTGTTTAATTTTCTGTTTTTACCTTTTAATTTATATTTAATAGTTATAAATATGTCATCATATTTATCAAAAAAAAATTTATTGATAAAAGGTTTATTGTTATAATATAATTATAAAAGTTGGTACAATAGTACACAACAAAGTTTGACATTAAAAAGAGAGAAACAATAAGTTTTGTTTGGTATTTAATCGTCACTATATTATAAGTAATTATTTTTTGGATGGAAGGGTGTTTAGGCGAAAAAGACAATTAAGTGTTCACTGACCAACTATCAAAAACTTATGAACTCTTCTAAAAGCATAGTACACCTGTTGTTTATGCTGAGTTGGAAATATCACTCGAGGACGGCCATTCAACAATTTTAAAAACTACAAGGGGCAAAAAATATGGAAACAAATCATACAACAAGGGGACACAATCAGTATATATGTATACACTTCAAACAAACTTACCTCTGCCAGACTTGTTTGTTGCGACTTGGTTGTCCAACGTCCACTGTCTATATCTCAACTGTCTAATAGCATTATGCAATTCCTTTTTATTATTTTCCTCCATTTTTGGTATATGACAATGTATTTCGGTTGGTCATTACCAGGAATATGACACTTGCCATCAGGATTTGAACACCACTAGGAATATGAATGATTCACAGTTTGTTAAATATAAACAGTAGGAATATGAACCATTGACATTATTACTTTTAATTTTTGTTTTTAATACATTTAGGGGTTGGCGTTAAAGGATTTGGGCACCACCAGGTATTGTTTGTTAAAAATAAACTGTAGGAATATGAACCATCAATGTTATTTCTCTTAATATTTGTTTTTAATACATTTTGAAGTGAGCATTAAATACAAAAGTTGGTGACTGAGAACCATATTTTAACCAAAACTGGTACCAAAACAGGCAAGGACCAACTTCAAGTATGGTTTTGTATTCTTTAGTTGACAAAATTAGGGGAAGAAGAAGACTAAGAAGCAAATAGAAAAATAAGACCTTTAATGTGTCCATCAGTTACCAAATTTAGATTACCAAATTTAATAGAATTAAATGCTAAGTTGAGACCAAAATTAGTACCAAAACAACCAGGGACTAAAATCAAGTGTGCTTTTATATATAATTTATAAGTTGTGGTACACTTAAACATAAATTTTTCAATGATTTCTAATTAAAAAATTTATTGGAAAAATATGTTAAAAAAACTTATGTCTAAGTGTGTTCTATGCAAACCTTAATAGTCATTAAAAATAAAGTTACAAAATAGTAGGACTCTTTCCTGTAATCTGTAAAGAGGTGGTATTGAGCATCTCAGGTTGATACGTTTATTCCTTTTGATTAGACAGAGATATGTCTTATATTTTGTCAAAGTACAATTCTTCTAAATATTTTCCTGTTATTAGTGCTCGGAGAAGTAGAGTCGAAAGGGTGCGTGAAGGCCTGAAAAGTTCTTTAAGATCACGGATAGAACTGATTGAAAGCTATGCAAAAGTATGTTTTTTACACTAAGAGACCTATTAGAAAAATGAAGAAAAAATGTAGGTTCTACTACGTATTGTTGACAATTATGTATCAGGTTTATTGATGGTACTACAAACTTTTCAGATATCTTCAATGATTGAAATCGAGGTAGAGATGGACTCTGATGTTCTTGCTGCTGAAGCAGCCAGCAGCGCGGTGTGCACCTGTTCATTTTATTATTCATGTTGATTTGGTTAACATGTGAATACTGTTTAGCTTTCTGGGTATATCTACTTGTGCTCCTCGTTTTGATGAATGAAGTACTGTTCCTCCGGATACTCGTAGACATACAAACGCACACATGAAACCTAAGGGTGGAGCATGACTAGCAGTGCATCGACTTTTTTACTGCTTACTGAAATAAGTTACTCCTATGTGCAGGAAAGTATTGGTAAACAGATCGAGCAGATCATGGAGCTTGAAAACCTTGAAGAGGCATGTTCTCAATATTTGCAAGCAATTTTTTTCTTTAAAGCATACAAATTATACTCATAAGTCGGATCAAGATCAAGTAATAAAAAATTAACAGGGAAAAGAATGTACTTATAAAATATGTCAAGTGCCATAAGAATCTGGGTAGTGGAACCTCCTTTGAAAAGGGTGATGTCGATGGATGGGGGATATTGGTTGGAACTTTTAGGCGACATCTCTGTCATGTTGGATGAGTTGTAACAGGATTTTGTTTTTGTTATTAATTTTATTCTTTTTGCATGCAGAGATGGAAACTCCAAGCTGAGGCAAATGATGAGGTGGAAAGACTCCTCAACTCGGAAATCATACAAGCAGAACAGGTTTCAGACAGATAATCGGGTAATCTACTTGGAATAAATATCATAACCTTCATGTGATATTTCATCACTTCATCTGATCATATTATTCTACTCCGAATGATTGCTCTAAAAAGGTATTCAAATCTGGAGAATGGACTAGTGCTTACATGTCCAATGATGAATACTTGGTACTGCAAATCATGTTATACAAAAACACCCACATGTACAATAGAGGCAATTCACATTCAAATTAATTGTCTCCTAGTTGAGGACTTGACATCTGAATTGAAATAACATTGTAAATTTGTAATGCAATTATTTATTTATTTTATTTAAATTTAGTGTGAGTGTATAAATGAGGGCAATTGCTTATCATTTTTTTTTTTCATGTATTATATTTACCATAATTTTGTCTGAAACTAGAGGAGAACTGCTGCTTATACAAGTATACAACACATATCAGGCTTTTCTGGTGGGTGAGAATGAATGGCAAGGCTTTTCACCATTTGGTTTTTTAGTTTGTATATGAAAACGATTTAAAGTGTTCTACTTCTATCTTACCACACCATATTGTTTAGTTGGAAAGTAAATAAATTTAAATTTTATGAGAGAAAAGAGAGTAAAAAAAATGAAATTTACTTTCTTTCCTTTTCTTAGTGAGTTTTGGATAGAAATTTAACTTAAAAAGAGTATATTATTATTTTACCATGAGATTAATTTTACCAAACTTTTTCGTTCAACAACACGAATTTAAAAGAAAAACTAAATAACATAAAATTATTTTTTTATAATTCATGTTATGTCCTGCAAATTATAAATATAATAAAGCTAATATAATAATAATTTAATAAATTTAAGTTTACTTTCATTTTTGCTCTATGAACTCGTAACAACATAAAACAAATATACAAGTTTTATTTATTTAATTTTTATTGTTGTTGATGGTGTTCGTATTGGACTAATAATTCATTTTTTGCCGAAATCCGATAAAATTAAACACTTTTAGTAACTCAATTTTACTATATCTTAATTTATAAAAAACACAATTTTTAAATTTTTTATTAATTATTAGAGCATTCATAGCGGTTTCCCTAATTAACTCTCTATCCCTAATTTTAGAGAATATATCAAAAAATCATTATTCAATAGTTTCATTATTCTTATTTAACTCTCTATTTTAATCCCTATATGTGATTTTACTCCCTAGTATGAGGGAGTCAAAATACCGTTCTCTATATATACAAAATGATCTTTCACACCCTCATTTAAGTGGATAACTCATTAATGATACACATCTTGACATTGTTTTACTATTTCATTTTCAAATTATAAAATTAATATTGATTTAATTTTAAAAAATTATTTTCAAACATATTCAAATTAAAATTGATATAAATTTATTTAATTTATGACAATATAATTATAAATATTATAAAAGTACTATTAATTATAAAATTTATTATTTTCAAAAATTAAAAGTATCACAAAATTAACTTTTTAAAAATTAATATTGATCTTATGTATATTTGTAGATACAATCCATTTAATACTCACTCCATAAATTATTTAAAATAAAATAAAAATTATTTTACGGTGAGAAACAATTGATAAATTATACTCTCTTTTATAAATTATAAAATTATTATTAATTTGATGTTTTAACTGTTGGAATTTTAAAATTTTAACTTTTAAATTTTATTATTTAAAAAATCAATATAAGGAACTTGTTGGGTCTATATACAAAAATTTGGATCTCTATTTTGCACACCAGGTGTCCTCCCCTTTGGTGTAATTGGGGGGGCGTCCGGTGCCTTAACGACCGGTACGTCCGGTGCCCCCCCTTTCAATAAAAAACTTACTTCTTTTTACAATTTGTTATTCAAATTTGCTCTATTATTTTTTTTCCTCATAATTGTGAAAAAAAAAACAAAAAAAAAGGGCACCGGACGTACCGGTAGTTAGGGCACCGGACGCCCCCCAACCCCCTTTGGTGACCGGTCCGGTTGGTTATATTATGCTACCATCTAGAGCTGCTTTTACTTTTTTGGACATTTACCATCTGGCTCTTCCTGTGTTCTGTTTCCCGCCATATCAGAGTCCTCCTTCAGCATAGGTATGGGTCGTGACAACAATCCAGCAGAAGAAGCCCTAATCCTCCTTCGGAGCAGACTCTGTAACCCTAATTTCATCTTCACTCATTTCTCTCACTCTCCCTACAGCAACTATAGGTCTAATTTTAAGCTTCTCTCATTCTTAATTTTCCTTTTTGTTGTTTTTAATATTACAATTATCTACTGTTTTCATCTACGATCAGATGAATTTAATGGGGTCTCTTTTCAATATCAGCAAGTTGAAGTTTATAATTTCAAGTTCAGTCACAGAATCCTGTAATAACTCTGCTTTGCTTCTTGGTCCCCGGGGGTGCGGCAAAGTTGCGGTAGGCTTATTTTCTTTCTAATGTATATATTTTTGTTGTTAAATTTGTTCATTTCTTAGTTATTGGTGTTTAGGTGTTGGAGCTTGTTCTTCAAGATTTGCTGAAAGAGTATCCTGATATGATCACAGTGGTATGTATGTTTTTTATTCTGATTTATGTCCAAGTGTGCCATTGGCAAACCAAACATGCTTTAAAAGGTCACCGTGGGCTCACATTTTGCAATTGGATGTATAACTTTAAGGATAATTATTTGAGGTTTTGACGGTTTTACAACTATCTAATGTGTTGTTTTTGTAACAAGATTTTTTTTTTGCAGATAAAATTGAATGGGCTTCTGCATAGCGATGATAACTGCGCACTTAAGGTTGGACTTCCTAGTTCCTTTCTTTAAATCTTAACATCCTCAATTGTCCTTGTTGCAATGATTTATGCTTTCATGTATAGTTATCCTGGTGGCTAAGTCTGTTACAAATACCTCAAGTTGCTACCGCTTCATATTTCAACATTACATTTGTTCACCGTCTTTGTGGTTTTATTTACATAGTGAGGGATTTCATTACAGGGATTTGGCCATTGAGGCTTTTGAGCCTATATGTGACTCTTATTTAGGAGATGTGTTGATTTCCAATTGGTTGTTATTTTTATCCTTATCTTCTTATTTTCTAATCGAGTTTAATGGGTCTCATACTCTCATTTATATGCATATTTCTTGCATCATGGTTAGGCATTTATCTATCAAGGTGACAAACCATCTTAAGAAGTTTTATCAGCTATTACTTGATGCCAAAATTGGGAAGAATGTGCTTCTAAAGTATACATGGTTCCTGATGACATTTGTGTTGGAGAAATTCCTTGAAGATTTAGACGGCCAGAGGTGGAGTGGATTGTATGTCTAGTATTAACGTATATATGTAGGACACTATTCCTATATGCAGGTATAACATGTATTTTTCTGTTTAGTGATGATATCAGAATTACGTGGTGGTTGTTTACAATAGGAGAACCCAAGTTTTATACGGAGACTTGTTATAGCATTTTACAGCTTTGTTGTCTATTATACTAAATTTTGAGTAAAGAAATGTAAAAATGTTTTTTATGTAACTTACTATTGATTATGCAGGAAATTACTAGACAATTATGTGTGGAGCACCAGTTATTGTACTCAAAAATGGTAACAAGCCTACTCTATTTCAAATTAGTCATGCATGAAACTGCTATATATGATGCATTTTGAACCGAGATGATACAGGATTCATGAATTGAGAATATTTTTGCAGGCATCATTTGATGATAATTCCCAGTTCATGGTAGACATATTGCGGTGAGTATAATGTTTGGTAAAATACTTTTTTTGGTTTTCACAAATGTGGTGATTCAATTTAGAGTGTTGTCAATTTCGGGAAATTGCAATTTTTTTTTTGTCGGTGTTCTTGTGTTGTCTTGTCCCCAGGGAGTGTGGATTAGCACATAAAACAGTTATTTTTGTGTTGGATGAGTTCGACCTCTTTGCTCAGGTAAGATGGCGTCTAACCATTTCTTAATCTCTTTTCCACCCACTTTTTGTATGCACATGCTTATTTTCTTCAACTTACATGGACCATAGCGTATTTCAATAACGTTTTCTTGGGAGAACAATAGGTTATATAGAGTATTAGTTTTTTGAGGTATTAAATTCTGTTGGTGATATTAAGTTTGCTTCTTTCTTGACATTAAACTTTTCAGGGTAAACAACGCTTACTCTATAGTTTGCTAGATGCAATGCAATCTGTATCATCACAAGCTGTTGTCGTAGGTGTTAGTTGTCGTTTGGTATGTTGCTTCAACTTTTATGTCCCTTATGTTCTTGTTTAGACTAATGTTTCTGTAATCAAATATATGTTGTCATTTTGATATTCAGGTATCTATGATTAATATCTACCCTTATCTCGGTAAACTGAAGCACATGTTTGATTAGTCAAGATTGAACTTTGCACTATAATGCATAGAGTTAAATTTTTTAGTGTCCGTGCTCCATCCATTCGTTTGATTTGGATACTTCGTTGATAATGTGTGTGCTTCATATGCAGACACATAAGTTTAGAATGCAATTTCTCTAGAATCCTGACATACAGGCTATGTATCTTACAGGATGCTGATCAGCTCCTGGAAAAAAGAGTAAGATCTCGATTCTCTCATAGGAAATTGTTGTTTCTTCCACCCTCAAAAGAAGACTTGCAAGGGTAATTTTCCTATTTATTGACCAAGTAAAGCCACTATATTTCTTGATTGAACATGTATGATTGCTAACTGCTTTTCTTATCTTCTTCTGTGGTGGTTATGCAGACTGCTGAAGCACATGTTGTTATTACCAACAGATTCAAGCCTTCCTCATGATTACACAGCTGAGTTCAATTCAAGGCTTCTAGTATCCTTTCCTGGATTTTATTATTCTCTGCAGCATGGACAATTTTAACTAAGAGAAACAACTTAAGTTTTGTGTAGAGATATTAATTGATGAGCTGCATAGAAAAGATGTAAATTCATTACATTTCCATGGTTTAAGCATAACCCATATTTACTCCCTCCCACCACCCTCCCAGATTGAGTATTTAACATATATATATATATATATATATATATATATATATATATATATGGGTGTGGGTGTGGGTGTGGGGGAGGGGGAGGGGAGGGTCTCCAATGTTAGAGTCACTTCCAAAATTGAGGCACCAAATGTCCAAATCTCATTGTACTCAATAATTTTAACCTTGACCGTGCTGATTATGTTGAAGTCTTCACCCTATTTTTATTTATAAAAATGGTGTTCAAGTCTGTCTCTCTTTGGGGGAGAGGTAGTAATATGGATACATGATCTTATTGCTAAAAGTTGTCTTTCACGTGATAAGGAAGACCTTGACAATTTACAGAAAATAGTAGAAGATGAAAGATGCAAAGGTATTATTGATACATTATCGAATTCAGATTCCACCTTCAACCATTTGTTGAGGTTTCTGTAAGTTTCTCTTTCTGTATGTGTAAGATCAAATTCTGTTCTGAATATACAGTGCTGCTATCTTGTGTTAAACTTACTTTTGTTTATCCTTGACACCAGGTTTGTTGCTGTTTGTCACATGGATATGAAATCAGGTTTCATGTCTCTTGAGAACTTCAAAGCTGCACTTTCAAGCCTTCAAAGGCAGCCAAAGCTGGAATGCTTAAAAGGTATGAATTTTTGGATATTTTACTTGGTCCTGTGTCTCCTTTTCATTATATGTTGTTATTTCATGTCTGCCAATTTTAATTCTTGGGAGCAAATATATATATTGGGTAGCATTTTTAGTTATCTCACAAAAATAGGTTTCTAAACTTCTGGTTCAATGGCGTAAGTAACAAATTATTATACTCTCATTTATTTTTCCTATTTCAGTTTGGTTTCCTATTGATCTAGCCAATTCCAATTAGTTAGAAGGATGTTTGTGGACTTGAGTTGAAAATGTTTTCATTAGTGTCTTTCCTGTAATTTATTTATTTCTATTCTTTTTCAATGTTGGTCTTTCCTCTTCTCATACCTTGAGAATGGGTTTATTGAGATGATAGTAACTGGAAAGATGAAATTGCTCTGCTGGACATGATCTCACCATTTATGAATGATTATGCTTTCACCCAAGGTGAAAGAGGGTCAACCAGATATGCCAGTGATTGCAATTTATGGAATGAGAGAATTCAATATATTAGCTTTGAATCTTTAAAAAGTAACGAGTTTCACAAAAGTATATGTCATTTTAGCTTACTCTTATATAGAATCTACTAAATGAAGTTAGAGTCTAAAAAAAATACTATAAGGCTCCATTCAGAATATTTTTTCCGAATGTAATCTATAGAACATTGGTGCTTCTTTTAAATTTTTAAAAATTAATTTCTAACTCAAAAGACCAAAAGTTTTGCTCATCTTATCGTACTTACTTTCATTAATTCTCAAGAATCACCTTATTTAATCTTAAGTTTATGAAATCTTACTTTATTTGAATTGTGGCTACTTTTTGGCTTTCCTGACGAGAGGCTGGCATGTGTTTGGGAACATTGATGAATATCAGGATTCAGTTTCACTTGAGAGATTGTTTTAAATCCCTGGCATCTTCAGAGAGAGCTTTGTTAGATTTTAGGGAAGGAAAAAGAAATCAAACTTTTCTGCAATGATATGATGAAAATACACAAAATCTGCATATGAACTTTTTCTTTTCCTCATGTTAAGGTTAAAGAGAAAATCGAGTATATTAAATAATTAAATAAATTTGCTTAAGCAGATTGCTCTGTTCTTGAACTGTACATACTGGTTTGCATGAAGCGGTTGGAAGTCAAAGAGCAAGACTCGTACAATTTCAATTCTGTAATGACAGGTCTGCCTCATGTTTTTCCCCCCGATTGCCAAATGTTAATATTCAGTTACTTATATTGTTTATCATATGTCAGAATACAAAAGCATACATGATTCCTTCCAGACTTCCGACCACTATGCACGCAATGTTTGCTTACGGGTGAGTAAACTGCAGTCTTCATATCTGATGCATCACCAAGATTTTCTTAATCTAAAACAACCTTTTTGCAGGCTTTTGAGCACCTTTTACAACGTGAATTAATCTCTTTTGTGGACAATAGAGGGCACATTCAGTCTGCTGAATTTCGCCCAGTCAAGCTACTACTCTCATCCCATGAATTACACCAGGGATTGAAGTCGTATCGCTCTTGTCCAGTAAGTTGGCAAATTATTAGCAAAAAGAAAAAAACTGAACATATCTGGTCTAGATGCTGTTGACAGTTTCTTTATTTGCTGTTAAAGGCCAAAATGCACTTATATAATTGTTAAACAGTAAATTAATGAGCTCAATTCATAAGAAATGAGCGTATGCATGTTTTAAAGCGGTAACTGTCATATGAACATTCATGATTTAGCTCATCTCAAAACAGAAAACTTGAAATAATATTCTGTTTTAATACTTTTATGTTGATTATGTTACTAATTATTGCACGCCTTTGTAGGCAATCCTTCACAAATTGATTGATCGTTAAGGGTAAAAGCTCAAGGGAAGATGGTTAAGCTCCAAGTATTGGCAGTAAAAATTTACCACCTCTGTTAACTGAGGGAGTATCTTACAAGCCTGAGTAATTTTTTTTTAAAAAAATACCTTCACCTTTCTAATGTTTATCGGAAAAATTCACAAGCTTTTGTTTTAGCTTTTCTTTTGTTCTGCAGTTGTTTCCTGTTGTACGTTAATGAGAGATGTAAAACCTATTAGTATTAAATTGTGTTATTTTTTTGACTGGACTGGTAGATTGGTCTTTTGACATGAAATGATGTTCAATATAGATTTGTTCGCTATTGTCAGGTAGAAGTGATGAGCATTTTCTATGTAGATTTGTTCTCGATATAGGAGTACCATATAAAATGAGAAACCATTAGCATGAAGTTAATTTTAGTTAATTGACCAATAAAGTGTCGACATGCATGGCGTCATTTTGGATGAAACCATTTGACATAATTATATAATGTACACATTATAATTAGGGACGTAATAAGACAACTAGGGGTGATCATTCGGTTATAACCGAATCAAATAAGCTATTCGGTTATAACCGAAAATCGAAATAATGATGATTTTGCTATCCGAACTAATAACCGAAATTTAACAATAACCGAATTACCGAATACCGAATTACCGAATTGTAATTTCGGTAATTCGGAAAAAAACCGAATTACTATTATTATTACTATTATTATTACTATTATTATTACTGTTATTATTATTATTATTATTATTATTATTACTATTATTATTATTATTATTACTATTATTATTATTATTATTACTATTATTATTATTATTACTGTTATTATTATTATATTATTATTATAAAATTAATTTTTTAATAAGTAATGTTCGGTTATTCGGATACCCGAATAACCTGTTTTTTCAAACCGAAACCGTAACCGAATAGTGAATAATAATTCGGATATAACCGAAATTGTAAAAAAAAACCGAAAAACCGAAATAATTCGGTTAAAAAAATTCGGTTCGGTTCGGTATTTCGGTTTTAACCGTTTTTTTCTCACTCCTAAAGACAACGGGTCTTGGAGAGTTTGGACGGCCGCTACAAGTAAGGGAAAAATAATTTTAATTTGGGACTTATAATGTATGAATCAATGGTTATAATATGTGTTTGAATATGTTTCAAGTTTACTTTAAAAAAATCAAATATTAATCTTATATTTTAAAATAGATAAAAGAAAAAAGTATAATTTAAATAATATAAAAAGAGACGTCTAAGACACCGCATATAATTAAATAAGTTATCGTACGTTGTATATATAAATATTTCGGATGCTATATACAAAAAAATATTTTATAAATTTTCAAAACAATAAATTATTTTAAGGGACAACTCAGACATAAACCCGTGCCCTCAACAAACAATATTATTTTCCTAATTTTTAAGTTCTTTATATTTTTAAAAGAATTATTAGTTATAATCTCAAATACCATTTCTCGTCTCATCTAGTCAAATGAGAAGGGAGAAAAGTCAAAAAAGAAATAATAGTAGCCAATGCAATTATTGAGCGACATCGTTTAGTATATATAATGGATGGATCCAAAAGACAGGACATACCCGAACTTTTGATTGATAACGACTCTCTCAAAAGTCAAGAGAGAGGAAATATACCGGCAAGCTTTGGAAAACACTCGGATCTTCGTAAACTTAATTCCAGGTACAATCTTTTCTTAATTTCATACAAATTACATATATATGTATATAATGTATTTGTTTTTTTAACCTAATCTATATATATAATCTTTCAATTGATGTTCTTCACTTTATGTTTGTATCTACACTGTGTATTTGTTAAATCGTTTGTTTTGAATGCCGCATAATCTTTTGAAATGAATGAAGATGCTGGATTTTAACAATTGTTCTTATGGATCAGTATATGACTTTGTTCTGAGTTGTAATCCATGCCCACTACATATAATAAAGCTATTGAATTTTTCAAAATATAAAATTGGTGTAGGGATCTATCTCAGTGGGAATTTATTTTGTATATAATCCTCTTTTTCTATCTTTGGCTCTAGGGATATTATGAGTTCTGGAAATGTAAATAGATGGGCCATGTTCTTTAAAAGGTTGAATTTCAATTGATTCGACAAGTGTAGAAAAAATTACTCTTAGCTTTAACAATTCAAAATTTTACTCGAGTCAAAGATTTATGGACAAGTTTCCAAGGATGACCAGGTGATATATTTTCTTCTAGTGGTTTGCTTTGTAGAGTAAATTTGAAAAGGGTTAAATTAATATATTGCAATACTTAAACCATTTGAGTTCTCAAAGTGTGACATTCTTTTAAGGGCAAAAAAAGGGTACAAGTACATTTGTTTATGGGACAGAGGGAAATAAGGGAATATAATACAATGTTAGAGTTTGACGTGGTTGAGTATTTTCATTCGTAAAATTAAGTTTTTACTGTCCAAGCATGTAACAATGAAACTATGAAGCTTGGCAGTGTGTAGAGGCAATTTTCTGGGGGTTAGAAGACTATAATTTGCTGTTTGAGGGTTGATGTCGATTCGTAATCGTGGAATGCGGTTCTGGAATTTGGAGTTTGTAAATAGGACTTTATAAGTTCCCATAGCCACAATCTGCCATGGATCAAGACCATAGCCACTACTTAACTCCATAGAATATGTTTGAATAATAATGTTGGAATGGTGTTATGCTGGAGTCCTTGAGAAAATAGCTTTTTTCTCTTGGATGGGGCACTTCTGAAAATTCTCAATTCTCAGCAAAGGAAACTTTGAGATGGAAGACGTCCATTGTGAAGTTGTGTTGCATGTGTAGTAGGGAGGAGGAGATGGTGGATTGCTTGTTGTTGCGTTGTTTGGAAACATGCAACCTTTGGCATTTGATGTCTAATTGTCCGAAGTTTCTTGGGTGATGTTTGAATTGGTGTGAGAATTTGTTGGGGATTGGGGAGGACTCGAGTGGGCAAGAAATATAGGAGCCTAGGAGGTGGTGGGATAGGAATCCACAGGGCTTGTGGTGGACTATTAGGAAGGAGAGGAACATCGATTGTTTTATTAAGAAGTGATTGTTCATTTAGATATGGTATTATCTTTTGAGTTTTTGTATATTTTTTTGTTGGGTGGGAGGTGGGGGTAAAATGAATATTGGTACTCCCTCCATTCTATATTATTTTATCATTTTTGACTTTTTGAAGTCAACTTAAGAGATTTTTAAATTCAACATAGATTCTTTTAAGTTTAATCAATACGATGATGAATACTGTAAACTATCTAAAAAGTATTACTAATTATAAATTTTATTGTTTCATAATTTTTAATGAGTCATCTCAATTTTGAGTTTGAAAATGTCTCAAATTGACTTTCAAAAGTCGATAATGATCATATAATTTGGAATGAATGGAGTATTTTTCTTGTGGATTTCCTTAGAGAAATTGAGTTGGGAGCTTAGTTGTACTTACTATCTGTGAGCTTCTTTTGTAGAATTCTGATTTGTATATGTTGGGGTGGGTTTGTTGCATAGGTATACAATTGGGTGTTCATGGACTTGCCCATTTTTGGCGTTATTTCCTTTGGATAATGTTTGCTTATCCACATAAAACATAAAATAAAATAAAATGTGTAAATATAACTACTAGAATTGCTTTTGAGGGCTTGGAAATTGGGAGTATGGACTTCATTTTCCTTAATAATTAGATCCTGGTTAAGGAAATATCTCAGTGCATATTTAGAGTCCAACCCTTGTTGCAGCAACCTTCACGGGACAACTTTATTTGTCATCTAAGCTTTATTGACTATTCAACTAAAGGTTACTATCAATGATTAAATCTCTTGGAACTCAACAATATGCCAAATGCTAGATTCTCAGAGATCTTGTATTGATTCTACCCTTTTAAGTTGAAAACACCGGTTCGATGCCTTAAGTGCCACCGGATGCATTAGTGAATTTCAATATGTAATAGCAGTTTATTTGAGGAATTCTTTTTTCTTCCTAATTTTAGATAGCCTTTAATACTCCCTCCGTCCCAGGATAAAAGTCCTGGTGGACTTTTCACGCATATTAAGAAGAGGAATAAAATGACAAAATTATCCATAATAATGTCATTAAATATGGAGAGAGAATTAGAATAAGAAAAGTATGAGATATTTAATGCTACGGGCATAATAGGAAAAAATGTGTAAAAGTTTGGTTTATTAAAAGAAAGTAGACATTTAACATGGGACAACCCAAAATAGTAATAAGGACTTTTATCCTGGGACGGAGGGAGTATCTTTCTATTATGGTTTTGGATGTATGAACGTAGCTTGATATATCTCATTTTGGTGGTTGTTCATAACATTTTACTTATCACAAAAAAAGAAAAAAATTCTGGCTAGTTGTTAAGAGTAAAAAGTGATGGGGACAATGGTTTTGAGATGAATATCACACAGATAATCTCATACAGAACTCGATCAATTCTAATTATTCAATGTTTCAAAATAATGAAGTACATCGCTATTTATAATACTCCTAGACAACTTTTCTAGCCTAAATTAAACTCTAATAAGATAGTTACAAATTAAATAAGATAACTACAACTTCTAATTCATGGGCTTCCAAAGCCTTTTATATTGTTCTAACCAACTTTCACGGGCTCGTCCTACATCAGTGCTTCTCCGCTGGAAAAAACTCGACTTAGTCGAGTTATGAACATCAACAAAAGAACAATCATGTCGAATCGCCAAGGAAGTCTTTGCAATTTTCAAATTTGGCATGTCAGAGCACAAATAAATGTGAATTTGACATTGCCTTTGATAATCGAATAGATATTAACACGAGTATCATGTTGCGAATGACGATCCCACAGCCATTTACGCCCTAAGATAACGTGACAAACCTTAAGGGGTAGAACATCACACGTAACGGTATTCTTAAGCTTGCCAACGGAAAATGTAATCAAACACCTCTAGGTAATCCGCAACTTTGTATTGGTAATCCATGAAACATCATCCGGCTCCGGGTGAGGCTCAACTTTTAACCTAAATTTCTTAATTGTTTCCTCAGATAATATCCGTACAACTCCTAGTATCAATCACAAGAGAGCACACCTGTCCCGCACATGACTCTCGTCTGAAAAATTCGCCCACGATGGATTTTAGGACTTATGTTTTTGAGCAACAAGTCTAAGAACACCTAAATGCCCTTCCAAATGAGCATTAACTTCCAAATCTTGCTTATCGAGCTTATATTCGACGTCTAATGGCTTGCAAACCTCTTCATTTAAGTCAATTTTTCTGCACTCTTTGTCAACAATAGCAAGTTGCCTAGAGGGAGAAAATACATCATTCATTTTTGGGAAAGACACTCAAAAGACATGTGACCAAAACCACTACAGTTATAGCACCTAGACGTATAGTTCTTGCTAGCATTAGAAGAACCTGGGGTACGATTAGGCCTGCTAGTAGCTAAGGGTTTGCTAACGATCTTTTCACCGACATGTCTTTTGATTTTACTCAATTTATTCCTACCTTAATTTTCTGTCCTTCATCAATTGTCGAAGTTTGCTAGAAAATCGACACCAGTATTCGAGACGACAACATAGTATCAAACTTATCCCAAAATTGAAAAAAAAAAAACTAAAAAAAAAACTGCTACAGTACCGCTATAGCACCGCCGCTATAGTGATTATGGTCATAGTTGTCACGGCACCAAGACGGAACACGGTGGTAGTTGACCGCCAGGATGCCTAGGCGATAAGGCATTCGCTATGGTGTTCGTATGGCAACAAGTCGTAAACAATGTGCACTTTATATACTCCCCCCATTCCTAAAATATTGTCGTTTTAGAAGAAAAAATTTGTTCCAAAATGTTTGTCGTTTACAACTTTCGAGGAGAATAAATTATTTATTTTCCTATATTATCATTACCTTCCTATATTAATAGTTTTCAACTTCCCATAAAGGGGTAGTGATGGAATTTCAAACATATTTTACTTGATAAATGATACTTTCTTAATCCATGTGTCAAAACCTTAAACGACAATCTTTTAAAAATTGTGCTCAAGAAACATCGGTTGCGCATGTGTTGTTGGAATGCATCTCCTAGATTCTGGTTTATTATTTTTTGATATTTCAAAACTTGAGGACGAGTTTTTTTCAAAAGCGAAGAGAATGATGCGATACAGGAGAGTAAAATTAAGAAATTTATTATTAAGTTTGTATTGTTATTTAGAGATAAATAGAGATAAATATTGGATTATTAATGTAATTATTTTAGTAGGATATTCTAGAAGTTTCAATTATGATAGTAGATTATAATTAGGAGATTTTTTATTATGGTAGTAGATTTTAATTATGAGAGTTTTGTTGTATCAGTAGATTTTAATTAGGAGATTGTTTTCTTTTTAAATTAGGGTTTTTACTTAGGCCCCAAGTATTGAATTTTCTATTTAAGCATTGTAATACTTCATTATTCAATTATTGAATGAATTAATTTGAGATTAAAGTTGTGTGTTGTGTTTCTTTTCCGATTCTCTGTGGAGATGGATACTATTATTCCTTCATTCCTACCTCATCCTACATCAAAAAGCCTATAAATAGGGATTCATATTGTTAGTAGTTTAAATAGGTATCTGTTTATTATATGTTGACATAATGATATGTCTCTCATTTTAGAATCTGGTTTGTTTCTCGCTGGCTTGCAGTAAAAGTTTGGCTGATTAAAAGAAGAAAGATTCAGAACATAAGGTGTTATGGGCTCAGAGAGGGAAAATTTCAACCTTTCAGGACCATCACACCTAAATACCATCGACTGGTAAGGCCTCTCCTTGCAAAGTAACAGTTCTCCGGACTTTGGTTGAGGTTATTTTATGGATATTGTGCTGATGTTGCGTCATAATTACTGTTCAGAGCAATCAGATTTGCAAAGTAATAGTTTTGCTTCAGCGGACATGGAGAATGAGACTGATGTTTTCTTTAAACTTGAACTCAGGCTTTTCACATTCAACTAACAGGTTTTCTGGGGCAAAAAGATTTGGGATCTGACTTCCCTACAACTGCTATCTGCATTGCAGTTCTGCCTGTAACTTATCACCATGAAATTTGCACCAGGCTTATGTTCTTTGTGAAATTTAAACTCCTCCCTCTCCCCCTCCCAATCAAAGAAAAAAAAAAGGGAAAATAAGAAAGAAATTACATGCATAACCTAGTTTAAATGCCCATTGTTGTTCACCTTCCTTGTGTTATTACTAACTGGTTTAAATGCATAGATAAATATACATGAGCATGTAGGACCACATATGCTGTTGTGATCTTTTCTCACACAAATTTAGATGTTTATCCCATTTTGTAGCATATTATACTTGGTGCTTCGTGCTTCATTTCATATCAAATAATGCAATAAAAAATGTTTTCTTATGTAGGAAGAACGTGGAGCACCAAAGGTCTATTGCTGCCAGTTTGGTTCAGAGCGTATATATTTTAGAACGGGACCGTCATGAAAAACGGGAAGGGTCACGAGCTCTTGCACCTCCTTGGTGGGAATTCTTCCATTTTAAGTTATACCGTCAGCTTGTTGATGATTTTGATTCATCCATTTTTGGTGCCATATTTGAACTCAACCTCCAAGCACCGGAAAGCAGCCTCTCAATAATTGAAATGCCTCACTATGTTATTGCCTTCCGGGGCACCATTACGAAAGGAGATGCTTTTTCGCGAGACCTCCAATTGGACCTCGACTTCATCCGAAATGGACTTCACCGGTCTTCTCGCTTCGAAATAGCTATTCAAGCTGTCCGAAACTTGGTTGCTGCATTTGGAAATTCAACTATCTGGTTAGCAGGACATTCTCTGGGTTCAGCTATGGCAATGCTTGCGGGAAAAACTATGGCCAAGATGGGAACCTTTCTGGAAACATTTCTTTTTAATCCACCATTCTTTTCTGCACCTATTGAGAGGATAAAGGATAAAAAGGTGAAACACGGGATTC
>CM035097.1:83406399-83479112 GCA_020205505.1 Panax japonicus | reverse complement strand
GAGGTGCACAAAAGGCCTGAGGCCCGCGGCCCGGCCTAGGTCCGGCCTGGGCCCGGCCTGGTCAAAGCCCGGTCTGGTCAAGGCCTGGCCCGGTCAGGCCTGGCCTGGAAGGCTTGAAAAGGCCACTTTTTTTTTATAAAAATCTGGCCTGGCCTGGCCTGCAAAAAAGTCTGGCCTGGCCTGGCCTTGGGCCTGGCCTGGGGTCTGGCCTGGCCTGGCAAGGCCTGGCCTGGCCTGGCATGAGGCCTGGCCTGGCCTGGCATGAGGCCTGGCCTGACCTGGCCTGGCCTGACATGAGGCCTGGCCTGGCCTGAGACCTTACAAGATTTTTTATCTAATTATTTATAATTTTTGAACTTTAAATTTATAATTATTCATCAATAAAGTATAAATTTTTACTTATTCATTGTTGTAATTTATAAGTATAATACATTAGTTTTAATTAATACATCAATAAAATTTAAAATTTTAATTATTTATTCTTGATTTCTTGTTGATACATTTAATTACTATACATATTCAATGAATATAACTAGTTAGTATATTTAATATTAATAATAAGTTAGTTACTTAGTTGATTAAATATTAATAATAAGTTAATTTATTGTAAATACTAAAGTACTAATATTTAACAATAAAATTTTAGTAATATTCTTTGTTACTTTAATGTTAAATATTAACATTAATTAATACATCAATAAACTAATTTTTAATATTAAATATTAATAATAAGGTTGTTTCTTGTAAATACTCAAGTTCTTCATTAATTTGGATATGCTAAATTCTTGGAGGGATTTATGATTTTGGTTATGTTTTAGGTATTCTGTTGTACTAATTTAAATAAAAATTTCATAAAGTAATTTGAAAACTAACTGGAATTAATTCTTGAGATATAATCATGTAAGAGTTTAATGATCATAAATGAAAAGATATATGTGTGTTTAAACTTTACAAAATATATGTCCAACCGATCCTAGTACGTACTATAAGAAAATAAAATCAAAACTAACTTTATATTCAAAAAATAAAAGTGTAATCTACAGTATTTAAGTAATCTACAATATTTTCTACGAAGTGCATAGTAGACAATTAGACATATATTTAAGAAATCAATTTGTTTTATATTCAAGTTACATCTAAATTACATTTTTTTTGTAATTTAAGATGAATATATTTATTTTTGTTCTAATCATTCAATTTATATTGGTGTGTAGTAGAATGTTAAAATAAAATAAATCTCAAAAATCTTGCATCATTTTTACAAAATTTATTAATTTATATTTTATTATTTATACTTTTAATATTTAATATGTAACATTAAAAAAAAGGACTAGACCAGCCAAGGCTTTGGGCCTGGTCTGGCCTGGCCTGGTCTGGGCCTGGCCTGGCCTGGCCTGCAGGCCTAGCCAGGCCACAACCCAGAGACCAAGGCCTGGCCTGGCCTGGCCTGAAGGCCAAAAGTCAACGGCCTGGCCTGGCCTGGTCAAAGCCCAAGGCCTGGCAGGCCCAGGCCAGGCCAGGCCAGGCCGGCCTGTTGTGCACCTCTAAAAAGGGGTTGCTCCCCAACAACCGGTTGCTGTGGATGGAACCCCTATATATATATATATATATATATATATATATATATATATATATATATATATAGAGTCCGGATCAGGTCCGGACTCCCGGATTTTGTTAAAATCCGGACGTTTTTTTTTTTTTTTTTGTTTTTTTTTTTGAAACAACAAAAAAAAAATTATGGAATTGGAATTTTTACATTATACAGTGTTTTGGCGTTGATTTGGATGCCTATAACAAAACATGTCTGTACATTCTGGGCAGACTGTACATACATTGGTTGGTGTAGGTATTAAAAACACACCCAAAACACTGTATTATTGAAAAATTTCAATTCCATAAATTTTTTTTTTAGTTGTTCTACAAAAAAAAAAAAAAAAAATTTCGGGTCCGGATTTTCTCCCGTCCGGGAGGTCCAGACCTGATCAAATTTCTATATATATATATATATATATATATATATATATATATATATATATATATATATAGTCCGGATCAGGTCCGGACTCCCGGATTTTGTTAAAATCCGGACCTTTTTTTTTTTTTGCTTTTTTTTTTTTGAAACAATTAAAAAAAAAATTATGGAATTAGAATTTTTACATAATATAGTGTTTTGGGCGTGATTTGGATGCCTATACCAAAACATTTCTGTACAGTCTGGGCAGACTGTACATACATTGGTTGGTGTAGGTATTAAAAACACACCCAAAACAATGTATTATGGAAAAATTTCAGTTCCATAATTTTTTTTTTTTTTTAGTTGTTCCATCAAAAAAAAAAACTTTTTGGGTCCGGATTTTCTCCCGTCCGGGAGGTCCGGACCTGATCTAATTTCTATATATATATATATATATATATATAAACAAGAAAATAGGTAAAGTTGGTGTAAAGTCATGTGTTAGCCAATTGCAGATGTTTTACCAAAGGCTCATGGACTTGGAGAATGACTAGCAAGAACAAAGTTGGGTTTTAAAATGGGTGAAATCTTGTCCGAAGTCAATTTTTGTAGAAAAAGATTTGTAAAATAATGAAATATGTCATTCAATGAAAATTTGAAGGTAACCAAGATAAAGTGGTGCATTCTCTCATACAATTTTAAATGAGTTTATTCAAATTGACAATTTTTCACTTATCAAAATACGTACAGAAATATAAATTATTCCATTTAAATTGATCAAGAGGAGAACCAAATAATTATTAATCTCTAACAAAAGTCTTGAAAATTATTACAAGAACGATTTCAAGACCCCAAATGTTGACCTTTCTCTTTTATACCCTAAATCTATATTCATAAAATCAAGGAAATGAGCTAATAATTCTACCTAGTATGAACATTGAAAGCAAGCTTGAAACCTAGCTCCTTAATTAGAGAGGTGCATAGTTGGTTGATTGTCGTATATAATTTGCGGCGGGGTGGCTAGGGCTTATCTAGTGGATCTTAAAATATTGATCAACTTGCAGTATGTACCAGAGGTCGTAAGACTTGAGCTTCAGCCGAAATGTTGGACAACTTAAGAATGGACAAGCTAACTCATGATTGTAAATGTAACAAATTCAGACTTCTGACTTCTGACTTTTCAATGTCTTCAGTTTTTAAGTCAACTTGATGCATTTCTTTTCTCTAACACTTTGACGTACAAGGGACAAAACAAGCTACCTGCTCCGATCCGTTCTAAAAAAGATCATGAGTTAAAATATAATTTTTTATTTATTTTTTTAAAAAAAGATGAATTAAGATACATAAAATTAATGTTATATATATATATATATATCATTTAATGAGATTTGCTAATATATAAAAAATTATCATTTTATATAAATAATCTTACGAGTTCACTAAAAATAAATTTTAATTTTTTTTTTATTCTCAACTCTCAATTCTTCAGTTTTCAAGTCAACTTGATGCACTTCTTTTCTGTGCGTTTAATAAATGGGGATGGGACAAAACAAGCTACGTGGGCAAAACGTAATATACTTGACATTTAATTGGTTGTATAATCATAAAAGTTTTGAAAAATTAAGGGGAAAAAAGATTATAAGTGTGTGATTTAGGTGGATAAATATATTTGAGACTTTAGTACAATACTTGCGTAATACGTAGAGAAATTTGAAATAGAGAAATACTCCATCCGTTTCAATTTTCAAACTATATAATCAAGTTTGAATTTTTAAAATTAATTTGATATATTTTCAATTCAACATAAATATACATTTATGAAATCCTTTTATATTTTCATTAGCTTTTTTTATTTCTAAAATTTCTAATAGCAAGTATATATACCCGTAACTCGTAAGCAAATGTGACAATTACTGGATAAGATGATGTCATGGGTTCGATCATCCATACGTCACACGTGTCCTATTTCTTCATTTGGTTTGAAGTTCGGTACATCCATGCAAGTATTTGGCATTTGATTAGTGTGAAAACTGAAAACATTTGTCCCGAAGATAAGAAAACTAATCCCTGCGAAAATTTAAGTAATTAATACTCAAATGCATGCATGCTTTTCCCAAAGGAAATAGAGAGGGGAAATAATTCAGTTCTTTCTTTTCATGTCACCACATGTCGTTTCTCTTTTAATTCTCCAAAAAATAAATTTTCAATTCCTTTAATTTTCTTTCAAGAGTATATATAGCACCTTTAAATATTTTTTAATTCTTTTCTATTTTTACCCAATAAACTTATGAACCAAATTGAAGACTTGACATTTTAAGAAATTTGTAGTCCTAATTGATTTATAGCTTCCTTATCCTATTTTCCTATTATTAAGGAAACCAAATCTAATTCCATTATGAAGGTGGTGAGTCTAAATTAATTTCAACTTCTGATTTTTAAGGAGATTGAATCACATCTACGTATGGTAACTGACGTAATAAGGAGTCATATTTGCGGCCATAATTCGGGTTCCAGATACATTACAATCTACTTTATGCACTAGAGCAATTTCAAGTACCTCTATTGTTGACGTTTCATGTACTTATTCTCACATTAGAATTATTCGCCGGCGGCCCCGGCCGACACACTTTTTCGCAGGGGCGGATTTAAAAATATTTTCCAGCAAGGGTGGATTTTTCAAAGTCTCAAACCAAATTTGTTTTCTATATTCAAAAAAAAACTTGAATTTATTTCAAAACTTCAACCCAAATTTACATTAAAGAGATTTTTAACAATTGCATTATACACGTCCTAATATCCTAAGAGGATATGACTTTAAGTATCATACAACAACAACAACAACAAAAAAGAAAAGAAAATCAATACTTATTCCTCAAACAGAATGAACAAACATCTAATAATCTATACATTGTGAAACCCTAGATTTTATGAATAAAGATTTAATTTTCTCGAAATATTTTTTTTAATATTATAGTATGGATTTGAGATAATGTTATAGTTGTGGGTATTATTTATAAATTTTGCAAAGTACGCAAGTTGTTGTATAATATTCGATTGGTCGGTGAATATTCGTTTTAACAGGGAATATTCGTACAATGGCACAATCATTGGTGGACCCCACAACGGATTTATTGTCGGATTGAGAAAACGACAAAAATATTTTATGAAAATAACGGCGGAAGTTTTATCGTTAGCTGTTGAAACACTCGGTGTTAAAAGTACAGTAATACGCGTGGTTGCATAGTAGCACATGGTATTGATTATTGATTCTTATGTGAGAAGTCACTCAGTATTGTTCAATCGGGTATTCAGGACACTTTTTGTGTCGGAGTACTATTCACGAGTTACTATTCACGGGTTACTATTCACCTAAATTATTATTCACCCGAATATTATTCACTCGGGTATTTGGGGTAGTTTTCGTGTCGGAGTACTATTCACGAGTTACTATTTACGGGTTACTATTCACACGATTACTATTCACTCTAGTATTGTTCACTTGGGTATTTGGGACACTTTTTGTGTCAGGGTACTATTCCCGAATTACTATTCACGGGATACTATTCACCCGAAAAATATATTTCTTTTCGGTCCAAATCATTTTTAAGTACAATATTATTCCATGAAGAAATGTGCTCATTTTTCAGACCGTTGGTTGAAATTATAATAAAGGTGATAAGTTTTGTTTTATTGGTATTATTAATGTAATAAAACAGAAAAACTTTTTATATAAAACAAAATACTTTTGTAAAGTTATTCTATAAATAGAATATATTATATTCTATTATGCATAGTGTTTTACATAGTAATATCTTTTTATATAAAACAGAATACTTTTACAAAGTTATTTGTTTTATTATACAATAATTAGAATATATTATATTCTATTATGCATAGTGTTTGCATAGTGCCTGCATAGTAAAATTTTTTATAAAGTTATTCATTTTATTAGATTATAAATAGAATATATTATATTTTATTTAAAAGATTTTGCTTTAAATATGGACCGTCAGATTAAAGTAAATCAATCTGGACCGTTCATGAATTAGTTACTATGCAGTCCTTTTTTCTATAAATAGAAGCTCATTCCTTCATTATTTCTTACGAATTCACTGAAACTCTAGAGAGAGAAACTATAGAGAGAGTTCTTCTTCTATAATCTTGAGCGTATTTCTTTAGAGTTTAAGAAAGCTTTGAGCGTAGTGCAAGTTTTCTTCGAGTATATCCTCGACCTACTAGTCGGAGTACTCTTCTTTCAAAGGTAGGGAATATTATTTGTTGTACTCGTAAGGGGTATTATTTCTTTTTGTATTCTTGAAGAGAACTTCTGTTATTCCATTCTTTATTATTCTGTTGGAAAAACCTGTATACGCGGGATACCCTATACTTGGTGAAATTCTTCTAATATTCCGTTCTTTATTATTCTGTCGGAATATCCTGTCTGTGTGTTTACGCCGGACCTGGTTCCATTATTTATTATTATGTCGGAATATTCTGTCTGTGCATTTACGCCGGACCTGGTTCCATTATTTATTATTCTGTTGGAATAACCTGTCTATGCGAAGTACCGCATGCATGGTGATTTTTGTTGTTATTCCATTCTTTATTATTCTGTTGGAACATCCTGTCGGTGCGAATTTCGCCTGACCTGGTTCCGTTATTATTATTCTGTTAGAATAACCTGTCTATACAAAGTACCGCATGTATGGTGATATCTTTTGTTATTCCATTTTTTATTATACTCAGTTGGTTAAAGTTTTGACTTCTATACTCCATAAAATTTGTGGAATATCCTTGATATTTGCGCTTCATCTAGTATCTTTTCATGAAAATATTCTTCTGAGCATTCTTGAATTTTACTCTACAAAGCAGTATCATGTTAACAATTTGGACGTTAATAGTTTCTAAATAAATTAATTCTTGAACTTGTTTTATTGAATTCTTATATCATTGTCATCATCCTCATGTTTATATTTTTTTGAAAGTCATCTGTGGCCTGTAGTGCATAGATGGACTTGGTATGATTATGACCAGGGATTATTCGGTATAATCATAACCGTAATGTTACAAATGATGTGGAAAAAGTCCGCATTAGCCCGTAGTGCATTGATGGACAGTTTTTGGTATGATTATGGCTATGGATTCTCTTTGGTCGTAGTGCAAAGATGAATTGTTTTATGGCATGATCAGGACCGTTGATGAAAATATGATTATCGTAAGCCGTAGTGCATGGATAATTCGTGGTCGTGATACTAAACAATATCTTTGACCGTAGTGTAGGGGTGATTCGATGATGTGGATTATTTATTAAGCTGAGTCCCAGCGATAAAAGTGATGAAAAACCTTTTAAATCATAAAAGATAGTAGATTTTATTCTCTACTTGACTCTTTTAATGGATTGCTTGTTCCGCTGCAGTTAAAATCGATGTTTGTTATATTGTATCAGTTTAACACTGTTGAAGGCTAACGATAATTTATTCTGCATTATCTTAGTCATAATATTTTTACTGAGCTAGTTGAGCTCACCCTTTCTTTCACTGTTCTCTTCAGGAAATGAGAACGTAGCTGGAACTAGTCGGGGAATAGAGTGATGGTCCTAGATGGTGCATTAGTAGTCCTCATTATTCTGTGAGATAGTATCTTAATAAATGTAATGAGGACTCCATTGAGTTTGTATACTCTCTAGAGGACATTACCCGTGTTGAAACTCTCAGCTATCTTTTGTCGTATTGTACACGACAATTGTATTATTAAGTTGTATTTGAATTTTTGTACCATGTAAGTGGCGACCCAAGATGGATGACGTATACCTGATTTTGGGGGCGTCACAGTTGGTATCAAAGCTTAGGGATATGATCTCTGGCTAGGATGTGAGAATAGAACTAGGAGGGGAGAGATGGAGAATTCATTCGCTAGTATAATCTACCTAAGTTTATTTGGTATTTAATTGGTCGGTCAGAGTATATGGATAATATGTGATATGTTAATTAATCCTTGTTTTCTGACAGTGTTTGAAAATGGCATATAAAAATGCTGAGATAAGCAATGAAGCACATGAGACCGTTGAGTCAGCTTAACCAAAAGGTAACTACTAACAACACGATAATAATCATACCGGTGGCAACGGCCATCAAAACAATGATAACCATCGTGGGGAAAATTATCATGCCAAGAATGGTAACCACTTCGGTGGTAATCAAGGCCAAGATAATAGAAGTGGAAATTTTAAGAAGAGAAGGTCATTTAGCTCGATTTTGTCATATAGTGAAGTCAAGTCCAGCTGGGACGGTGGTACCAAAGGCGGATACGGACAAAACAAAGTCGGTGGTTTCAGGAAGAGCGTTTTTCGTGATTCTCAAAAATTGAGTAACCCGAACGAAGTTAGCACGGGTTAGTTAATTATAAATTCTTACGAAGTCTATACCGTATTAGATACCAGTTTTACTCATTCTTTTATCTCTCTTGCTTGCGTTCAAATTTTAAATTTGACTTCGGAGAAATTAGACTTTGACTTATATATTAGTTGAAACTTCGATAGTAGAAACCTTCGTTACCTCCACTGTTTATAAATCTTGTTCAAAACAACACTTTCACTGTAAAACCCCAACTTTTTGAATAAAGATGAATTTTCTATAAATATTATTTTTGAATATTATGGAGTGAAATTGATATAATAGTTGTGGGTAATATTTATAAATTTTGCAAAATACGCAAGTTGTTATATAATATTCGATTGGTCGGGGAATATTCGTTTTAACAGGGAATATTAGTACAACGACACAATCATTGGTGGACCCCACAACGGAATTATTGTCAGATTTAGAAAACGACAAAAATACTTTATAAAAATAACGGCAGAAGTTTTACCGTTAACTGTTGAAACACTCGGTGTTAAAAGTATAGTAGTACGCGTGGTTGCATAGCAGCATACGGTATTAATTATTGATGCTTAAGTGATAAGTCACTCAGTTTTGTTGGTATTATTAATGTAATAATACAGAAAATCTTTTTATATAAAACAGAATACTTCTATAAAGTTATTCTATAAATAGAATATATTATATTTTATTATGCATAGTATTTGCATAGTGCCTGCATAGTATTTGCATAGTAAAATCTTTTATAAAGTTATTCGTTTTATTAGATTATAAATAGAATATATCTATCTAATAAAACACAAATGATTTTGAATTTCCCGCTCATTCAATAAATCATCTGGGCCGTCCAAAGTTTGGGATAAATCTCACCATCCATCTATCTAATAAAATACAATCTATCTAATTCTATCTATCTATATCTATATTCTATATATCTAATTATATCTAATAAATTATATCTAATAAAATACAAATAATTTTGAATTTTCCGCTCACTCAATAAATCATCTAGGACGTCCAAAGTTTGGGATAAATTCCACCATCCATCTATCTAATAAAATACAAATAATTTTAAATTTCTCGCTCACTCAATAAATCATTTGGGTCGTCTAAAATTTGAAATAAATCCCAACGTCCATAGTGCCGGAGGCACGGGACTGTTGCTAGTTATATTTTATTTTGCTTTAAATATGGACCGTTGGATTAAAGTAAATCAATCTCGACCGTTCATGAGTTAGTTACTATGCATTCCATTTTTCTATAAATAGAAGCTCATTCATTCATTATTTTCTTACGAATTCACTGAAACTCTAGAGAGATAAACTATAGAGAGAAAGAAGAAAGTATTTTACTACTTCACTACTTATATATTCAGTACTCTTCTTCTTAAGGTAGGGAATATTATTTGTTGTACTCGTAAGGAGTGTTATTCTTTCTTATTCATGAATAAAACTGTTGTTATTCCAATTCTTATTATTCTGTTGGAATAACCTATATACGCGGTCTACCCTATACTTGGTGACATTCTTCTATTATTCTGTTGAAACATCCTGTCTGTGTATTTTACACCGGACCTAGTTCTGTCTTTATTATTATTCCGTTGAAACATCATGTCTGTGTGTTTTACACCGGACCTGGTTCCGTCTTATTATTATTCTGTTGGAATATCTTGTCTGTGTGTTTTACACTGGACCTGGTTCCGTCTTTATTATTCTATTGGAACATCATGTCGGTGTAAATTTTGCCTGACCTGATTCCGTTATTATTCTGTTGGAATAAACTGTCTATGCGAAGTACCGCATGCATGGTGATTTCTTTTGTTATTCCATTCTTTATTATACTCAATTGGTTAAAGTTTTGACTTCTATACTCCGTGAAATTAGTAGAATATCCTTGATATTTGTGCTTCATCCAGTATCTTTTCATGGAAATATTCTTCTGATCATTCTTGAATTTTACTCTACAAAACAGTATCATGTTGACAATTTGGACGTTAATAATTCCTGGATAAAATAATTCTTGAACTTGTTTTATTGAATTCTTATATCATTGTCATCGTCCTCATGTTTATATTTTTGTTGAAAGTCATCTGTGGCCTGTAGTGCATAAATGGACTTGGTATGATTATGACCAGGGATTATTCGGTGTAATCATGACCATAATGTTACAAATAATGTGGTAAAAGTTCTCATTGGCCCGTAGTGCATTGATGGACAGTTGTTGGCATAATCATGACCATTAATGAATACACAAATATTCTTGGCCCGTAGTGCATGGATAATTGTGGTCGTGATACTAAAGAATATCCTTGACCGTAGTGCAGGGGTGATTCGATGATGTGGAATATTTATTAAGCTGAGTCTCAGCGATAACAGTGATGAAAAACTTTTTAAATCATAAAAGATAGTAGATTTTATTTTCTACTTGACTCTTTTAATGGATTGCTTTTTTCGTTGTAGTTAAACTTGATGTCTATTATATTTTATCAGTTTAACATTGTTGGAAACTAATGATAATTTATTCTGCATTATCTTAGTCATAATATTTCTTACTGGGCTAGTTGAGCTCACCCTTTCTTTCACTGTTCTCTTCAGGAAATGAGAATATAGCTGGGACGAGTCGGGGAACGGAGTGATGGTCAAGAGGATAGCATTAGTAGTCCTCATTATTCTGTGAAATAGTGTGATAATAATTGTAATGAGGACTCCTTTTGAGTTTTTATAATCTCTTGTAGATAATATTTGTATTCAAACTCACAGTTTATGTTTGTCGTATTGTACACGACAGATGTATTAGTAAGTTGTATTTGAATTCTGTACCATGTATCTGACGACCCAAGATGGGTGATGTATACCTAATTTTGGGGGTGTCACATTCACGTTACGTTTCGATCTTGTCTCTTTGAAAATACTTGCCTTTGATGAGATTTTAGGAATCGATTGGTTAATTACTCATCATGCTTTTTGTGACGACCCCAAAATAGATCCATTCCACCCAACCCATTCTGAGTTGTCAAATACATGGTACAGAAACAACTACAACTTTTACAACCCATAAGCTGTGAGTTTGAATACAAACATTGTCATCTAGACAATATCCACATGCAAATAAATCCCCATCATAATTATTGATACATAATGTTACAAAAAATGGTGAGGACTACTAAACAACTCTCTCTAGAACCTTCATTCCATACCCCGACTAGCACTCGCTACATTCTCGCCTCCTGAGAAGAAAAATGGAACAACAAGGAAAAAGGGTGAGCTCAACTAGCCCAGTAAAGAATATTATGACTAAGATAATGTACAACAAATTATCCTTAGTCTTCAACAGGGAAAAATCTGATAGAATACAATAGACAACAAGTTTTAGATCAACAACTGCAGCGGAAACAACAATTCATTAGAAGGGTTAAGTAGAGAATAAAATCTACTAACATCTATGAATTTAAAAGTCCATCATCAATATTTTATCCCTGTAACATCAATCAATATATATCTCAATCAAATCAAATATTCATCTTTGCACTACAGGCCAAAGATATTCATCAGTCGGTCATGTTCATCTAAACACCTGTTCATCTTTGCACTACGGGCCAAAGATATTCATCAATTGTTCATGTTCATCTCAACACCTGTACATCTTTGCACTACGAGCCAAAGATATTCATAATAAAATCAACCATCTTTGCACTACAGGCCAAAGATATTCAGTAACACCATCATTTAGGACTGAGGATGATGAAAAATATTTTAAAGGAAACGAATCCAGTGAAACAAAATAACAAGTATTAAGGATTCGTACTCTAAACAATCCGAGTTCAAAAATACTTCATAAATAATCATACTGAAGTAAAATTCAAGAATGATCAAAACATGGATAAAATCAAAGCTAGTATCCAGAATAGATATTTTGGACAAAAAGAAGAAATTTCATTTTTTGGTGAATAGTGTCGTATTCGTGAATAGTGCCGTATACGTGAATAATGCCGTATACGTGAATAGTAACTCCGACGCCAAAAGATAGAAATTTCACAAAAAATATCTTCACGCTTCGTGAATAGTACTCGTGAATAGTAACTCGTGAATAGTAACTCATGAATAGTAACTCGTGAATAGTAACTCATGAATAGTAACCCCGACATGAAAAAGTTCCAAATTTGATAAAAATTTTCAACCAACATTTCAGCATCATGATATTGAAGAAATAATATCATTTGAGAAGAAAATAACATCCTTTACCTCGAAAGACAGTACTTCTAGTTAAAACACCGGATATAGGCTATGACTTGAACTTGCACCGTATAGCAATACTCAAAGTATACTCAAAATACTCACAAGAATACGCTCGATAATATAGAGAGAGAAAACTTCAGTTTCTGGTGTGATTTTCAATTCTAACCTAAGCACCTATTTATAGGAAATTGCTTAGAACACCAAAGCAGAAAATTTAATAAAATATTATATATTTTTTTAAAAATTCTACGCCCACTCTTTCAGATCTGATTTCAGCAACATGACACATGCTTTCTTCTAGAAAAATAAATAAAAAACGTTTTTATTATTTAAAATAATTAAAACTTCCAAGAATCAATTATTTCGGAGCTTCAGAACTTCAATAATTCACAATAAATAGCCCTTTTGCCAGAAAATTCGAATCTCGCGACTTTTAATAGGAAATTCAATTCTCTACAACTTTGCAGAAGGAAGTTTTTCCAAATTCCAAACAGAAATTGACCGAAATCCACAAACGGACGATTTTACAGACTATAATCAAATTTTCAGTCAAGAAATAGGTCTACCGACACACAAAATCTGTTTTTAATAATTATTGCAACAAAAATACTCTTTCTCCTCATAAACTCATATATCCCACATTCATTATAAAAATATCACCGTTAATATATTATTAAAATATTATATTTAAATGAATTATTTTATCAGAAAAAGATAAAATATTAATTTTCAACAATTGTCACATTAAAATTTTCTCCATCTATATCCACATAAAATCAATATTTTCCTCATCATATAAATCAATAATTTAATTATTCACAAATAATATTACAGAATCACAATACTGACAACCAGGCTGTTCCCAGGAAAGAGGGGGCTTTCCAATAAGAATTTCTCCTTACTGGCGCGCAATTAGGTGACCAAACCTCTCCTTAGACAGAACTTTCTAGACATTGCCAATAATGTTATCAAATAATATTATTCGGATAATATGAATTATTGCTTCGATAATGGAAAATATTGTGTAGTGACAATTATTGAAACAACAGTAAAATATCAATGCAGCAATTATTGAATCAATAACACAAAATACTGAACAGTAATTACTGTAACAATTATTGAGTAGTGCCTTCTTACGTAAGAATCAATAATTGGTGCAATACCGTGTGCTACTGTGCAACAACGCGTATTACTGTGTTTTAACCACCGAGTATTCCAACAGTATTAACGGTAACAACAACGCCGTTTTTTATAAACAACTTATACTTGTCGTTTTCTTCATCCAATCGCTTTCCGTTATGGGGCCCACAAAAGACTGCGCCGTCGTACGAATATTCCCCGACAGCAAGAATATTCCACGACCAAACGAATATTCCTCGTCAACAATGAATATTTTATAATCACCTGCTTATTTAAAATATTTGCGCATTTTACTCATAACTAACCACATTAATCAAATTCACCCTTACTATTTCAAAATAAAAAATAGAAGAAATTCCATTTTTATTTAAAAAAAATTCGGGGTCTTACATCCTCCCCTCCTTATGAAATTTCGTCCTCGAAATTGACGTACGTAACTGGTGTTTCAAAAAAGTAAAGATACCTCACTTTCATTTCCGTTTCCAACTCCAATGTCATTTCCTCTATAGCATGATTCCTCCACAAAACTTTAACTTGTGGTATGACCTTCGTGCGTAGGATATGCTCCTTCCCATCCAACATCTTGACAGGTACCTCCTCGTACGTTAAGTCTTCGGCTATCTCGTCCGGTTCTAACTCAATGACGTGGTTCGAGTCGTCCACATCGGTACATAAAAAAAAACGTTATAAACACGCGACATACTTGGCGGTAAAACGAGTCTATAGGCCACAGTTCCTATTCGATCGAGAATTTCAAATGGATTAATTAATCGAAGGTTTGAGCTTTGCTCACATCGCCAATTCTCGCTTTTGAAATAACAACTTCTTGTACCTCATTCTTCATATTCATCAGCTCCGGTGTGTAGCTTGAACAGCTTTAACGTTATCGATTAAAGTCAATTATACTCGTATATCATCACGTGGGCACCTAGAGTTTTTATCTCCATCTCTATTATTTGTAAATTATACGAAATGAGTCTTTGACAATATCGTACTCGTACTTGTATACGATCTTCTACTCAACACGTCAGCTACAACGTTCACTTTTTCAGGATGACATGGTCAGAACATGTGCTGAAATGAGTCTCCTCTTGAGTTCTTCGAAGCTCTTCCCACATTCCTTGCTCCATTCGAATTTTGTATCTCTACGAGTCAGCTGCGTTAATGGAATAGCGATTCGAGAATATCCTTCAACGAATCTCCGATAATAATCAACTAAGCCTAGAAAGCTACGTATTTCGATTACCGACTTAGGTTGTTCTCAACTATGACTCATATCCCAACCTTGGATAGCACGTTACAATGACACCTATCAGTTTACTATCGCACGAATATTGTGTCCCCTATGAAGAGTCTGGCTTCGGTGCATTCCACAAAGGAAATCACCAGATAAAGGCTCGGGTATCAACTTCTACAGTTGGGTTTTTAACTCCTGAAGTTCAATAGGAGCCATTCGATATGAGATTTTAGAAATGGATTTTGTACCGGATTCAAAGTCAATACAAAATTCAATATCATACTCTGGGAGTAGGCCAAGAAATTCTTCAGAAAATACGTCAGAAAATTCACTAACAACAGAAATATCATTCAAATCTGATGTACTTTTGTTTAAGTCCATGACATGGGCTAAGAAAACTTGACATCCGTTTTTCAATAAACGAATGACTTCATGGCTTGATATAAAAATGGTTGACTTCAATGGTTTGATTGCTTGAGTTCGAATATCAGGTTGCTTAAGAATATGAAAACTAACAACCTTACGAAAGCAATCAATTTTGGCATGATGAGTAGTTAACCAATCAATCCCCAAAATCACATCAAAAGCAAGTATCTTTAAAGAAATAAGATCAACAGGTAATGTGATGGTGCCAACTTGAATCAAGCAAGATTTCTAAACAACGGATGTAATGAAAGTTTCTCCTAACGGAGTCTCCATAGATAGGTCAAAGTCTAATTTCTCCATAGTCAAGTTCAAACGTTGAGCGCAAGCAAGAGAGATAAAAGAATGGGTAGAACCGGTACCTAGTAAGGTATAAACTTCGCAAAAATTATAATTAACTAACCCGTCCTATCTTCGTTCGGGTTCCTCGCATTTTGACCGGTCACGACAAACGCTCTTCCAGGAACCGTTGACTTTGACTTTTCTGGGACAGCCTTTTGAATCACCATCCCCGCTGGAATTGGTTTCACTACCGTACACTCTCGAGCGATATGTCCTTCCTTTCCACAATTATAGCATACCTTGAACTGTTGTGGGCAGTTTGGGCTGATATGTCCCTCTTTCCCGCATTTGTAACATACGACCGGTGGTCTTTCTCCTCCCTTGGAACCAGTTGCTGCTGGCACTGTCGTCTTCACATGGTCGTTGTTAAATCTCCTCTTTTTAAAATCTCCTCCCAACTCGCTTCTTCTATTTTCATGGCCGTGATTACCACCAGAGTGGTTACCACCTTTGCCCGTATTCTTCTTTCTCCGTTGATTATCGTTATTCTGATGACTGCTATCTTCGGTATGATCCTGGTTATGGTCCCTCGGTTGAACGTACTCGTTATCTCGCTCTAACAACTGAGCCCTGTTGACAACATCTGAATAGATAGAAAATTTATGAGAAATGAGATACTGACGTATGCCGGGTTTCAAACCTCTCAGAAACATCCGCGTCATACGTTCCTCATTCTCCACCAAATGAGGTGCAAACCTGGATAACTCCGCGAACTTCGCCTCGTACTGGGACACCGTCATGTTATTCTGCTCTAATCTAATAAACTCCACTTCCTTCATATGGCGAATACTTTCAGGAAAGTATTTTTCGTTGAAAAGTTTCTGAAACGTCTCCCATGACATGCTGAGTGCGGCTGGATGTGTACGCTTCACAGACTCCCACCAGTAGTCTGCCTCGCCACGGAACATAAAGGTTGCGAATGGAACCTTCTGTTCCTCCGTGTATCCCAAGACATCGAATATCTTAGTAATTTGTTTGACCCACGTTTCCGCCATGATCGGATCGGGCTTTCCCTTAAATTCTGGTGGTCCCAACTCTTTGAACTGCTTGGCTGTGACCACCCGTGAATTGCTATCATTTCCTCCTGTATTCTGTACACGAGTCTCCCTCGTCTGGTTTTGCATGAACTGAAAAAAACTCCTAAACATCCCGTCGTTCATCGTCTGCTCAGTGGCGTTGTTCACAGGAGGTACATTGCCAGCCTGTTGTACGTTCTCCTCGTTGGTAAGTACAGGCATCTCCACGGTCTCATTTACTCCACTGTTAACATTCTCAGTCGACATCCTCAAATACTGTCATAAAACAAGGGTTAATTAAACAAATAAACAAATCACATAATACCCCTATATTATGACCGACCAACAAATAAGCTTAGGTAGGACAAACTAGCGAAGGATTTACTCGTCTCTCCCCTCCTAGTTCTATTCCCCGATCTCCGCCAGAGATCATATCCCTAAGCTCTGATACCAACTGTGACGACCCAAAATAGATCCATTCCACCCAACCCATTCTGAGTTGTCAAATACATGGTACAGAAACAACTACAACTTTTACAACCCATAAGCTGTGAGTTTGAATACAAACATTGTCATCTAGACAATATCCACATGCAAATAAATCCCCATCATAATTATTGATACATAATGTTACAAAAAATGGTGAGGACTACTAAACAACTCTCTCTAGAACCTTCATTCCATACCCCGACTAGCACTCGCTACATTCTCGCCTCCTGAGAAGAAAAATGGAACAACAAGGAAAAAGGGTGAGCTCAACTAGCCCAGTAAAGAATATTATGACTAAGATAATGTACAACAAATTATCCTTAGTCTTCAACAGGGAAAAATCTGATAGAATACAATAGACAACAAGTTTTAGATCAACAACTGCAGCGGAAACAACAATTCATTAGAAGGGTTAAGTAGAGAATAAAATCTACTAACATCTATGAATTTAAAAGTCCATCATCAATATTTTATCCCTGTAACATCAATCAATATATATCTCAATCAAATCAAATATTCATCTTTGCACTACAGGCCAAAGATATTCATCAGTCGGTCATGTTCATCTAAACACCTGTTCATCTTTGCACTACGGGCCAAAGATATTCATCAATTGTTCATGTTCATCTCAACACCTGTACATCTTTGCACTACGAGCCAAAGATATTCATAATAAAATCAACCATCTTTGCACTACAGGCCAAAGATATTCAGTAACACCATCATTTAGGACTGAGGATGATGAAAAATATTTTAAAGGAAACGAATCCAGTGAAACAAAATAACAAGTATTAAGGATTCGTACTCTAAAAAATCCGAGTTCAAAAATACTTCATAAATAATCATACTGAAGTAAAATTCAAGAATGATCAAAACATGGATACAATCAAAGCTAGTATCCAGAATAGATATTTTGGACAAAAAGAAGAAATTTCATTTTTTGGTGAATAGTGTCGTATTCGTGAATAGTGCCGTATACGTGAATAGTAACTCCGACGCCAAAAGATAGAAATTTCACAAAAAACATCTTCACGCTTCGTGAATAGTACTCGTGAATAGTAACTCATGAATAGTAACTCGTGAATAGTAACTCGTGAATAGTAACTCATGAATAGTAACCCCGACATGAAAAAGTTCCAAATTTGATAAAAATTTCCAACCAACATTTCAGCATCATGATATTGAAGAAATAATATCATTTGAGAAGAAAATAACATCCTTTACCTCGAAAGACAGTACTTCTAGTTAAAACACCGGATATAGACTATGACTTGAACTTGCACCGTATAGCAATACTCAAAGTATACTCAAAATACTCACAAGAATACGCTCGATAATATAGAGAGAGAAAACTTCAGTTTCTGGTGTGATTTTCAATTCTAACCTAAGCACCTATTTATAGGAAATTGCTTAGAACACCAAAGCAGAAAATTTAATAAAATATTATATATTTTTTTAAAAATTCTACGCCCACTCTTTCAGATCTGATTTCAGCAACATGACACATGCTTTCTTCTAGAAAAATAAATAAAAAACGTTTTTATTATTTAAAATAATTAAAACTTCCAAGAATCAATTATTTCGGAGCTTCAGAACTTCAATAATTCACAATAAATAGCCCTTTTGCCAGAAAATTCGAATCTCGCGACTTTTAATAGGAAATTCAATTCTCTACAACTTTGCAGAAGGAAGTTTTTCCAAATTCCAAACAGAAATTGACCGAAATCCACAAACGGACGATTTTACAGACTATAATCAAATTTTCAGTCAAGAAATAGGTCTACCGACACACAAAATCTGTTTTTAATAATTATTGCAACAAAAATACTCTTTCTCCTCATAAACTCATATATCCCACATTCATTATAAAAATATCACCGTTAATATATTATTAAAATATTATATTTAAATGAATTATTTTATCAGAAAAAGATAAAATATTAATTTTCAACAATTGTCACATTAAAATTTTCTCCATCTATATCCACATAAAATCAATATTTTCCTCATCATATAAATCAATAATTTAATTATTCACAAATAATATTACAGAATCACAATACTGACAACCAGGCTGTTCCCAGGAAAGAGGGGGCTTTCCAATAAGAATTTCTCCTTACTGGCGCGCAATTAGGTGACCAAACCTCTCCTTAGACAGAACTTTCTAGACATTGCCAATAATGTTATCAAATAATATTATTCGGATAATATGAATTATTGCTTCGATAATGGAAAATATTGTGTAGTGACAATTATTGAAACAACAGTAAAATATCAATGCAGCAATTATTGAATCAATAACACAAAATACTGAACAGTAATTACTGTAACAATTATTGAGTAGTGCCTTCTTACGTAAGAATCAATAATTGGTGCAATACCGTGTGCTACTGTGCAACAACGCGTATTACTGTGTTTTAACCACCGAGTATTCCAACAGTATTAACGGTAACAACAACGCCGTTTTTTATAAACAACTTATACTTGTCGTTTTCTTCATCCAATCGCTTTCCGTTATGGGGCCCACAAAAGACTGCGCCGTCGTACGAATATTCCCCGACAGCAAGAATATTCCACGACCAAACGAATATTCCTCGTCAACAATGAATATTTTATAACCACCTGCTTATTTAAAATATTTGCGCATTTTACCCATAACTAACCACATTAATCAAATTCACCCTTACTATTTCAAAATAAAAAATAGAGGAAATTCCATTTTTATTTAAAAAAAATTCGGGGTCTTACACTTTTCGTAAGGTTGTTAGCTTTCATATTCCTAACCAACCTGTTATGCGAATTCAAGAAACCAAACCACTAAAGTCAATCATTAAAATATCAAGCCATAAGTAAAGAGCCCCGGTCCTTTCGTTGTTGACTTTCTTGTGTGGAATGCACCGAAGCCAGACTTTCTGTAGGCAACGTCGTAAATGACGATGGCAAGTTAATAGGTATCAATGTGACGTACTATCCAAGTCTTGGATGAGGGTCACAGTTTTGAATGATATTTCTATTGTTAATAAATTTCTTGACGTATTCTTGAAGACTTCTTAGGCTACCCCTAGAGCGTGGAATCGAATTTTGTATTGACCCTAGTACAAAACCCATTTCTAAAACCCTCAAATATTTCTTTACTTAAAACGAACGTAACATGCGCCAAAGACGTTCACTCGAGTTGTTGAAGATTACGATCGTACCATGCAATACCATCGTAGAAAAAGCGAACATGGTAGCTAACGCGTTGAGTACAAGATCGTATGCGGTTATAAGTGTGAATAAACGAACCCCCGTGAAGATAACAAATATACGAGTAGAATCGACTTTAATCGATAAAGTTAAAGCCGCTCAAGCTACACACCCGGAGCTGATGAATGTGAATAATTTAGAAGGTTAAAGATGGTGTTATTCTAGAAGCAAGAATCGACGAAGAGAGAAAATCTCAACCATCGGTTTAATTGGCCCATTTGAAATCCTCGATCGAGTAAGAACTGTGGCATATAGACTCGTTTTACCGCCAAGAATGTCGTGTATTCATAACATTTCTTTTCACGTATCGATGTTACGTAAATATGTGGACGGCCCGAACCACATTATTAATTTAGAACCGGACGAGATAACGGATGATTTAACGTGTAAGGAGATACGTGTTAAAATCATGGATAAGAAGAATCTTATTCAACACTCAAAGGTTATACATCAAGAGTTAGAATTTGAAATGAAGTCGAGGTATCCTCACTTGTTCAGCATACCAAGTAGGTACGAAAATTTCGAGGGCGAAATTTCATAAGGATGGGAGATTGTGAGACCCCATATTTTATGAATAAAAATTTAATTTTCTCGAAATATTTTCTTTAATATTATGGTGTGGATTTGAGATAATGTTATAGTTGTGGGTAGTATTTATAAATTTTGCAAAGTACGCAAGTTATTGTATAATATTCGATTGGTAGGGGAATATTCGTTTTAACAGGGAATATTCGTACAACGACACAATCATTGGTAGACCCCATAATGAAATTATTGTCGAATTGAGAAAATGACAAAAATATTTTATGGAAATAATGGCGGAAGTTTTATCCTTAACTGTTGAAACACCCGGTGTTAAAAGTACAGTAATACGTGTGGTTGCATAGTAGCACACGATATTGATTATTGATGCTTATGTGAGAAGTCACTCAGTATTGTTAAATCGGGTATTCGGGACACTTTTTGTGTCGAAGTACTATTCACGAGTTGCTATTCACAGGTTACTATTCACCCGAATATTATTTACTCGGGTATTTGGGGTATTTTTCATGTCGGAGTACTATTCACGAGTTACTATTCATGGATTACTATTCGCCCGATTACTATTCACTCTAGTATTGTTCACTCGGGTATTTGGGATACTTTTTATGTCAGGGTACTATTCACAGGATACTATTCCCGAATTACTATTCACGGGGTACTATACACCCGAAAAATATATTTCTTTTCGGTCCAAATCATTTTTAAGTACAATATTATTCCATGAAGAAATATGCTAATTTTTCAGACCGTTGGTTGAAATAATTAATATTATCTGAATAATATTATTAAAAAATATTATTCGCAATGTCTAGAAAGTTCTGTCTAAGGAGAGATTTGGTCACCTAATTGCGCGCCAGTAAGGAAAATTTCTTATTAGAAAGCCCCCTCTTTCCTGGGAACGGCCTGGTTGCCAGTACTGTGATTCTGTAATATTATTTGTGAATAATTAATTATTGATTTATATGATAAGGAAAATATTTATTTTATGTGGATATAGATGGAGAAAATTTTTAAAGTGACAATTGTTGAAAATTGATATTTTATCTTTTCTGATAAAATAATATTTTATTATATTTTTATAATATAATAATGATGATATTTTTACAATGAATGTGGGATATATGATTATATAAGGATGAAGAGTATTTGTGTTATAAAAGTTGTTTAAAACATGTTAAACATGTTGGTGGACCCATTTCTTGGCTGAAATTTTATTATAGCCTATAAAATCGTCCATATGTGGATTTCGGTCAATTTCTGTTTGGAATTTGGAAAAACTTTCTTCTGCAAAGTTGTAGAGAATTGAATTTTCTATAAAAATTTGCGAGATTCGAATTTTCTGATAAAAGGGCTATTTATTATGAATTATTGAAGTTCCAAAGTTCCGGAATAATTAATTTTTGTAAGTTTAAAATATTTTAAATCACTAAAACGTTTTTGGTGAGTTGATGGGCCCCAATTGTATGGTAAATGTGCTGAAGTTGGATTGTCAAAGTGTGCGTATTATTTTTATAAAAATATTAATATTATATTAAATTTTCTGCTTTGGTGTTCTAAGCAATTTCCTATAAATATGTGCTTAGGTTAGAATTGAAAATCACACCAGAAACTGAAGTTTTCTCTCTATTTTTCTCTCTATATTATCGAGTGTATTCTTGTGAGTATTTTGATATCTTGAGTGTTGTTATACGGTGCAAGTTCGTTCAGCGTTATTCCAGTCAGAAGTACTGCTCTTTTGAGGTAAAGGATAGTAAGGGATTGTAAGGGAGATTATTCTCTTCATAAATGATATTATTTCTTCAATATCATTATGCTGAAATATTGGTTTGAACTTTTTATCAAATTTGAAACTTTTTCATGTAGGGGTTACTATTCATGAGTTACTATTCTCGAAGCGTGATGATGTTTTTTGTGAAATTTCTATCTTTGGGTGTCGGAGTTACTATTCACGTATATGGCACTATTCACATATACGACACTATTCACCGAAGAATAAAATTTCTTCTTTTTATCCAAAATATCTATTATGGATACTAGCTTTGATTGTATCCATGTTTTGATCATTTTTGAATTTTACCCCACTCTGGTTATTTATGAAGTATTTTTTAATGAGAATTGTTTAAAGTACGAATCCCTAATATTTGTTCTTTTGTTTTACTGGATTCGTTTTCTTTAAAATATTTTTCATCATTCTCAGTCCTAAATGATGATATAATTGAATATCTTTGGCCTGTAGTGTAAAGATGAATGATTTCTGATGAATATCTTTGGCTCGTAGTGCAAAGATGAACAGGTGTTTAGATGAACATGACCAACTGATGAATATCTTTGGCCTGTAGTGCAAAGATGACTTATTGATGAATATCTTTGGCCCGTAGTGCAAAGATGAATGATTTTTGATGAATATCTTTGGCATGTAGTGCAAAGATGGACTGTTGATGAATATCTTTGGCCCGTAGTGCAAAGATGAATTTATTAGTAGGATTATGAACATGAACTGTGATTTGGTATAACCATGATCTTTGATGTTTCAGGTGATGAAAATTATCTTTGTCCTGAACGAGGAAAGGAATTTAGAACAACAATTATGATTATGAGTTATACATGTGATTGTGGACAGGAATTGTTGATTGATGTTACAGGGATAAAACATTGTTGGTGGACTTTTAACATGGAGAAGATAATAGATTTTATGGTCTATTTGACTCTTCTAATGGATTGCTCGTTCCGCTACAACTATGGTTGAAAAGTTTTATCATCTACCATATGTTCTAAATCTCTGATTTATTACTGTTGAAGGCTATTGATAATTTATTTATCTTTAGTCATGATATTCTTTACCGAGCTAGTTGTGCTCACCCTTTTGCTTCACAATTCCTTTCAGATAATAAAAGTGTAGCTGGGTCGAGCAGGGGAATAACAAGGGAATAGAACGGTGGTCTATAGATGTTGAGGGTGAAGTGAATTTAACTTGGAAGGGTGTTTTTCCACTATCATACAAGATGTCTAATGACATACAACCTCATGTCATCATAAGACAGGGTTGTGCTCATCTACTTGCTGAGTATATCTACCAGCACTATCTATATGATCTTGAAGTCTATTTGAAATATAATTCTCAATTAGAGACAGTGGAGATAATGATATGTCAAGAGAAGACTCGCCATTGGGAAGAATATGATAGTAATCTTCTCGTTTTTCTTTGGGGTCTATTGGATCAACCAAGGATAATTATGTGGCCATATGATATCTATCATAACCTAGAAGCATGGCCTCCCATGTACGAAGGTTTTCTTGAGCACTTCCCAAAGATTCTAATTTTTAAAACAGTTTTCGACTATACATTTATGTAAGGTGTCATTATGAGGTGCTGTCCACGGTTGGGACATGAGTCACAGTTGATATATATTTGTATCCAAACTCACAGTATATGTGTTGTTGTATTTTGCATGACAATTATTGTAATAAAATTGTAGTTATTTTCTGTACCATGTATTTGGTGACTCAGAATGGGTTGGATGGAATGAGCCTATTTTGGAGTTGTTACACTGAATCAAATGGTTGGGTGTTATTTCATACCGAATGAGCTCAGAAAATATACCTTGCCACATAGGCAAGTCAAAACAATGCCACACAGACAAGTCAAATGATGCCACACAGGCAAGTCAAATGATGTCACACAGGCAACTAAAATAATGTCGCACAGGCAAATCACACATTGGACCGCAAATCCAAATGTATGCAAATCGGATATGTGTGTTTGGAACAATATCACAAATCCGCAGAACAGAAAACTAGGGTTAACCCATACGCTTCCCACAACAAAACACCAAATGGCCCATTTACTCCAGAGCCCAAAATGGAGATGTCGTGGACTAATCACACTGCCACGGAAAGTGTCATGTCTATCGTGCCAAGACGACATGTCTGTGGTACCCTCACAGGTGGTTATAGTTCAGGTATACCCTACGGTACATTCTAACAAAAATATCATATCACAACACATGCGACATAATATACCATCAAAATAGGTATCGTGCCACAACACATGCGACATAATACCAACAAAAGGGTTCTATATGTTCATGTTGAACTAAATCAAATTATAGTTACAAGATTTCAAAAAAAAGGTAACAACATGTACCGCTCTACAATTATCAAAAATAAATACTAAACATGATAACATAATTCAAAGAATACAAATACGAGTCACATATATCAACTCCAAAATGAAACTAATATATAAATTTCACAAGAAACAATTATGTCACTACAAGAAAAACGGCTACTTCCGACGGAATATTCCGTCGAACATAGTTCTATTCCGTCGTACATAAATTATTTCCAACGAAAAATCTCGTCGAAAAATCAGTCGTAAATAATCGCGTCGGAATTACGATTCGTCGAAAATTCTGTCGGATATAATGTATGTTCGACGCATTTATGTCCGACAGATATTCGTCGGATATACATTAGTTTCGACAGAATATTTACGACAGAAATTTCCGTCAGATCAAAGTGGGTTTATGTCCGGCGGAGGTATTCTCTCGAAATTATATTATTTACGACTGAAAACTAAAATAAACCAAAAAATTATAAAAAATGCCTACTTATTAAGGTCGACGGAAAGTCCGTCGGATATAGTTTAGTTACAACATATGATGTAGCTCCCCATATAGGTCCAATCCATGATATAAACAACTTCTCACCACTCCGAATTCCTCAAATGGATAGTTCTCATTCAAGAGGTGAGACATTCTGTGAGAACTACCCATTTGAGGAATTCGGAGGTGAAAGAATAACAAAATTCGAAATAAAGGACAAAACGAACAAATCAAATTTAACAAGACTGTCGCTGAAAGAGTACGGAATCCGTACCTGGATTAAGTAATGTAATACCCAAAATTTACACTCCGAATTTAACTCTTAAATTCCTCCGTCCGAACTAATTAAACAACATAATAATAAATATAAGTACATTCACCAAAAAAAAATTCTTCTATCTTTAACCAGTTAATTAACTTATCTTATTATTATTATTATTATTATTATCATTATTATTATTATTATTATATTCTATTTTAAACAAAATATATAAACCATAATTATTAATTTAATCTCCACTGATATACTGAATTCGTGTCATTTTGTTTTACAAAAGAAATCAAAATCACAAGATGGGTGATACACATATACTTATTAAAATGACCCACTGGCCCTCTGCACTCCAATTGGTAATTTATTAAATCTCCATACTTGATGTCCAAATTTTCAAATCATACAATAAATGTATATTTTATTAATTAATATCCAACATACCACTTATATCATATATAAGTTATATAGTAATTTATACAACTTAACAAAGTATAAAATCATTTCAAAAACTTTTACTAGCTCCCTCCGTTTAAAAAAATAAAATTAAAAATAATAATAAAAGTAAAACTTGCAAGAAATATAAGCATCTATAATATTTAGTATTAACAAAGTACAACACTACTAGCGAATAACTTATTTATTTTAATAATAAACAAAAATAATCCACACATGAATTTAATTATACTACCCATTCGGCCATTCATTGAAATCAACAAATTTGCTGACTTTTAGGATTGGTACATGTATCAGATTATATATATATATATATATCCCCATTTACACTAGAAAGATAAAGGTTAAAATGATAGCATAAAGATAAAGAAGAAAACACATACTTGTTTCTAGTTCTCCCTTAATTTGTCTTTTACGCCACAATCATCTCTCTCTTTCATTCAGTTAAGCGGCTGCCTCTTTGTTTTTTTATCAGATGAATAAAGAGTAGAGTAAAATATATAGGGTTTGTGTTTTAGTTATTTGTTATCAATATTTTATTAATTCTCCTAGCTCTAATAGGATTTTAAAATCACACAATTATAAATTAGACTGTAAGACCCCAGTTTATATAAATAAAGATGAATTTTCATAATTATTATTTTTGAATATTATGGAATAAATTTGATAAAATATATAGTTGTGGGTAATATTTATAAATTTTGTAAAGTACACAAGTTGTTATAAAATATTCGTTTGGTCGGAGAATATTCTTTTTGTCGGGGAATATTCGTACGACGGCACAATCATTGGTGGACCCCACAACGGAAGTATTGTTGTAGTTAGAAAACAACAAAATTATCTTTCTATAAAATAACGGCGGATGTGTTACCGTTAAAACTGTTGAACTACTCGGTAGTAAAAGTACAGTAATACGCGTTGTTGCATAGTAGCACACGGTATTGATTATTGATGCTTACGTGAGAAGTCACTCAGCTATACTCAATTATTGCTACAGTAATTGCTGCATCATAACTTTTATATTATTGATTCAATTATTGTCACAGTATCATCTGTATAATATGTTATATTATCTAAACAATAATTGAGACGACAAGTTATCAATGATTAATAATTGTTGAAAGATTAAATATGTGTTGATTAAAAAATAATAAAATGATTTCTGGTAATTTTTATTCAATACTTGATGTATATAAAGAGTCTATTATTAGATGTTTGTGGTAAGTTAATTATTTATGGGGGGCCATATGTCATCATCTAAGAGTCTCTTTCATAAATAGTATTTACTTTCGTAAATAGTAATTATTTTCGTAAATAGTAATTATTTTCGTAAATAGTAATTACCTTCGTAAATAGTAATTATTTTCGTAAATAGTAATTACCTTCGTAAATAGTAATTACCTTCGTAAATAGTAATTATCTTCGTAAATAGTAATTACCTTCGTAAATAGTAAATACTTTCGTAAATAGTAATAAATCTTCTATAAATAGAGGCCTAGAGCTTCATTATTTTTCACGAATTCGTTCAAGCTATAGAGAGAGAAAGTATAGAGAGAGTAATAGAGAAAGAAGAAGAGTATTCGGTTACTACATTACTGCAGTATTCAATCTCCTAATACGGTAAGGGGTGTTATTCTTTCTTCTTGAAGAGAACTTATGTTATTCCATTCTTTGTTATTCTGTTGGAATAACCTGTAAAAGTGGCATACCCTATACATGACCTGTATACGCGGTGTACCCTATACTTGGTGAAATCCTTATGTTATTCCATTTCCTATTATTCTGTCGGAATAACCTGTATACGCGGTTTACCCTATACTTGGTGACATTCTTCTATTATTCTGTTGGAATATCCTGTCTGTGTGTTTTACACCGGACCTGGTTCCGTCTTTATTATTCTGTTGGAATATCCTGTCTGTGTGTTTTACACCGGACCTGGTTCCGTCTTTATTATTCTGTTGGAACATCCTGTCTGTGTGTTTTACGCCGGACCTGGTTCCATTCTTTATTATTCTATTGGAATATCATGTCTGTGCGTTTTACGCCGGACCTGGTTCCGTTATTAATTATTCTGTTGGAACATCCTGTCGGTGTGAGTTTCACCTGACCTGGTTCCGTTATTATTATTCTGCTGGAATAACCTGTCTGTGCGGTCTATCGCACGCATGGTGATTTCTTTTGTCATTTCATTCTTTATTATACTCAGTTGGTTAAAACTTTAACTTCTATACTCCATGAAATTAGTAGAATATCCTTGATATTTGCGCTTCATCCAGTATCCTTTCATGAAAATATTCTTCTGATCATTCTCGAATTTTACACCACAAAACAGTATCGTGTTGACAATTTGGACGTTAATAATTTCTGGATAAAATAATTCTTGAACTTGTTTTATTGAATTATTATATCATTGTCATCATCCTCATGTTTATATTTTGTTGAAAGTCATCTGTGGCCTGTAGTGCATAGATGGACTTGGTATGATTATGACCAGGGATTATTCGGTGTAATCATGACCGTAATATTACAAGTGATGTAAAAATTAAAAATCCTCATTGGCCCGTAGTGCATTGATGGACAGTGGTTGACATGATCATGACCACTAATGAATACACAAATATTCTTGGTCGTAGTGCATGAATAATTGTGGTCGTGATACTAAAGAATATCCTTGGCCGTAGTGCGGGGGTGATTCGATGATGTGGAATATTTATTAAGCTGAGTCTCAGCCATAACGATGATGAAAAACCTTTTAAATCATAAAAGATAGTAGTTTTTATTTTCTACTTGACTCTTTTAATGGATTGCTGGTTCCGCTGCAGTTAAACTTGATGTTTATTATATTTTATCAGTTTAACACTGTTGAAGGCTAATGATAATTTATTCTGCATTATCTTAGTCATAATATTTCTTACTGGGCTAGTTGAGCTCACCCTTTCTTTCACTGTTCTCTTCAGGAAATGAGAATATAGCTGGGACGAGTCGGGGAACGGAGTGATGGACCAGAGAATAGTATTAGTAGTCCTCACTATTCTGTTAAATAGTGTGACAATAATTGTATTGAGGACACCTTTTAAGTTTGTATGATCTCTAGTAAACAATAATTGTATTCAAACTCACAGTTATGTTTTGTCGTATTGTACACGACACTTGTATTAGTAAGTTGTATTTGAATTCTGTACCATGTATCTGGCGACTCAAGATGGGTGATGTATACCTAATTTTGGGGGCGTCACAGTTGGTATCAGAGCTTAGGGATATGATCCCTGGCTAAGATGTGAGAATAGTACTAGGAGGGGAGAGACGGGGAATTCCTTCGCTAGTATGACCTACCTAAGTTTATGTGCTATTTTATTGGTCGGTCAGAATATAGGGATAATATGTTACATGTCAATTAACCTTTTGTTTTGTGGCAGTATCTGAAAATGACATCTGAGAATGTTGAGAATGGCAATGGAGCACAGGCGATCGTTGATTCACCACATATCCATAATCAGGATAATGTGCATCAGGAAGGCGAAAATCCTCATGCAAATAACAACACTGACCAAATGACGAATGATCAAATGTTCAGAGGTTTTATGCAATTTATGCAACAGCAGGCGAGAGCAACTCCTGTCCAAAACGTAGATGGAAACACGGGAAACTCTCGGGCGGTCACCGCTAAACAGTTCAAGAAGCTGGGACCACCGGAGTTTAAGGGAGAGCCAAAACCACTTATGGCGGAAACATGGATAAAGCAGATGACCAAGATATTTGATGTCTTGGGATGCTCCGAGGAGCAAAAGGTTCCCTTTGCCGCTTTTATGTTGCGCGGAGAGGCAGATTATTGGTGGGAATCGGTGAAACGTACTCAACCTGTTGTTTTGAAGATATCTTGGGAGAAGTTCCAGGAGCTGTTCAATGACAAATACTTTCCCGAAAGTATTCGCCACATGAAGGAGGTGGAGTTTATTAAGTTGGAACAAAATAATATGACCGTGTCGCAATACGAGGCAAAATTTGCAGAATTATCACGGTTTGCGTCCCACTTAGTGGATAATGAAGAGAGAATGGCGCGAATGTTTTTAAGAGGTTTGAAGCCGGAGATACGTCAACATCTTATTTCTCATAAACTGTGTTTGTATTCAGATGTTGTAAATAGGGCTCAGTTAGTGGAGCGCGATAACGAGTCAACTCAACTAAAGGAGAGCAGCCGGCAAAATTATAATACCAGCGAGAGTGGTCATCGAAGCGGTGACAACAAGCGTGGAGGGAATCAACAAGCCAGAAATGGTAACCACTTCGGTGGTAATCAGGGCCAAAACAATAAGAATGGACATTTCAAGAAGAGGAGATTCAACAATGATGGAAAGACGTCAGCACCAGCACATGTTGTTAAGGAAGGAGAAAGACCACCTATCATATGCTTCAAATGCGGAGGGGAGGGACACATCAGTCCAAATTGCGCGATGCCGTCCAAAACATGTTATAATTGTGGAAGAGAAGGTCACTTAGCCCGATTTTGTCGTTTATCAAAGACAAATTCAACTAGGATGGAGGCACCAAAGGCCGTCCCAGAAAGGTCAAAGCCGGTAGTGCAAGGGAGAGCGTTTGTTGTGACCTCCCAAAAAGCAAGGAACCCGAATGAGGTCATCACGGGTAAGCTTATCATAAACTCTAACGAAGTCTATACTTTATTTGATACCGGTTCTACCCATTCTTTTATTTCTCCTACTTGCGCTCATCGATTAAATTTGACTCCAGAGAAATTAGACTTTGACATATCTGTGGAAACTCCGTTGGGAGAAACTTTCATTACATCCACTGTTTATAAGTCTTGTTTGGTTCAAATCGGTACCCTCACATTACCTGTAGATCTTATTTCATTGAAAATACTTGTATTTGACGTGATTCTAGGGATTGATTGGTTAACTACTAATCATGCAAAAATTAATTGTTTCCATAAGGTTGTTAGCTTTCATATTCCTAATCAACCTATTATGCGAATTCAAGCGACCAAACCATTAAAATCAATCACGGTCATCTCAAGCCATAAAGTTATTCGTTTATTGAAAAACGGATGTCAAGCTTTCTTAGCTCATGTCACAAATTTAAACAAAAATACGTCAGTTTTGAACGATATTTCTATTGTTAATGAATTTCCTGACGTATTCCCCGAAGAACTTCCTGGCCTACCCCCAGAGCGTGAGATTGAATTTTGTATCGACCTTGAACCCGGTACAAAACCCATTTCTAAAGCCCCATATCGAATGGCTCCTATTGAACTTCAGGAGTTAAAAACCCAACTGCAGGAATTGTTAGACATTGGCTTTATTCGTCCTAGTACTTCTCCTTGGGGTGCTCCTGTTCTATTCGTGAAAAAGAAAGATGGGAGTATGCGACTTTGTATTGATTATCGGGAGTTAAATCATGTCACCATCAAAAATAGGTATCCATTGCCACGTATTGATGACTTGTTTGACCAGTTGCAAGGAGCCAAATTCTTTTCAAAGATCGATCTTCGTTCCGGGTATCACCAATTGAAGATTAGAACCGATGACATTCCAAAGACGGCTTTCAGAACTCGGTACGGGCATTATGAATTCCTAGTCATGTCCTTTGGATTGACTAATGCTCCTGCTGCCTTCATGGATATAATGAACCGAGTATTCAAGGAATATTTGGATCACTTTGTGGTCGTCTTTATTGATGACATCCTTATTTATTCCAAAAGCCGTGAAGATCATGAGCAACACTTGAGGCTGACACTCCAAAAGCTTCGTGAATATAAGCTTTATGCCAAGTTGAAGAAATGCGAGTTCTGGCTTGAGGAAGTAGCATTCCTTGGGCACGTGGTATCAAGTCATGGAATATCTGTTGACCCAGCAAAGATTGAAGCTATTCAAAGCTGGGAGCAACCTAAATCAGTGACCGAAGTACGTAGCTTTCTCGGTTTAGCTGGTTATTATCGGAGATTCGTGGAAGGATTTTCTCGAATCGCTACTCCATTGACTCAGCTAACTCGGAAAGATACAAAGTTCGGTTGGAGCGAAGAATGTGAGAAGAGTTTTCAAGAACTCAAGAGGAGACTCATTTCAGCACCTGTTCTAACAATACCATCTGGCTCGGAGGGATTTGTCATCTACAGTGATGCTTCGGGCAAAGGGCTAGGATGTGTTCTCATGCAACATGGAAAATTCATAGCCTATGCCTCGCGACAACTCAAAGAATATGAGAAGAATTATCCTACTCATGATCTAGAGTTAGCAGCTGTTGTTTTTGCACTTAAAATTTGGAGGCATTACTTGTATGGGGAGAAAGTGGAGAACTTTACGGATCATAAAAGCCTCAAATATTTCTTCACTCAAAAGGAACTCAACATGCGACAACGACGTTGGCTTGAACTGTTGAAAGATTATGATCATACCATCCAATACCATCCTGGAAAAGCAAACGTGGTAGCTGACGCATTGAGTAGAAGATCACATGCAAGTACGAGTGCGATATTGTCAACGCAAGGGCCCATTTGGTGTGACTTGCAAAGGATGGAGATAGAGTTAAAGACTCCAGGGACGCATGTACGATGGCTAATATACGAGTAGAACCGACTTTAATCGATAAAGTTAAAGCTGCTCAAGCTACAGACCTGGAGCTGATGCGTATGAGGAAGAAAGTGCAAGAGGGTGCTATGCCGGAAGCAAGAATCGATGAAGAAGGAATACTTCGAGTCAACTCCAGACTTTGTGTTCCTAACGACCCTGATTTAAAGTATAAAATCATGATGGAGGCGCACAATACACCGTTTGCAATCCATCCTGGGAGTACCAAAATGTATCATGATATTCGTCATACATTTTGGTGGAGCAATATGAAGAGAGAGATAGCGTTGTTTATCTCAAGGTGTCTAACTTGTCAACGAGTTAAAGCGGAGCATCAAGTACCAAAAGGTCCATTGCAACCACTTGAAATTCCAGAATGGAAGTGGGAGCACATTACCATGGATTTCGTTACCGGTCTTCCTAAGGTTTCTCAAGGCATAGATGCGATTTGGGTCATTGTTGATAGATTGACCAAGTCTGCTCATTTCTTACCGATACGAGAAACTTATACACTTGAACGTCTTGCTCGTATGTATATAAACGAGATTGTAAGACTGCATGGTATGCCGGTATCCATAGTTTCTGATCGAGACCCAAGATTTACTTCACGATTTTGGGTTAGTTTGCAAAAAGCTATGGGCACAGACTTACGATTTAGCTCGGCATATCATCCTCAGACGGACGGACAGTCGGAGAGGACTATTCAAACTCTCGAAGATCTATTAAGACTCTGTGTCCTTGATTTCAAGGGAAGTTGGGACAAGTTCTTACCATTGGTGGAGTTTTCCTACAACAACAGTTATCAAGCAAGTATTGGCATGGCTCCATTCGAAGCGTTGTATGGAAGAAAGTGTCGTTCTCCAGTATGCTGGGATGAGGTGGGTGAAGCAACGTTGTTGGGACCGGAGTTGGTACGTATGACTACGGAAAAGATTCAAACGATCCGACAACGTATAAAAACCTCACAAAGTCGACAAAAGAGTTATGTTGATCTTCATCGAAAGGACGTGGAATTCAATATAGGAGATCATGTGTTGTTACGTGTTACTCCATGGAAAGGAGTTACAAGATTTGGAAAGAGAGGAAAACTCAATCCTCGATTATCGGTCCATTTTTAATCCTCGATCGAATAGGAACTGTGGCCTATAGACTCGCTTTACCGCCAAGTATGTCTCGTGTTCATAACGTTTTTACATATCCATGTTACGTAAATATGTGAAAGACCCGAACCACATTATTGAGTTAGAACTGGACGAAATAGCGGAAGATTTGACGTATGAAGAGATTCCTGTTCAAATCTTGGATAAGAAGGAACATATTCTACGCTCCAAGGTTATACCTCAAGTCAAAGTTTTGTGGAGAAACCACGATGTTGAGGAAATGACTTGGGAGTTAGAATCTGAAATGAAGTCAAGGTATCCTTACCTCTTTGACATACCAGGTACGTACCCTAATTTCGAGGGCGAAATTTCATAAGAAGGGGAGGTTGTAAGACCCCAGTTTTATAAATAAAGATGAATTTTCATAATTATTATTTTTGAATATTATGGAATAAATTTGATAAAATATATAGTTGTGGGTAATATTTATAAATTTTGCAAAGTACGCAAGTTGTTATAAAATATTCGTTTGGTCGGGGAATATTCTTTTTGTCGGGGAATATTCGTACGACGGCACAATCATTGGTGGACCCCACAACAGAAGTATTGTTGTAGTTAGAAAACGACAAAATTATCTTTCTATAAAATAACGGCGGAGGTGTTACCGTTAAAACTGTTGAACTACTCGGTAGTAAAAGTACAGTAATACGCGTTGTTGCATAGTAGCACACGGTATTAATTATTGATGCTTACGTGAGAAGTCACTCAGCTATACTCAATTATTGCTACAGTAATTGCTGCATCATATCTCTTATATTATTGATTCAATTATTGTCACAGTATCATCTGTATAATATGTTATATTATCTAAACAATAATTGAGACGACAAGTTATAAATGATTAATAATTGTTGAAAGATTAAATATGTGTTGATTAAAAATAGAATAAAATGATTTCTGGTAATTTTTATTCAATCCTTGATGTATATAAAGAGTCTATTATTAGACGTTTGTGGTAAGTTTAATTATTTATGGGGGGCCATATGTCATCATCTAAGAGTCTCTTTCATAAATAGTAATTACTTTCGTAAATAGTAATTACCTTCGTAAATAGTAATTATTTTCGTAAATAGTAATTACCTTCGTAAATAGTAATTATTTTGTAAATAGTAATTACCTTCGTAAATAGTAATTACCTTCGTCAATAGTAATTACCTTCGTCAGTAGTAATTACCTTCGTAAATAGTAAATACTTTCGTAAATAGTAATAAATCTTCTATAAATAGAGGCCTAGGGCTTCATTATTTTTCACGAATTCGTTCAAGCTATAGAGAGAGAAAGTATAGAGAGAGTAATAGAGAAAGAAGAAGAGTATTCGGTTACTACACTACTGCAGTATTCAATCTCCTAATACGGTAAGGGGTGTTAATCTTTCTTCTTGAAGAGAACTTATGTTATTCCATTCGTTGTTATTCTGTTGGAATAACCTGTAAAAGTGGCATACCCTATACATGACCTGTATACGCGGTGTACCCTATACTTAGTGAAATCCTTATGTTATTCCATTTCTTATTATTCTGTCGGAATAACCTGTATACGCGGTTTACCCTATACTTGGTGACATTCTTCTATTATTCTGTTGGAACATCCTGTCTGTGTGTTTTACACCGGACCTGGTTCCGTCTTTATTATTCTGTTGGAATATCCTATCTGTGTGTTTTACACCGGATCTGGTTCCGTCTTTATTTATTATTCTGTTGGAACATCCTGTCGGTGTGAATTTCACCTGACCTGGTTCCGTTATTTATTATTCTGTTAGAATAACCTGTCTGTGCGGTCTATCGCATGCATGGTGATTTCTTTTGTTATTTCATTCTTTATTATACTCAGTTGGTTAAAACTTTAACTTCTATACTCCATGAAATTAGTAGAATATCCTTGATATTTGCGCTTCATCCAGTATCCTTTCATGAAAATATTCTTCTGATCATTCTTGAATTTTACACCACAAAACAGTATCGTGTTGACAATTTGGACGTTAATAATTTCTGGATAAAATAATTCTTGAACTTATTTTATTGAATGATTATATCATTGTCATCATCCTCATGTTTATATTTTGTTGAAAATCATCTGTGGCCTGTAGTGCATAGATGGACTTGGTATGATTATGACCAGGGATTATTCGGTGTAATCATGACCGTAATATTACAAATGATGTAAAAATTAAAAGTTCTCATTGGCCGTAGTGCATTGATGGACAGTTGTTGGCATGATCATGACCACTAATGAATACACAAATATTCTTGGCCATAGTGCATGAATAATTGTGGTCGTGATACTAAAGAATATCCTTGGCCGTAGTGCGGGGGTGATTCGATGATGTGGAATATTTATTAAGCTGAGTCTCAGCCATAACGATGATGAAAAACCTTTTAAATCATAAAAGATAGTAGTTTTTATTTTCTACTTGACTCTTTTAATGGATTGCTGGTTCCGCTGCAGTTAAACTTGATATTTATTGTATTTTATCAGTTTAACACTGTTGAAGGCTAATGATAATTTATTCTGCATTATCTTAGTCATAATATTTCTTACTGGGCTAGTTGAGCTCACCCTTTCTTTCACTGTTCTCTTCAGGAAATGAGAATATAGCTGGGACGAGTCGGGGAACAGAGTGATGGACCAGAGAATAGTATTAGTAGTCCTCACTATTCTGTTAAATAGTGTGACAATAATTGTATTGAGGACTCGTTTTGAGTTTGTATGATCTCTAGTGGATATTTATTGTTTTCAAACTCACAGTTGTATTTTGTCGTATTATACACGACAGTGGTATTAGTAAGTTGTATTTGAATTCTGTACCATGTATCTGACGACTCAAGATGGGTGATCTATACCTAATTTTGGGGGCGTCACATATTTATAATGTAAGACCCCAACTTTTTGAATAAAAATTAAATTTTCTCGAAATATATTTTTGAATATTATGGTGTGGATTTGATATAATGTTATAGTTGTAGGTAATATTTATAAATTTTGCAAAGTACGCAAAATGGTGATTTCTTTTGTTATTCCATTCCTTATTATACTCAGTTGGTTAAAGTTTTGACTTCTATACTCCATGAAATTAGTGAAAAATCCTTGATATTTGCACTTCATCCAGTATCTTTTCATGAAAATATTTTTCTGAGCATTCTTGAATTTTACTCTACAAAGCAGTATAATGTTGACAATTTGGACGTTATTAGTTCCTGGATAAATTAATTCTTGAACTTGTTTTATTGAATTTTTATATCATTGTCATCATCCTCATGTTTATATTTTGTTGAAAGTCATCTGTGGCCTATAGTGCATAGATGGACTTGGTATGATTATGACCAGGGATTATTCTATGTAATCATGACCGTAATGTTACAAATGATGTGGAAAAAGTCCTCATTGGCCCGTAGAGCATTGATGGACAGTTGTTGGCATGATCATGACTATTATTGAATACACAAATATTCTTGGCCCGTAGTGCATAGATAACTGTGGTCGTGATACTAAAGAATATCCTTGGCCGTTGTACAGGGGTGATTCGATGATGTGGATTATTTATTAAGCCGAGTCCCAGCGATAAAAGTGATAAAAAACCTTCTAAATCATAAAAGATAATAGATTTTATTCTCTATTTGACTCTTTTAATGGATTTCTTGTTCCGCTGCAGTTAAACTTGATGGTTGTTATATTGTATCAGTTTAACACTGTTGAAGGCTAACGATAATATATTCTGCATTATCTTAGTCATAATATTTTTTACTGGGCTAGTTGAGCTCACCCTTTACTTTCATTGTTCTCTTCAGGAAATGAGAACGTAGCAGGGACTAGTCGGGGAACGGAATGACGAACCAGATGATAGCATTAGTAGTCCTCACTATTCAGTGAAATAGTGGAAAATAAATGTAATAATATTAAATTTGAATTTTTATATTGTCTAGACGACAATATTTGTATTAAAACTCATAGTTTATATTTTGTCGTACTTTACACGATAGTTGTATAATTAAGTTGTATTTTTATTCTGTACTATGTATTTGACGACTCAAAATAGGTGATGTATACCTATTTTGGGGGCGTCACAGTTGGTATCAGAGCTTAGGGATATGATCCCTGGCTAAGATGTGAGACTAGAACTAGGAGGGAAGAGACGGGGAATTCCTTCGCTAGTATGACCTACCTAATATTTTTTGGTATTTAATTGGTTGGTCAGAGTATAGAGATAATATGTTGCATGTCAATTAACCCTTGTTTTGTGGCAATATTTGAAAATGGCATCAGAGAATATTGAGAATAGCAATGGGGCACAAGAGACCGTTGAGTCTCCACTGATCAACAATCAAAATAATGTGCATCAGGAAGGCAACAATCCTCATGCAAACAACAACACTGACCAAAAGATGAACGATGGAATGTTCAGAGGCTTTATTAAATTCATGCAACATCAGGCGAGAGCGGCTCCTGTTCAAAATGCAAGTGGAAACACTGGAAACTCTCGAACGGTCACCGCTAAACAGTTCAAGGAGCTGGGACCACCCGAGTTTATTGGAGAGCCAAAACTACTTAAGGCTGAAGCATGGATAAAGCAGATCACAAAGATATTTGATGTCTTGGGATGCTCCGAGGAGCAAAAGGTTCCCTTCGCCACTTTCATGTTGCGTGAAGAGGAAGATTACTGGTGGAAATCTGTAAAACGTACCCAGCCTGACGCACTCAAGATGTCTTGGGAGAAGTTCCAAGAGCTATTCAACGACAAGTACTTTCCCAAAAGTATTCATCACATGAAGGAGGTGGAGTTTATCAAGTTGGAACAAAACAATATAACCGTGTCGCAATACGAGGCTAAATTTGCGGAGTTATCCCGGTTTGCATCCCATTTGGTCGATAATAAGGGGAGAATGACACGAATGTTTTTAAGAGGTTTAAAACCGGAGATACGTCAATATCTTATTTCTCATAAACTGTGTTTGTACTTAGATGTTGTAAATAGGGCTCAGTTATTGGAGCGCGGTAACGAGTCAACGCAACCAAGAGAAAGCAACCGGCAGAATGAAAATACAAGTGGTAACAGTCATCGAAACGGTGACAACAAGCGTGGAGGAATCAACATGCCAGAAATGGTAACCACTTCAGTGATAATTATAGACAAGGCAATAAAAATGGACATTTTAAGAAAAGGAGATTCAACAATGATGGAAAGACGTCAGCACCAACACCCGTTTTTAAGGAAGGAGAACGACCACCTATCATATGCTTCAAATACGGAGGGGAGGGACACATCAGTCAAAACTGCGCGATGCCGTCCAAAGCATGTTATAATTGTGGAAGGGAAGGTCACTTAGCTCGATTTTGTCGTTCATCGAAGACAAATTCAGCTAGGATGGAGGCACCAAAGGCCGTTCCAGAAAAGTCAAAGCCGGTAGTGCAAGGGAGAGCGGTTGTTGTGACCTCCCAGAAAGCAAGGAACCCGAACGAGGTTATCACATGTAAGCTTATCATAAATTCTAGTGAAGTCTATACCTTATTTGATACCGTTTCTACCCATTATTTTATTTCTCCTACTTGCGCTCAACGTTTAAATTTGACTCCAGAGAAATTAGACTTTGACTTATCTGTTGAAACTCCATTAGGAGAAACCTTCATTACATCCACTGTTTATAAGTCTTGTTTGATTCAAATCGGTAACCACACATTACCTGTCGATCTTATCTCCTTAAAAATACTTGCATTTGACGTGATTCTAGGAATTTATTGGTTAACTACTCATCATGCTAAAATTGATTGTTTTCGTAAGGTTGTTAGCTTTCATATTCCTAATAAACCTATTATGCGAATTCAAGCGACCAAACCATTAAAATCAATCACGGTCATCTCAAGCCATAAAGCTATTCATTTATTGAAAAACGGATGTCAAGCTTTCTTAGCTCATGTCACGGATTTAAACAAAAATACGTCAGATTTGAAGGATATTTCTATTGTTAATAAATTTCCTGACGTATTCCCTGAAGAACTTCCTGGCCTACCCCCAGAGCGTGAAGTTGAATTTTTTATCGACCTTGAACCCGGTACAAAACCCATTTCCAAAGCCCCATATCGAATGGTTCTTATTGAACTTCAGGAGTTAAAGACCCAATTGCAGGAATTATTGGACGTTGGTTTCATTCGTCCTAGTACGTCTCCTTGGGATGCTCCTGTTCTATTCATGAAGAAGAAAGATGGGAGTATGCAACTTTGTATTGATTATCGGGAGTTGAATCATGTCACCATCAAAAATAGGTACCCATTGCCACGTATTGATGACCTGATTGATCAGTTACAAGGAGCATAATTTTTTTCAAAGATCGATCTTCGTTCTGGATATCATCAGCTGAAGGTTAAAACTGAGGATATTCCAACGACTGCCTTCAGAACTCGGTACGGACATTTTGAATTCTTAGTCATGTCTTTTGGATTGACTAATGCTCCTGTTGCCTTCATGGATATGATGAACCGAGTATTCAAGGAATATTTGGATCATTTTGTGGTCGTCTTTATTGATGACATCCTCATATATTCCAAAAATCGTGAAGATAATGAGCAACACTTGAGGCTGATACTCCAAAAGCTTCGTGAAAATAATCTATATGCCAAGTTGGAGAAATACGAGTTCTGGCTTGAGAAATTTGCATTCCTTGGGCACGTGATATAAAGTCATGGAATATTTGTTGACCTAGCAAAGATTGAAGCTATTCAAATCTGGGAGCTACCTAAATCAGTGACCAAAGTACGTAGCTTTCTCGGCTTAGCTGGTTATTATTGGAGATTCGTAGAAGGGTTTTCTCGAATCGCTACTCCATTAACTCAGCTGACTCAAAAAGATACAAAATTCGGTTGGAGCGTGGAATGTGAGAAAAGTTTTCAAGAACTCAAGAGGAGACGCATTTCAGCACCTGTTCTAAAAATACCATCTGGCTCGGAGGGATTTATCATCTACAGTGATGCTTCGGGCAAATGGTTAGGATGTGTTCTCATGCAACATGAGAAAGTCATAGCCTATGCGTCACGACAACTCAAAGAATATGAGAGGTATTATCCTACTCATGATCTAGAATTGGCAGCTATCGTTTTCGCATTTAAAATTTGGAGGCATTACTTGTATGGGGAGAAAGTGGAAATCTTTACGGATCATAAAAGCCCCAACGGAAGGTGTATATTTTTTAGAATCTTTCATAATATAAAATTACAAGTTAGTTATTAATGTCTCCGTTCATTACTTAATATATGTCATTTTAGAGTTGTATACAAGTATTTAAAAAATGATTGTATAACATTAAATATAATATCAATTGTCTATTGTTGGGCCATAATATTTTAGACATGATGGGCTTGGGTCTTGAAAGTATTGGGCCAGTTCATTAGGATGAATAATATGTTTGTTTGGGCTTTGACCGGTACGATCATTGCAAAGATAAAATTTAATTTTTATCTCTGTAATGCATTTATAAGGATTGGGCTGAATCGGCTGGCGGTGACAAACAGTGATGGGATGGAGCAGGTGGGTTGCATGCAGTCGGCTGAGGTCACGGCAGGGAGGGGATGGTGTCAGGGGAGTCAGTGGCACGCAAAACCGGAGTTTGAGTATATGATAGCGGAGGATAACAGAAAGATAGGTAACTGATATTATTTTATTATCAAACACTAGAGCTATACACCTCCATTGTTATCCTTGTATCGGCTTGTACTGACTCTCATACCGGAGCTATCCTCCGACAGTCCAAGCCGGCAAGCTTCTGGTATTTACGTATTTATTGTGTAGGATTGTACGCGCTTTTACGTGATTGAGGCGCGTAAAAGGATTTTGGCGTTAACATCTATATTTCCCTTGTATTAGAAAAATAGAGTGTTATTTATTGCGCAAAAAAATGTAAGAAAACTAAAGTTATATTTATTATTTAGATAGTATTGGAAACTAAGCAATTAATACTTACTTGAAATTTTCAAACGACTTATATTAAGAAACAAATATAATTCTCTAAAACAATGGAGAGAGTAATTATTATAAAGTCATACTTTATGTCCACAAATGATGACCTATTGATAAAAAAATAAAATGATACACACACAGTATTCATATGTGTGTATGTGAGTATTATGTAACTATTTTTTTATGTGATAGTAGCATTATTTATATTTACCTAGTTTAGAATCGCGTATGTCAGTTACTCAAATTAAATAGGGGTACTAAGAGACAAAAAGATGTTACACTGATCAATGTACTCCATCCGTTCGATATTTTAGAGTTGTGCACAAAAATTAAAAAAATATTTGTATAATCTCTACAAAAAAAGAAGTTAAAAAATATATTATTGTTGGAAACTGAAATGCTATGATGATGTAAGAAATTGAGTGATGAAGTGTGTGGGCGCAAGTGCAAATTAGGGTTTATTTGACCTAATTGAATTAAATGCACAAATTAATGTTCACATTATAATTAAATAAAAAGGCGGAAGAGCCGAAAATAAAAGAAACAAGATCTGAGAGAATCTTTTACGTGTCCCGAGGCAGAAGACACGTGGAGGCGACTCATTTTGGGAATTGATTGAGGGATTGGATTGGTGGCTAGAAGGACAGGACGATCTAGGCATTACTCTAATGACTAAGGGTAAAATTGGGATTTCCCCAAGGTCATGTGCCTAGCACATGACCACTCTCCAGAAAACCCTATAAATACTCCTTCCACTCCATTGGGAAGGGGACCTCACTTTGGGGGACTTCTCTTCAGACTGAAGACTTGGACTCTTGGAAGATCAAAGGGACCCTTTTGGTGACTTAAAGGCTTGGAGATTCCACCTAAAAGCACCAAAGGGGTTTGGACATCCTCTCAACTTGAAGGACTCAAGAAGGCTCTTGGAATCCCTGTTACCCTAACACGGTTCCCGGATTCTAGGATTTTTGCCACGCGTCATTGGAGTAATCGCCCACCTATCGTTCTCCCCTCTTCAATCAATCAATCAATTCCGTACTTTTCGTGGATTTCTCTCCTCCTCAGCCAACACAAAACCCTAAACCTAGCAAGGTACGATTTCCTTGCCCACATTTCTTTGGCGACTCTGCTGGGGAGGTGTAGAATTCGTGAAGGGTATGCCCACAACTTGAAGTGGGAGAACTACTGGAAGAGTGTCACCGACAACGAGCATTACTTCACCGGATCCAGTTCCAAAGCAAGAAAAACAAGCTCTCCAAGGCGTTAATCTAGATCTCGATCAACCCGTCCTTGAAGACAACTCGGAAGGAAGTTCAACATCACCATACATGGCTGATCAACAACCAACGAATGTCAGTCAGACAGGCGCGAGAAGGCATGACGAGGAAGCAAGTGGAGAGCAGACGAATGATCTGCAATTGGAGATGCTTAAGGCATTGAAGGAAGCACGAGAAGGACAAGGAATGATGATGGCTATGATGATAGAGATTCAAAAGAAGCAAGAAGAAATGGGGAATTTTCGCCAACAGTTGATGCAAATCCCCACTTTCAAGGCCATGTTTCCAAGCAGTTCGCAGGAGGAACGAACAGGAATGGAGGAAAACAACAACAACAAAAACGGAGAGAATCAGACTGTACCTCCATTAACGGAGAATCAGTCGGTTCCAATCATCAACTTGGAACCCCAAAACAGTGATGACATGCCACGACCCAGACTGGAATCAAGCCAGCCTCAGACAAACATTATCACGACCACTCTTCCCATATTTTCACAAGTGCATATACCAACCATCCCAAGCCACGTCCAACGAACGATCCAACAAGCACAACCAATGCAAGCTTTGCACGATGCAAGTGTGTATCAACCACTTTCTTTGCCATACACACCGCCAATGCAACAATACGTCACAACACCACAAAGAGTCCGTGCCATGAGCCAATACGTGACGAAGGATGATATGATCGATGTGATCAATCAATTTCACAGGCAGACATCCCGACCTTTGGAATTAGACTTTACTCCACCTTACCCGGCACATATTCGGAGACAACCTTACCCGACAGGGTATATCGAGCATCCCCCTCAGTTTCCAAAATACAACGGGGAGAAAGGAAATGCCAGGGAACACATTGCCAGGTTCGTAGAGTCGATGTCTCCATGGCTAGGATATGATGAAGTAAACAACCACACCTTGTTGATGAGGGAATTCAACAAGACTTTGACGGATAGTGCCTTCAGTTGGTACTACAATTTGGAGAAGGGATCAGTCCATGATTGGGATGATCTAAAATTGTAATTTTTTAAGAAATTTTTCTATGTGCAGAAACAGGTAACCATCGTAGAGCTCATGCGATTCAAGCAGAATCCAAATGAGGAGTTGTTAGATTACGTAGATAGATTCAGGGCCCAAGCCTAGAAGTGTGCAGAGCCAATTGAAGAAAAGAACTTGGTTAACATATGCAATAATGGTGCTTTAGACGCTTTCAAGCCCCACCTCATTACCAAAGCTTGTGATTCATTTGCGACCCTCTCATCATTTGCACAAGACTTGTGAGGAATCATGACATTTCCCACCAGCCATGCGATGGTTACATGGAAGGGCAAGAGGACAACAACTGTGGCTTTGGCGGATTCTCAGTCAAAACCACAAGGGGGCAACGAGAAGGCATTCAGGAGACTGTATGAACAATGGGTTGAGCATGGAGTGGTGAAGCCTCCAAGGCCTCGTTTGGTTGTAACGGAAGAGATGAAAAGAAGATCGGACTTTTTTGTATACCACCAATACGCAGGACATTCCACTATGGACTGTTACAGTCTGCGGAGGATATACCATGAGAAGCTGACGGCCGGGGAGATTGAACTAGGAGAAAAAACATGTAACACTATCACCCATGGTGCAATCCCGGAAGTCAAGAGCCCAAATACTGGCTCTACCATCGAAAAAATCTGAACTACATATGAATTAAAAATCCACCCAAGATGGTGGTCCACCAAAAATGGTGGTTTAAGTCCTCAGGAGTATACCTTGCCAAGTAATTGGATGACCAAGGTTAGAGGCACAAGAATTGACGAATTAAATATATATATATATATATATATATATATATATATATAAATAAAAAAAATCCACTCTAAATGGTGGTCAAGTCCTCGTAGACTGCACTTTCCAAAAAAAATTGGACGACCCAAGTGACGAGGCACCCGATTTCAAGTTCTCGTAGACTGCACTTGCTAAGAAATTGGACGACCCAAGTGACGAGGCACCTGAGTGTTACACTTTATCATTAAAAATGAATGAGGCACCTGACTATAAGTCCTCAGACCTGAGAAGTTAAACTTTCACTTTAAAAGTAATCAAGGCACCTGACTATAAGTTCTCGAACCAAATAAGTTATACTTTCAACTTCAAAAGTAATCGAGAATTTATAATTTGAAACGTTATGCTTTTTTTTAAAAGTAATTTTATTATCAATAAATTGTCAAACTTCCGCTTATGCTTGAATATTTTTTTCCTAATCTTTTTATATAAAAAAAAGAAAAAAAGTATAGATTCAAGTGTTAGTTTGCATAAAAAAAACATTTTTTTTTCTTCTTGAAAAGATTTATGTTTGCTGTTTTATGAGACCTATTGTTTTCTTGGAGTCTTAATTTGAACAACTTAAGATTTAATGTTAAATATTGAGTTTTAAAGAATCGTTCAAATTAAAGGCAATCAATAAGGATAAAAGAAACTACAATTTGATAAATGAAATATATGTACATGAATTTTCTGGTACAGGAAATGGAAAAAACTATGAAAGCTTATGATCTAAAGACCATGACATGTCGAACTAAAGAGAGGGGAATAGCTAAAGCCTTAAAGTCGACAATGGTGTGATACTCTGAGCCTTCGTATTGGAGGCTATCGAGCCTTCAAGGTCTTGGGTAGCTGACTCAATTTCCCAAAAGCTTGGTCTTCAATTTATAATCTATGGCATCTTGAAGCTCCTAAAGTTTACATAAATTAGGTCATTCTCATGGAGACGTGAAGTGACTTCCAAACGAAGTGGACCAACGTGATGATTAGAAATAAAGAGATCCAACCTAGCATGGAAGAGAGACATGTCCAAGGAAAGTTAGGAGATACCTAGATATCCTTGAAGAGCTCCTCTAGGGCTTGCCCTCCAAGGGTTTGCTCCCCTAGAGGTTCACTCTCCTAGGACTTTCGTTTTCAAGTCTTGCAAAACATCAATCTTCAAGAAGTGAAGACTTCAACACTTAAAAATATTTTGCGCAATCATCTCACCAAAGGCGTGACTCACGCGCAGGGGGCAAATGCTTACTAGTAGATGACATAGACATCCTCCAGAGTAGAGGTGCATTCCCCCCAAGCAGTGACTAATATGCATGTGGAGGAGCACCACAGTTCTGTTGAATACGAGTGTCCCTGCATAGCTGTAGGCAACGAAAAATGTCAGCTTTTTCTTTAGTACATCCACATAATCAACATTCTCAAGTATCTCGTTGATCCAATGCTGCCATTCCTGAAGGTGGCTAGATGAATTAGACAAAATATGAAGGAGGAGGCCATTAGGTTGGTTCCCCTAGGGGTTAGCCCGTAGGGTTTAGCCACCTAAGGAGCTCTCCCCTCTTATATTTAAATTCTCCTTACTCGTTGAATCAACTGATTGGAATAAATGCTACTTCACCGGAATATCCGAGCCAAGGACCTTGTTAAGGTGAAATGGCTCGAAATAAATTATTCCTCCTTACGGTGTTGCTCTTTTCTTTGACTATATCTGAGCCAAGATCCTTGTTAAGGTGAAATGGTCTGAAATAGATGTTTCCTCAATGTGGTGTTGGATTCTAAAAAAAAATGCTACGATTACCTGAAAAGAAAAGAAATAGATGAAGTAATCATGAAGCATCAACCAAACGAGTTCTGCATGGACCATCCAACGGTGAAAAATTAAATTTCCAAATCAGACTATCACCAACATGACATTCAAATATACATGTATGGTACTATTGTCTATTATATACATGTAATTCGCAGTGTGACTGCTGGTCATGATAGATAGATTAATTCTTATATTATCCATCCTGCTATCCATAGAGTTATAGACCTTCTGATATTGCAAAGCTTCAAATTTAGAAGAATATATGAATATTGCCCACATATAGTAATCAGAAGTCAGAACCAAACACCACAATACTAGAACAATTATATGTAAACCAATAGCACTTGCTATTTTAGACTTTTGGCCAACCTTACTAAACCAGTTCATGGTGAAAAGCAAGGTTCTAAAGAATCAGTATACAAAGCATAACAGATTCCTCAAAATATAATTGGATGACCTGAGTCACACTTGTAAGGGGGAATAAACTCTTGACCGCCCAAATTCAGAGATGCAAAACTTATGAATATGCGAAAGCTTTCTAGATGCACTATCAAAGATTAGAATTCTTCTTAAAAAACATAAAAAAAATTAACCGAACAACAATATATATACATATAATAATTAATCCACCAAACCATGTGAAGAAAAAATAAACTATACATATACATACTGTTACTAAAGGTTTATATGATAATATACAAGGTATATTATAACAGAAACACAAAAGAACACAAGACAAATCAACATCTTATGACCTTGTCTTCTTCCACCAATTCAATGAGCCGAGTTTTCTTGAGCTCGAGATCAGATAAAAGTTGTATCTGATTTGCCAATACATGAAAGCAAAAAAAAAAAACCGAAAAAAATAAAAATAAAAAATTAAAAATTTAAATAATTATAATAATAAAAATTATTATAAAAAAAAATTGGTAATCAACTGCATGTTTTTGCCGTATGTTCAAAAAAAATGAAAGATGTAAAACATACCTTAGTTATTTGGGAAATTAAACCAACCATCAAATGGGGTTGTAGAAAGTGATGAAAAAGAAAGAAATTTTAGCAATATAAGCAAAGAAATAAGCATTCTTAAACTTCCAATATATAGCTGCAAATTAAAAAAAAATAAAAATAAAAAAATTCCTCGTTAAAAAATAATTGCAGAGAAGTGGTCCAGCAGAATCAATTCTGTCAATCCCCATGAATGACTACGCGATATCACCAATTAAGGGGAAAAGATCTTGCGCTTAAAAAAATAAATAATAATAATACTATTATTATTTTACCAAATTAAATTAATCTTATTTAAATCCTTTCTCCTTGCGGTGTTCTTTTCTTCTAGAATATCCGAGCCAATGACCTTGTTAAGGTGAAATGGCTCGGAATAGATCCTTCCCCCTCGCGGTGTTGTCCTTTCTTCCAGAATATCCGAGCCAATGACCTTGTTAAGGTGAAATGGCTCGGAATAGATCCTTCCCCCTCGCGGTGTTGTCCTTTCTTTCAGAATATCCGAGCCAAGGACATTGTTAAGGTGAAATGGCTCGGAATTAATTCTTTCTCTTTGCGGTGTTGTCCTTTCTTTGAGAATATCCGAGCCAAGATCCTTGTTAAGGTGAATTGGCTCGGAATAGATGCCTCCTCCTTGCAGTGTTGATTTCTCTTTGAGAATATCCGAGCCAAGATCTTGTTAAGGTGAAATGGCCCGGAAAAGAAAAAACTACAATCACCTGAAAAGAGAAATCGTTGAAACAATTAAGAAAAAATTAAACAAAACATCAACCAACAAACAATCAATCAATCGACAAAATAAAATAATTGTACATGAAAAAAGTTTCGAAATTCCAACTTAAATAAAAGAATTATGAAAACAAAGAAATACTCTTTCAGCCACAATAAAACGTGGATTGTCAGCAATATATCCAATTTATAATCCAAAAAGAGCTAAACATCATTTTTATAACAATTTCCAAGAATGAGAACAAGCAGTGGTTATCAACTGAAAAAATAAATAATAATAATAAAAAAAACAAACTTTGTAATGCCTGAAATGAGCTCTGTTATATGCATATATGATTTTACTAAGAAGTGGGTGGATGATGTTCGCATCAGATAACATGTATGTATGCATATGTTCACATGGTAACATCTTTTACAATTACCTGTTAAAAACCATCATTCTTGTGAAAGGCTTTTGTTCTTCACAGAACCCAAATTTATATAGAAAACTTGTTGCATTTATCATACCAAGATGGAGGTTATTACTTTGAATATATGCATGCATACAGGCTAACTAAACTTTGCTGCACACTTGATCACTTTATTATGGGACATGGATATATATTATATATATACGATTTGATCCTTCTTTTTCAAAATAAAATAAGATCTTATTTTATTTTATAATATATAATTTGATTTTTTCTTGATTTAGTTTCAAAAAAATAAAAAATAAATAAATATAAAAATAAAAAAAATTACATATATAATACATATATATATATATATATATATATATATATATATATATATATATATATTATGGAATCAAATATTCTATTACTAAATAGGAATGATTTGATTTAATTTCCAAAATAATAGGAATGATTTGATTTTCTATAAGGAAGGATTTGATCTTAACTGTTAACAAAATAAAATAATTAAGATTTGGTTTTAGTTAACAAATATATAATTTATTTTGATTTGATTTCAATATATATATACATATAAAAATTAATTAGGGAAATAAATATTATGCAAGGTTTGGAAAGATTTGATAGAAGATTTCCAAAGATATATTGGGAGAGCTCCCATAGGTTCCCTCTCCTATGATTTTCTGTTTTCAGGACTTGCACAGCTCCGCAGTTTTTTTCAGAAATTTGAAGCAGGATTCAGAAAGTTATTTTGCACGATCGTCACTCCAAGGACGCGACTCTCGCACAGGGGGAAAATGTGGGCGCAAGTGCAAATTAGGGTTTATTTGACCTAATTGAATTAAATGCACAAATTAATGTTCACATTATAATTAAATAAAAAGGCGGAAGAGCTGAAAATAAAAGAAACAAGATCTGAGAGAATCTTTCACGTGTCCCGAGGCAGAAGACACGTGGAGGCGACTCATTTTGGGAATTGATTGAGGGATTGGATTGGTGGCTAGAAGGACAGGACGATCTGGGCATTACTCTAATGACTAAGGGTAAAATTGGGATTTCCCCAAGGTCATGTGCCTAGCACATGACCACTATCCAGAAAACCCTATAAATACTCCTTCCACTCCATTGGGAAGGGGACCTCACTTTGGGGGACTTCTCTTCCGACTGATGACTTGGACTCTTGGAAGATCAAAGGGACCCTTTTGGTGACTTAAAGGCTTGGAGATTTCACCTAAAAGCACCAAAGGGGTTTGAACATCCTCTCAACTTGAAGGACTCAAGAAGGCTCTTGGAATCCGTGTTACCCTAACACGGTTCCCGAATTCTAGGAGTTTTGCCACACGTCATTGGAGTAATCGCCCACCTGTCGTTCTCTCCTCTTCAATCAATCAATCAAATCCGTACTTTTCGTAGATTTCTCTCCTCCTTAGCCAACACAAAACCCTAACCCTAGCAAGGTACGATTTCCTTGCCCACAAAGTGAAACTTTTAAGCATTGACTTTGTTGATTTAACTAAGGGTATTTGTTTAGAGATGAATGATGAATGATTGAATGATAGAATCGGTCAGTCATTCAGTGCGTTTGTTATGGATAAAAATCGTCTAAATGATTGAATCAGTCAATTTTTTTTAGCTAAATGGTGAAGTGTAATTATTTTTTTGCTGAATGGAGTAATTTATAATTTTTTTACAATATTAAATATTATATTAAGTATAAAAATTCAAAAATTTAACAATTTGTATTTTTTCAGAGAGGTAAAATAATATAAATCTGTTATTAAGATGTTTTAAACATGTCAATTATCAAACAACTTTTTTCATTCAGAATTTTGCTTCATTCAGATTACTTAAACATTCATAATTATTTCATTCAGTTTTATCAAACACCTCATAAATTTACTCAAAATTTCAAATTTAAAGGGAAGAGAGTAATATATAAGTTTACCGAAATTTTAAAGTGACCTTGATACCCGTGCAACGTTCATGCCTTTGGGATAATCAAATTAAGTTAATATGGATTATAACTTCAGAGCATCTCCAACAGCCTTTTCAATCACTTAGATACTCAAATAGGCGAGTCACCTCAGAAAAATTATCTCCAACAGCCTATCCAACCTTAGTCATTAAATCTACAAACCCATTCTATCTCTTTAGAACTCGTAAGTTGACATTGACTCTTCAAACCATTTATTTTGTTTTAAGAGAATCAAAATCATATGAAAAAGGCTAAACACATTTAGTTTTCTTTATGTGTTTGATTTACATCTCATTTTTATTTTGTTTGATGTATAATTATCAATTATTATTATTTTAAGTCAAATACTGCATTAATTAAATTGAAGAGAGTGATGAGACACAAAATATTAAAATAAAAAATAATGATCTTCAAATTATCACGTAAGTCAACAAACTTCCATTTGAAATACTTTTTGCTATTACTTTTAGAGATGCTCTAAAGTTAACAGTGTTGCTGTGATAGTTTAATGTTTCATGATTGTAGTTAGACCTGACAAAATATGGTTATGGGTTGGTTTTGGTTTTCAAGATATGGTTAACCAACCATTTAAGAACTAAAACCATATTAATCATTTTTAATATGGATAATGTGGGTTGGAACTATATGGTTATGGTTAAAACTCATATTAACCATATTAACCATTTTAAGATGTCTTGACTTTTAAACAAAATTTAAAAAAAATGAAATTAATATATACTATAGATAAAGAGACGGATATAGGGGGTGGGTAGGGGTAGGGTAGGGTAGGGGTAGAGGGTCGGAAGTGTATACATAATCGCTTATTATTAATTTTTTTGGAGAATGGTAGGGGTGGGGTGTGTGGGGGGTATGGGATGGGGTAAGGGTGGATTAGGGGGTAGGGGTAGGGGTGGGTGGAGTGAATACATAATCACATAATATTATTTTTTTGGTGGAGGTGGGGGGTGGGGTAGTGGGGGTGGGGGTGGGGGTGGGGTGGGGTGGGGGTAAGGGGTGTATACATAATCACATAATATTTTTTTTGGTGGGGGTGGAGGTGGGTGGGGTAGGGGGTGGGTGTTGGGATGAGGTGGGGTGGGTGGGGTGGGGTGGGGGTTGTGACGCCCCCAAAATTAGGTATCATAAAAGGTTCCATTGGAATCTTAGCAAAAGAGTTAGTTCATATTTAATAAATTGAAACCAAGAATCCACAACAGAATAGACATTAAACGATAAAAGTATGATAATAGAAGAGAATAGAATCTGTTGTAAGTAAATCTGATGCTCCCCTCTTGCTCTTGATCTTCAATGGTCTCCAAGTTGCTTCAATCTGTAATGGCTAATTAAGAACTAGGGTTATGTTCTAATTTAATGGAGTGTTTTTTCTAGTCTAATCTATGTAATCTCCCTTTATTTTATGCCTTACATCATGTATTTATAGGTTACAAATCCAATTTTTAGCTTAGGAACAAACCCAATCCTATTTGGAGTAAAAAAGGTGTCAAAATTCGCCAAAAACGCGTCCAGGCCATCACCAAGCCCTTCCCCACCATCCCAGCGCTGGGCACGACGCTCAAACACTGCCCCCAGCGCCCCGGCGCTGGGCATAGGCCTATTTTGGACACCCCGGCGCTGGCCCCAAGTTCTGACATTTTCTGATCCGACGTCCTTTGGGAAAACGGCCATAACTTTTGATCCGTGAGAAGTTACGGGGCCTGCAACCTATCAAATCAAAGATATCGACGAGATATACAACTTTCATTCTTTGAGGATTGAGAAATTTTGGGCGGATGAAGGCTGAAATTGAGCTGTAATTAACTACTATGCAAATGACCACCTAAAACCATGACGTTCGACGTCCGTTGGTACAACGATCATAACTCTTGCATCCGAACTCCGATTGGAATGATTCAAAATGTTCTGGAAAGCTAAGACGATTCTATTCAATGTAAGCTAAGTTTTAAACCAAGAACATGAAGTAAACTAGAAAGCCTAAATGATGTCCGGTTAGCTTTTCTTTGCGTTTTCTTTGCTTTTCCTTACCAATAGTCGCTCACACCGCTCCCAAACGTATAACCTACAAAATGATCATAAAATGCATGAAAAGTAACTAAGATACATAAATATAAGCAACTAATTCAAGTAAAAGATACCGGATAAGTGTATATAAAATCCACTTATCAAATACCCCCAAACTTAAACTGTTGCTTGTCCCCAAGTAACACAACATAATGCAATGCAATGCAAAGAGATGTAACTCATCTATATGCCTACGAATCCAGCAGTATTTGATAGAATCAAATCTATTCACTCGGCCTTAGAGCAATCAAGCAAGCACGACAATAATTCCGTTGTGGGGTCCACCAATGATTATGTCGTTGTACGAATATTTTCTGTTAAAACGAATATTCCCCCACCAATTGAATATTATATAACAACTTGCGTACTTTGCAAAATTTATAAATATTACCCACAACTATAACATTATATTAAATTCATTCCATAATATTCAAAAATGATAATTATAGAAAAATTCATCTTTATTCAAAAAGTTTGGGTCTTACAACCTCCCCTTTTTATGAAATTTCACCCTCGAAATTAGGATACGTACCTGGTATATCGAAGAGGTAAGGATACCTTGACTTCATTTCAGATTCTAACTCCCAAGATATTTCCTCAACATCGTGGTTTCTCCACAAAGTTTTTACTTGAGGTATAACCTTGGAGCGTAGAATATGTTCCTTCTTATCCAAGATTTGAACATGAACCTCTTCATACGTCAAATTTTCTGCTATTTCGTCTGGTTCTAACTCAATAATGTGGTTCGGGTCTTCCACATATTTACGTAACATGGATATGTGAAAAACGTTATGAACACGAGATATACTTGGCGGTAAAATGGGCCGATGAATCGATTGAGGATTAAAAATGGGCCGATGAATCGAGGATTGAGTTTTCCTCTCTTTCCAAATCTCGTAACTCCTTTCCATGGAGAAACACGTAACAACACATGATCTCCTATATCTAATTCTACGTCCTTTCGATGAAGATCAGCATAACTCTTTTGTCGATCTTGTGAGGTTTTTATACGTTGTCGGATCGTTTGAATCTTTTCCGTAGTCATACGTACCAACTCCAGTCCCAACAACGTTGCTTCACCCACCTCATCCCAGCATACTGGAGAACGACACTTTGTTCCATACAACGCTTCGAATGGAGCAATGCCAATACTTTCTTGATAACTGTTGTTGTAGGAAAACTCCACCAATGGTAAGAACTTGTCCCAACTTCCCTTGAAGTCAAGGACACAGAGTCTTAATAGATCTTCAAGAGTTTGAATAGTCCTCTCTGACTGTCCGTCCGTCTGAGGATGATATGCCGAGCTAAATCTTAAATCTGTGCCCATAGATTTTTGTAAACTAACCCAAAACCGTGAAGTGAATTTTGGGTCTCGATCAGAAACTATGGATACCGGCATACCATACAGTCTTACAATCTCGTTTATGTACATACGAGCAAGACGTTGAGGTGTATAAGTTTCTCGTATCGGTTAGAAATGAGCAGACTTGGTTAATCTATCAATAATGACCCAAATCGCATCTATGCCTTGAGAAACCTTAGGAAGACCGGTAACGAAATCCATGGTAATGTGCTCCCACTTCCATTCTAGAATTTCAAGTGGTTGCAATGGACCTTTTGGTACTTGATGCTCCGCTTTAACTCGTTGACAAGTTAGACACCTTGAGATAAACAGCTCTATCTCTCTCTTCATATTTCTCCACCAAAATTTATGACGAATATCATGATACATTTTGGTACTCCCGAGATGGATTACAAACGGTGTGTTGTGCGCCTCCATCATGATTTTATACTTTAAATCAGGGTTGTTAGGAACATAAATTCTGGAGTTGACTCAAAGTATTCCTTCTTCATCGATTCTTTCTTTCGGCATAGCACCTTCTTGCACTTTCTTCCTCATATGCATCAGCTCCAGGTCTGTAGCTTGAGCAGCTTTAATTTTATCAATTAAAGTTGGTTCTACTCATATATTCGCCATCATCAAATGGGTCCCTGGAGTCTTTAACTCTATCTCCATCCTTTGAAAATCACACAAAATGGGCCTTTGTGTTGACAATATATCACACTTGTACTTGCATATGATCTTCTACTCAATGCGTCAGCTACCACGTTCGCTTTTCCAGGATGGTATTGGATGGTATGATCATAATCTTTCAACAGTTCAAGCCAACGTCGTTGTCGCATGTTGAGTTCCTTTTGAGTGAAGAAATATTTGAGAATTTTATGATCCGTAAAAATCTCCACCTTCTCCCTATACAAGTAATGCCTCCAAATTTTAAGTGCGAAGACAACAACTGCTAACTCCAGGTCATGAGTATGATAATTCCTCTCATATTCTTTGAGTTGTCTTGAGGCATAGGCTATGACTTTCCCATGTTGCATGAGAACACATCCCAACCCTTTGCCCGAAACATCACTGTAGATGACAAATCACTCCGATCCAGATGGTATTGTCAGAACAGGTGTTGAAATGAGTTTTGTAACAACCCGATATTTTCTATATAAATAAATAAGAAATTTTACGTATAATTTTTTTATTATTATTTTAAGGATGAGGATTTTTACAAGATAATGTGTATATGTATTTATGAGGTAAATAAAAATATATTTATTGCATAAATGTTTACAAATAATTGTATTTTAGAATTATTAATTTTTGTAAAGTATATTCTTATAATAATTACTGTTATAGGAGAAATGTTTTATTGATTATTTTCCATGAAAATATAATCATATATTATTTAAATAATATAGGGAGTGATTTTTAGAATAATTATAATAATTATTTTATTATACAAATTTTAGTACAAATTAATAAGTTAATTATTTTACCTTAATTATTAAGGTTAAATATGAAAGAATAAATCAGATATGGAATCCAAACCCTAATTTCGAATTTTTATCAAAGAATGAGAATAATAATATAATAATATTATATTTGAATTTTCAATGCTATTAATATGTACTGTATGTACGTATAGATAATGGTTGGTCAATTATGTTGTGGCATGTTAAAACAATAGCATTAATTCGTTAAACCCTAACTTGAAACTCAAACCGGAGTTTGCAATAGGTAAGAAATTTTGGTACGTGATTTAAGACCATTATTATATTATGCTAATTAGGTAAACCCTAATTATTGTCTAGAAACCCTAATTATAAATTAGAAACCCTAATTTCCAATTTAAAACCCTAATTGCTAAGATGATAACTCTAATTATTATTTTAGTAAATAATTATGTTCATTAGGAAACCCTAATTCATAATTAGAGGAACCCTAATTAGATCAAAAACCCTAAATATTTTTAAAAACCCTAATTTTCTATTAAAAACCCTAATTTTAATTAGTAAGTTATAATTAAAATTTTATCAAACTTTAATCTTAAATTTTTAAACCCTAGAAATTATTTGGGAAACCTTAAGGTTTAAAACCTATTGATTAAAACCTAGATTCAAGTGCCATGGACAAGAATACCCTTAAAATGTTTTATTAGTTTACTAAAATAGCCTTTTGGTATTTATTTAATAAGCTAGATTGCAAAGTCACCACCATAGATTATAGCACATGCTCTATATATCATCCAAGCTTATCCTCTTTGACACCTTGCAAGTTAGATTCAATGAATCTAAGTTATATAAATAGGATAAGAGAGAGAAAAAGTTCACATTTTTGGTCATTCATGCATCTATACTAATCCAAGACCCTCACAACATAAAGGCGGCAAAGGGAACCTTTTGCTCCTCGGAGCATCCTAAGACATCAAATATCTTGGTGATCTGCTTTATCCATGCTTCCGTCTTAAGTGGTTTTGGATCTCCAATAAACTCCGGTGGTCCCAGCTCCTTGAACTGTTTAGCGGTGACCGTCCGAGAGTTTCCAGTGGTTCCACCTACATTTTGGACAGGAGCCGCTCTCGCCTGCTGTTGCATGAATTGCATAAAGCCTCTAAACATTCCATCATTCATCATTTGGTCAGTGTCGTTGTTTGCATGAGGATTGTCGCCTTCCTGATGCACATTATCCTGATTATTGATATGTGGTTAATCAACGGTCGCCTGTGCTCCATTGCTATTCTCTACATTCCCAGATGTCATTTTCAGATACTGCCACAAAATAAAAGGTTAATTGACATGTAACATATTATCCCTATATTCTGACCGACCAATTAAATACAAAAATAAACTTAGGTAGGTTATACTAGCGAAGGAATTCCCCGTCTCTGCTCCCCTCCTAGTTCTATTCTTACATCTTAGCCACGGATCATATCCCTTAGCTTTGATACCAATTGTGACGCCCCCAAAATTAGGTATACATCACCCATCTTGAGTCGCCAGATACATGGTACAGAATTCAAATACAACTTAATAATACAACTGTCGTGTACAATACGACAAACATAAATTATGAGTTTGAATACAAATATTATCTACTAGAGAGTATAAAAACTCAAAAGGAGTCCTCATTATAATTATTATCACACTGTTTCACAGAATAGTGAGGACTGCTAATGCACCATCTAGGATCATCACTCCGTTCCCCGACTAGTCCCAGCTACGTTCTCATTTCCTGAAGAGAACAATGAAAGAAAGGGTGAGCTCGATCAACTAGCCCAATAAGAAATATTATGACTAAGATAATGCAGAATAATTTATCATTAGCCTTCAACAGTGTTAAACTGATAAAATATAACAAACATCAAGTTTAACTGCAGCGGAACAAGCAATCCATTAGAAGAGTTAAGTAGAGAATAAAATCTACCATCTTCTATGATTTAAAAGGTTTTTCATGACTTTTATCGCTGAAACTCAGCTTAATAAATAATCCACATCATCCCTGCACTACGGCTAAGGATATTCATTAGTATCACAGCCACGAATTATCCATGCACCATAGCCAAGGATATTTGTGTATTCATCAATGGTCATGATCATACCAACAACTGTCCATTAATGCACTACGGGTTAATGAGGACTTTTTCCACATCATTTGTAACATTACGGTCATGATTACATCGAATAATCCTTGGTCATAATCATACCAAGTCCATCTATGCACTACAGGCCACATATGACTTTCAACATAATATAAATATGAGGACGATAACAATGATATAAGAATTCAATAAAAACAAGTTCAAGAATTAAGTTATTCAGGAACTAATAACGTCCAAATTGTCAACATGATACTGCTTTGTAGAGTAAAATTCAAGAATGCTCAAAAGAATATTTCCATGAAAAGATACTGGATGAAGCGCAAATATCAAGGATATTCCACTAATTTCATGGAGTATAGAAGTCAAAACTTTAACGAACTGAGTATAATAACGAATGGAATATCAAAAGAAATCACTATGCATGCGGTACTTCGCATAGACATGTTATTCCAACAGAATAATAAGTAACGGAACCAGGTCAGGCGAAATTCGCACCGACAGGATGTTCCAACAGAATAATAAAGATGGAACCAGGTCCGGCGTAAAACACAAAGATAGGATATTCCAACAGAATAATAATAAAGATGGAATAATAGAAGAATAGCACCAAGTATAGGGTAGTCCGCGTATACTGGTTATTCCAGCAGAATAATAAAGAATAGAATAACAGAAGTTCTCTTCATGGATATAAAAGAAATAATAACCCTTACCGTAAAAGAAACTGAATATATAAGTAGGGAAGTAGCAGAATATTTTTCTATAGTTTCTTTATAAATTCTCTCTCTAGAATTTCAGTGAATTCGTAAGAAATAATGAAAGAATGAGCTTCTATTTATAGAAGAATGGACTGCATAGTAACTAACTCATGAACGGTCCAGATTGATTAATTTTAATCGGACGGTCATAATTAAAGCAAAATCTTTAAATAAAATATATTATATATATTAAATATATATATAACATGTGCAAAAAAAATCACGGGATACACTCCCGTGATCACCTGTTTCCTTCATTTCCTAAATTTTCAAAGTTATATATATATATAACCTAATAATACTCCTTTCCTGATCCTTCCCCCCCCTAATTCCCCCGTGACAAAATTGTCTTCAGCCAAGACTTTGCCAAACACATGGGTCCCACTCGAGGGCCCCCACCTTTTATTATATAAAATAACTTTCTACCGATTATTTTGAAAAATGGGTAAATAGGGGTCCATAAAATAAGTAAAATTTATAACAATTACTATAGCAATAATTGAACAAAACTGAGTGACTTCTCACGTAAGCATCAATAATCAAAACCGTGTGCTACTGTGAAACTACGCGTATTACTGTACTTTTAACACCGTGTGTTTCAACAGTTAACGGTAAAACTTCCGCCGTTATTTTCATAAAGCATTTTTGTCGTTTTCTCAATCCGACAATAATTCCATTGTGGGGTTCCCCAATGATTATGTCGTTGTACGAATATTCCCTGTTAAAACGAATATTCCCCGACCAATCGAATATTATATAACAACTTGCGTACTTTGTAAAATTTATAAATATTACCCACAACTATAACATTATATTAAATTCATTCCATAATATTCAAAAATGATAATTATAGAAAAATTCATCTTTATTCAAAAAAGTTGGGGTCTTACAGGGGTGGAGTGTATACATAATCACATAATATTTTTTTTTGGTGTGTGTGGGGGTGAGGTGGGTGGGGTGGGGTGGAGTGGGGTAAGGGATAAGGGGTGTATACATAATCACATAATATTTTTTTTTGGTGAGGGTGGGTGGCGTAGGGGGTGTATGCATAATCACATAATATTTTATCGGTTAAAAAAATAGTTTTTTGTGGGGGTGGGGGTGGGGGTAGGGGGCGGTCAGTAAGGGGTGTATACACAATCACATAATATTTTTTTTGATGGGGTGGGAGTGGGGTGGGTGGTTGAGCTTGTTGAATCTATCTAATAAAATACAAATGATTGTGAATTTTCGCTCATTTAATAAATCATCTGGGCCGTTCAAAGTTTGAGATAAATCTCATCGTCCATACAGTGTCGGAGACACGGGACCAAGCTAGTATGTAAATATGGGTTTCAGCCACCGGGTGAACAGAGCCCAAACATGAACTTGGTGATAGTATCACACGGTCTAACTTTACTAATTTTCTTAATGAGGTGGTACAAATGGACAGTGAAGCAATTCCAAGGACTAAATAACATTCACAATGGAAGCATGATGGTGATGGAAAGAGGTTACGGTGGAAGGTAGGTATTTTTAATTCAATGAAAACTCATGTAATTAATGTTGTCTAATACTAATATGTAATGGGTACAGCAGAGCCGGTCCTCGGTTTTATAAGGCCCAGGGCAAAAAAATTCTAAGTGTGCCCTTTTAGAGGTGGCAAACGGGCGGGCGGACCGGGCTCGGGCCGGGTCCAAAATGACCCAGGTTTTGACGGGCTAAAATTGTGAGACCCGTGGCCCGGGTCGGGCCGAGCCACGGGCTTCTTCCTTCCTTTATTTATTTATTTATTTATTTGCAAAATCTTGCTACACCAAAAATAGTAATAATAATAAATATTAAAAATAATAAAATAATTTATAATTAACAATAATTCTAATTACCTACATTAACTACATATCTCAATCAATTAAAATTCTAATAGTATTATAAATTATTTTCAAAGCATATAATCAAATTTAATTTTTTAAAATTTATATAATTTATTTAACTTTTAAAAATATCTAGGATTATTACATATCTACATATACAAGGATTGTTACAAAATAATTCTATTTGGTACGGATTGTGACTTTTTTGAAGGTGTATTCAACACAAGATACATAATTTACACTATATAACTATATAAAATTCTCTATATATTAGTACTAGTTTGTTTATATAACTATATAAAATTCACTTTAATATCTTTTTGTTAAAGGTTAATTACTATCTTGAGAGCAATTTTGCCCCTGCCCTGGCCACATACTAAGTTCAATTGTCGTATTTTTATTGTAAATGCATATTTATTAAATATCATTAATTATGTACAATAAATTATACAATTAAATGAGAATTTAAAAATGGATAATTTTTTTTATTTTTAATATACATAAAAAGTCAACTAAATTTTTTATCATATTAAGGAGGGAATAATAAATATAATATTAAAACTCATAATCAAAAATCAAAATAGGACTTTTGTATTTTCTTAAGTTGTTAGCATCTATGATATAGAGATGTGTAATATAAACAGCTTTTTAATTAAGTATGCCTTATTTTGCAGTTAAACCGTGAATCAAATATTTATTCTCGTCAGTTAATACAAAATATTTTAAATTTTACAGTTAAACCGTGAATCAAATATGAACTGAGAGGGTTGAAGGGTTTTTTCTTCTTTTTTTTTGTGTGGCTAAGAGTCTATTTTGATTCTCCATATTAATTTATTGATTTGTTTTATATTATATTTTATAATTATTTTTTTATTTTTTTATACACATACATAATTTTTTAAAAAATTTGGGCCCTTATCAACTTTGGGCCATGGGCGGTCACCCTGGTAGACCTGCCCCAGGGCCGGCTCTGGGGTACAGCTTACTAATGCATCACACTAACAGGTACAATAATAATTATTATTTAAAATTTTAATTATTTAAAATTTAGTATTATTATTACAATTATTATTATTATTACAGTTATTATTATCTCAATTTCACATGCATATAAATGATGCTATGTGGTTTAAATATTAATGCTACATAAATTTTAGCTTAAAAGGTAGTTGGTCCAGTGGTTTTTGTTAGAATATAAGTTTCTAGTTTGGGGAAGTCTAGAGTTCAACACTTGTTAGCAACATTTTCTTTAAGAAAATTTTTAAGGCAAACCTTCTACCCTCCACGTCAGCAAATAACGGGCCACGTCAGTAAAAATAACGAGTCAATATGTACAGTCAGCATTTCCGTCAAATTTTTGGACGGAATGACCATTTTGTAATTTTTGGAGAGTACAGTTATTCGATTTTAACAAAAAAGTTTCGGTAACCACAATAAAAATTGGACCCTAGTATAGTGACCAAAACGTCATTTATCATGTTCTCTATCTGTCTAATTAATTTAAGATTTCCCAACTATTTCAAATTGATATTAAATGCATGAAGTTCAAATTGAGATTAAAATAGATCATATTTATTTTGAAATTATATATTTTAAAATAGAATGAATAATTGATATTTATTAGTTTGGTTTTTTTTTTAAAAAAAGTCTATAAGAATTACTTGTAAATTAATAGTTTTCTAATATTCAATAGAAACATATCAACTCTTGTACATTATAAGAAAAAGTTAATAGTAGTAATTTTTTTAATTATCATTGACTTTGAAAAAAGAAAGAATTTAAATATTAGTATCAAACTACTCCTTCCGTCCTAAAAGTGTTGTCCGATTTTATCATTGGGATAAGGTCCAAAAATATCCCTAACGTTTTTTCCAATGTCTACCGAGCACCCTATATTTTTTTTATCCAAAAATGCCCTTAACGTCATAATTTTTGGGTCGTCCGTGCCCCTGCCGTTAACAGATCTGCCAACTAGACTAACATCTGTCCAAATTGCTTACGTGGCTGCCACATGGAAATATTAAAATACTAAATACTAATTTAAAAAATATTAAAATACTAATTAAAAAATTCTAAAATACTAAAAAAAATTAAATTAAAAAAAATATTAAAATACTAAAATTTAAATTATTTTATTAATTAAAAAAATACTAAAATACTAAAATTATTTTACTAAATATTAGTATTATATACTTTTTACATACTAAAATTATTTTACTAAATATTAATATATACTATTTTAACAATTATTAATTATTAAACTGAAGAAGACGAACAGGAGTAGCAGCAGCTGCACAATTCGTTCCTCTTTCCTCTCTCCTCTCGAATTCGAAGATGAACAGGAGTAGCAGCAGTCCACTCCGTCCCTAATTCTATCACCATATCCCAAATTGAAAAAAATAAAGAAAATAAGATGGAAGGAAGTCCCCACCGGAAAGCATGGTGATTGCAAAGCATATTGATTTTGGGTCTTCTTCTTCCTTTGTTCTTCGTTCTTCTATCATTAATGGATATTTGATTGCAAATTTAGATCTGATTTTGATCCCTTCATTATTTGGATGTTAATATATCAAAAAGTACAATATAAATAAGTAATAAGTACTATAATATACTCTTATATATTTATTAATGAAAATATATTTTAAAATATATTAGGTTTATCTCAAGTTAAGTTTGTTTAGAATTGATTTTTCATATTTGATCAGAGTTCGTAGAGTTTAAAAGGAAGCTAATTTGACTTCCTTGTGTGTATACAGGATCATATAATGATATATATATTTTTAAAAAAATAATAATTCTTAAAAATTCCTTAAATATCATACGATGATATTAATTAATTAATAAATATATTTAATATGTAAAAAAAGGGGAGGAAAATAAGTAAAATAAAAAAAAAAAATAATTCACTATATTATTATGTAATATGTAAAAAATTATACAAAATAAAATACAATAATAGTTAACTATTGAGTGTAATAAAATTCGATAAATGTTATAAATTAAATTAAATAAATTAGGTTTTAACTAAGACATTAATATATATAAATAATAAAATAAGGATAAGTATAATAAATATAATATAATAAATTTAAATTAGGGTTTAGGGTTTAGGGGTTTGGGGTTAGGGTTTAGGGTTTGGGGTTTGGGGTTTCGGGTTTCAGGTTTTGGGTTTGGGTTTAGGGTTTAGGGTTTTTAAATTTTTAGGGTTTAGGGTTTAGGGTTTACGGTTTGGGGTTTTGGGTTTGGGGTTTAGGGTTTTTAAATTTTTAGGGTTTATGGGTTTATAAATATATATATATATATATATATATAAAATAAAATATAATATATATATATATATATATAAAATAAAATATAATAAATATAATATGATAATAAAATAAATAAATGAAATATATGTATTTTATATACTAATATATAATTTATTTTTAAATAATTAACAAATAATTATATATGGTGAAGAGAGTAGTCTTCTTTTTAGAACAAATAATATAAATATACGGAGTACAATATAAATTAAGTTTTACGTTCAGAATAGAACAAATATTTTCTATAGTTTTGTATACTTTTTTCCTAATTTAACTGCTGCTAGCAGTGGCAGGACTATATATAAATGCTCTTAAACCTCCCAATTTAAGGTTTGTTTCAAACCATTTTTCCATTATGTTCTAGCAAACATGTGCTAGTATGTTTTAATAATGTTTAAACCTTTAATTATGCAATTATGTTTATACTTGTAGAATACAATAAATGTAATATGATATTAAAATAAATACATAAAAATACAAAAAATAAAAAATACATTAAAATAAAAATACAATTAGAAAATAAGTAAAAAATAGAATAAATATTATAAAATAATTACAAAATACAATTTAATGTCTCAATAAATATTTATAAATAATTAACTATATAATATAACATGTTTTTAATATAAAAAATAAAATAAATTAATTAAAAATATAATAAACATAATATGCTATATATAATAAAATAAAATGAATATAATATGCTTTAATATATATTTATAAATAATTAACTATATAACATCATGGTAAAATATAATAAATATATCAAAAAGTACAATATAAATTAGTAATAAGTACTATAATATACTCTTATATATTTATTAATGAAAATATATTTTAAAATATATTAGGTTTATGTCAAGTTAAGTTTGTTTAGAATTGATTTTTCATATTTGATCAGAGTTCGTAGAGTTTAAAAGGAAGCTGATTTGACATCCTTGTGTGTATACAAGATCATATAATGATATATATATATTTAAAAAAAATAATAATTCTTAAAAATTCCTTAAATATCATACGATGATATTAATTAATTAATAAATATATTTAATATGTAGAAAAAAGGGAGAAGAAAATAAGTAAAATAAAAATATAAAATAATTCACTATATTATTATGTAATATGTAAAAAATTATACAAAATAAAATACAATAATAGTTAACTATTGAGTGTAATAAAATTCGATAAATGTTATAAATTAAATTAAATAAATTAGGTTTTAACTAAGACATTAATATATATAAATAATAAAATAAGGATAAGTATAATAAATATAATATAATAAATTTAATTTAGGGTTTAGGGGTTTGGGGTTTCGGGGTTAGGGTTAGGGTTTAGGGTTTGGGGTTTAGTGTTTCGGGTTTTGAGTTTGGGGTTTAGGGTTTAGGGTTTAGGATTTTTAAATTTTTAGGGTTTAGGGTTTAGGGTTTGGGGTTTTGGGTTCGGGGTTTGGGGTTTGGGGTTCTGGGTACGGGGTTTATAAATATATATATATATATATATATATATATATATATATATATAAAATAAAATATAATAAATATAATATGATAATAAAATAAATAAATGAAATATATGTATTTTATATACTAATATATAATTTATTTTTAAATAATTAACAAATAATTACATATGGTGAAGAGAGTAATCTTCTTTTTAGAACAAATAATATAAATATACGGAGTACAATATAAATTAAGTTTTACGTTCGGAATAGAAAAAATATTTTCTATAGTTTTGTATACTTTTTTCCCAATTTAACTGCTGCTAGCAGTGGCAGGACTATATATAAATGCTCTTAAACCTCCCAATTTAAGGTTTGTTTCAAACCATTTTTCCATTATGTTCTAGCAAACATGTGCTTGTATGTTTTAATAATGTTTAAACCTTTAATTATGCAATTATGTTTATACTTGTAGAATACAATAAATGTAATATGATATTAAAATAAATACATAAAAATACAAAAAATAAAAAATACATTAAAATAAAAATACAATTAGAAAATAAGTAAAAATAGAATAAATATTATAAAATAATTACACAATACAATTTAATGTCTCAATAAATATTTATAAATAATTAACTATATAATATAACGTGTTAGAAATATAAAAAATAAAATAAATTAAATAAAAATATAATAAACATAATATGCTATATATAATAAAATAAAATGAATATAATATGCTTTAATATATATTTATAAATAATTAACTATATAACATCATGGTAAAATATAATAAATATATCAAAAAGTACAATATAAATAAGTAATAAGTACTATAATATACTCTTATATATTTATTAATGAAAATATATTTTAAAATATATTAGGTTTATCTCAAGTTAAGTTTGTTTAGAATTGATTTTTCATATTTGATCAGAGTTCGTAGAGTTTAAAAGGAAGCTGATTTGACTTCCTTGTGTGTATACAGGATCATATAATGATATATATATATATATATATATATATATATATATATATATATATATATATATATATTTTAAAAAAAATAATTATTCTTAAAAATTCCTTAAATATAATACGATGATATTTGTTAATTAATAAATATATTTAATTTGTAGAAAAAAGGGAGAAGAAAATAAGTAAAATAAAAATATAAAATAATTCACTATATTATTATGTAATATGTAAAAAATTATACAAAATAATAGTTAACTATTGAGTGTAATAAAATTTGATAAATGTTATAAATTAAATTAAATAAATTAGGTTTTAACTAAGACATTAATATATATAAATAATAAAATAAGGATAAGTATAATAAATATAATATAATAAATTTAATTTAGGGTTTAGGGTTTCGGGGTTAGGGTTTAGGGTTTAGGGTTTGGGGTTTGGGGTTTCGAGTTTTGGGTTTGGGGTTTTGGGTTTAGGGTTTTTAAATTTTTAGGGTTTAGGGTTTGGGGTTTGGGGATTGGTGTTTAGGGATTAGGGTTCGGGGTTTGGGGTTTGGGGTTTATAAATATATAAATATATATAAAATAAAATATAATAAATATAATATGATAATAAAATAAATAAATGAAATATATATATTTTATATACTAATATATAATTTATTTTTAAATAATTAACAAATAATTACATATGGTGAAGAGAGTAATCTTCTTTTTAGAACAAATAATATAAATATACGGAGTACAATATAAATTAAGTTTTACGTTCGGAATAGAACAAATATTTTCTATAGTTTTGTATACTTTTTTCCCAATTTAACTGCTGCTAGCAGTGGCAGGACTATATATAAATGCTCTTAAACCTCCCAATTTAAGGTTTGTTTCAAACCATTTTTCCATTATGTTCTAGCAAACATGTGCTAGTATGTTTTAATAATGTTTAAACCTTTAATTATGAAATTATGTTTATACTTGTAGAATACAATAAATGTAATATGATATTAAAATAAATACATAAAAATACAAAAAATAAAAAATACATTAAAATAAAAATACAATTAGAAAATAAGTAAAAAATAGAATAAATATTATAAAATAATTACACAATACAATTTAAGTCTCAATAAATATTTATAAATAATTAACTATATAATATAACATGTTTTAATATAAAAAATAAAATAAATTAATTAAAAATATAATAAACATAATATGCTATATATAATAAAATAAAATGAATATAATATGCTTTAATATATATTTATAAATAATTAACTATATAACATCATGGTAAAATATAATAAATATATCAAAAAGTACAATATAAATAAGTAATAAGTACTATAATATACTCTTATATATTTATTAATGAAAATATATTTTAAAATATATTAGGTTTATGTCAAGTTAAGTTTGTTTAGAATTGATTTTTCATATTTGATCAGAGTTCGTAGAGTTTAAAAGGAAGCTGATTTGACATCCTTGTGTGTATACAAGATCATATAGTGATATATATATATTTAAAAAAAATAACAATTCTTAAAAATTCCTTAAATATCATACGATGATATTAATTAATTAATAAATATATTTAATATGTAGAAAAAAGGGAGAAGAAAATAAGTAAAATAAAAATATAAAATAATTCACTATATTATTATGTAATTTGTAAAAAATTATACAAAATAAAATACAATAATAGTTAACTATTGAGTGTAATAAAATTCGATAAATGTTATAAATTAAATTAAATAAATTAGGTTTTAACTAAGACATTAATATATATAAATAATAAAATAAGGATAAGTATAATAAATATAATATAATAAATTTAATTTAGGGTTTAGGGGTTTGGGGTTTCAGGGTTAGGTTTAGGGTTTAGTGTTTAGGGTTTGGGGTTTAGTGTTTCGGGTTTCGAGTTTGGGGTTTAGGGTTTAGGGTTTAGGATTTTTAAATTTTTAGGGTTTAGGGTTTGGGGTTTGGGGTTTTGGGTTCAGGGTTTGGGGTTTGGGGTTCTGGGTTCGGGGTTCGGGGTTTATAAATATATATATATATAAAATAAAATATAATAAATATAATATGATAATAAAATAAATAAATGAAATATATGTATTTTATATACTAATATATAATTTATTTTTAAATAATTAACAAATAATTACATATGGTGAAGAGAGTAGTCTTCTTTTTAGAACAAATAATATAAATATACGGAGTACAATATAAATTAAGTTTTACGTTCGGAATAGAACAAATATTTTCTATAGTTTTGTATACTTTTTTCCCAATTTAATTGCTGCTAGCAGTGACAGGACTATATATAAATGCTCTTAAACCTCCCAATTTAAGGTTTGTTTCAAACCATTTTTCCATTATGTTCTAGCAAACATGTGCTTGTATGTTTTAATAATGTTTAAACCTTTAATTATGTAATTATGTTTATACTTGTAGAATACAATAAATGTAATATGATATTAAAATAAATACATAAAAATACAAAAAATAAAAAATACATTAAAATAAAAATACAATTAGAAAATAAGTAAAAAATAGAATAAATATTATAAAATAATTACACAATACAATTTAATGTCTCAATAAATATTTATAAATAATTAACTATATAATATAATGTGTTAGAAATATAAAAAATAAAATAAAATAAATAAAAATATAATAAACATAATATGCTATATATAATAAAATAAAATGAATATAATATGCTTTAATATATATTTATAAATAATTAACTATATAACATCATGGTAAAATATAATAAATATATCAAAAAGTACAATATAAATAAGTAATAAGTACTATAATATACTCTTATATATTTATTAATGAAAATATATTTTAAAATATATTAGGTTTATCTCAAGTTAAGTTTGTTTAGAATTGATTTTTCATATTTGATCAGAGTTCGTAGAGTTTAAAAGGAAGCTGATTTGACTTCCTTGTGTGTATACAGGATCATATAATGATATATATATTTAAAAAAAATAATTATTCTTAAAAATTCCTTAAATATAATACGATGATATTTGTTAATTAATAAATATATTTAATTTGTAGAAAAAAGGGAGAAGAAAATAAGTCAAATAAAAATATAAAATAATTCACTATATTATTATGTAATATGTAAAAAATTATACAAAATAATAGTTAACTATTGAGTGTAATAAAATTCGATAAATGTTATAAATTAAATTAAATAAATTAGGTTTTAACTAAGACATTAATATATATAAATAATAAAATAAGGATAAGTATAATAAATATAATATAATAAATTTAATTTAGGGTTTAGTGTTTAGGGGTTTGGGGTTTCGGGGTTAGGGTTTAGGGTTTAGGGTTTGGGGTTTGGGGTTTCGAGTTTTGGGTTTGGGGTTTTGGGTTTAGGGTTTAGGGTTTTTAAATTTTTAGGGTTTAGGGTTTGGGGTTTGGGGTTTAGGGTTTAGGGTTCGTGGTTTGGGGTTCGGGGTTTATAAATATATATATATATATATATATAAAATAAAATATAATAAATATAATATGATAATAAAATAAATAAATGAAATATATATATTTTATATACTAATATATAATTTATTTTTAAATAATTAACAAATAATTACATATGGTGAAGAGAGTATCTTCTTTTTAAACAAATAATATAAATATACGGAGTACAATATAAATTAAGTTTTACGTTCGGAATAGAACAAATATTTTCTATAGTTTTGTATACTTTTTTCCCAATTTAACTGCTGCTAGCAGTGGCAGGACTATATATAAATGCTCTTAAACCTCCCAATTTAAGGTTTGTTTCAAACCATTTTTCCATTATGTTCTAGCAAACATGTGCTTGTATGTTTTAATAATGTTTAAACCATTAATTATGCAATTATGTTTATACTTGTAGAATACAATAAATGTAATATGATATTAAAATAAATACATAAAAATATAAAAAATAAAAAATACATTAAAATAAAATACAATTAGAAAATAAGTAAAAAATAGAATAAATATTATAAAATAATTACACAATACAATTTAATGTCTCAATAAATATTTATAAATAATTAACTATATAATATAATGTGTTAGAAATATAAAAAATAAAATAAAATAAATAAAATATAATAAACATAATATGCTATATATAATAAAATAAAATGAATATAATATGCTTTAATATATATTTATAAATAATTAACTATATAACATCATGGTAAAATATAATAAATATATCAAAAAGTACAATATAAATAAGTAATAAGTACTATAATATACTCTTATATATTTATTAATGAAAATATATTAGGTTTATCTCAAGTTAAGTTTGTTTAGAATTGATTTTTCATATTTGATCAGAGTTCGTAGAGTTTAAAAGGAAGCTGATTTGACTTCCTTGTGTGTATACAGGATCATATAATGATATATATATATATATATATATATATATATATATATATATATATATATATATATATATATATTAAAAAAAATAATTATTCTTAAAAATTCCTTAAATATAATACGATGATATTTGTTAATTAATAAATATATTTAATTTGTAGAAAAAAGGGAGAAGAAAATAAGTCAAATAAAAATATAAAATAATTCACTATATTATTATGTAATATGTAAAAAATTATACAAAATAATAGTTAACTATTGAGTGTAATAAAATTCGATAAATGTTATAAATTAAATTAAATAAATTAGGTTTTAACTAAGACATTAATATATATAAATAATAAAATAAGGATAAGTATAATAAATATAATATAATAAATTTAATTTAGGGTTTAGGGTTTAGGGGTTTGGGGTTTCGGGGTTAGGGTTTAGGGTTTAGGGTTTGGGGTTTGGGGTTTCGAGTTTTGGGTTTGGGGTTTTGGGTTTAGGGTTTAGGGTTTTTAAATTTTTAGGGTTTAGGATTTGGGGTTTGGGGTTTGGGGTTTGGGGATTGGGGTTTAGGGTTTAGGGTTCGTGGTTTGGGGTTCGGGGTTTATAAATATATATATATATATATATATATAAAATAAAATATAATAAATATAATATGATAATAAAATAAATAAATGAAATATATATATTTTATATACTAATATATAATTTATTTTTAAATAATTAACAAATAATTACATATGGTGAAGAGAGTAATCTTCTTTTTTAAACAAATAATATAAATATACGGAGTACAATATAAATTAAGTTTTACGTTCGGAATAGAACAAATATTTTCTATAGTTTTGTATACTTTTTTCCCAATTTAACTGCTGCTAGCAGTGGCAGGACTATATATAAATGCTCTTAAACCTCCCAATTTAAGGTTTGTTTCAAACCATTTTTCCATTATGTTCTAGCAAACATGTGCTTGTATGTTTTAATAATGTTTAAACCATTAATTATGCAATTATGTTTATACTTGTAGAATACAATAAATGTAATATGATATTAAAATAAATACATAAAAATATAAAAAATAAAAAATACATTAAAATAAAAATACAATTAGAAAATAAGTAAAAAATAGAATAAATATTATAAAATAATTACACAATACAATTTAATGTCTCAATAAATATTTATAAATAATTAACTATATAATATAATGTGTTAGAAATATAAAAAATAAAATAAAATAAATAAAAATATAATAAACATAATATGCTATATATAATAAAATAAAATGAATATAATATGCTTTAATATATATTTATAAATAATTAACTATATAACATCATGGTAAAATATAATAAATATATCAAAAAGTACAATATAAATAAGTAATAAGTACTATAATATACTCTTATATATTTATTAATGAAAATATATTTTAAAATATATTAGGTTTATCTCAAGTTAAGTTTGTTTAGAATTGATTTTTCATATTTGATCAGAGTTCGTAGAGTTTAAAAGGAAGCTGATTTGACTTCCTTGTGTGTATACAGGATCATATAATGATATATATATATATATATATATATATATATATATATATATATATATATATATATATATTTAAAAAAATAATTATTCTTAAAAATTCCTTAAATATAATACGATGATATTTGTTAATTAATAAATATATTTAATTTGTAGAAAAAAGGGAGAAGAAAATAAGTAAAATAAAAATATAAAATAATTCACTATATTATTATGTAATATGTAAAAAATTATACAAAAATAATAGTTACTATTGAGTGTAATAAATTCGATAAATGTTATAAATTAAATTAATAATTAGGTTTTAACTAAGACATTAATATATAAATAATAAAATAAGGATAAGTATAATAAATATAATATAATAAATTTAATTTAGGGTTTAGGGTTTAGGGGTT
>CM035097.1:81452134-81549634 GCA_020205505.1 Panax japonicus | reverse complement strand
TTATAATGATTACAACAATAATAATAATTATTATGATAATAGTAATAATAATAACAACAATAATAACAATAATAATTTTAATAATAATAATATTTATAATAATAGTGATAATGATAATAATTGTAATAATAATAATAATCATAAAAAATAATAATAATTATAAGAATAATAATTATTATTATAATAGTAATAATAATAAATAATAATAATAATATTAATAATAATAGTAATTATAATAATAATTATAATAAAAGTAATAGTAATAGTAATAATAATTATAATATTATTATAATTATAATAATAATAATTATTATGATAATAGTAATAATAATAGTAATAACAATAACAACAATAATAATTTTTATTATTATAGTAATAATAATAATAATAATAATAATTATAACTATAATAGTAATATTAATAATAATAATAGTAATAATTATTACTATTATTATGATAATAGTTACAATAATAATAATAATAATAATAGTAATAGTAATAACAACAATAATAATAACAATAATAATAATTATTATTATTATTATTATTATTATTGTTGTTGTTGTTGTTGTTGTGGTAGTGTGGTGAATTATGAAAATTGTTATTGGTGATTTGTAAATTTTGTAGACATGTTTAGATTTTTTTGCATATGTATTTTTAAAGGAAAATTAATTATTATGGTGTGGTGGTGAATATGATAATTGTTATGTGTGATTGTAAATTATTTTAAATTATAAAAAGTCTTTAGGTAATGTAGTATTTTTTGAATTTTAATATAATTTTTCGTTACGTCGTGCCTTCAGGCACGGGCAATTACTAGTCTATATAATAAAACAGAACCCAATTTGAATTCTATAATTTGAGAAAGCACAAGAACGGTTCAGATTCATTCTAACTTAATCTAAAAGCTCACATTTCATCTCACATATACACAATCCCGCCCAAATTTCCTCCTCCTTCTCCTTCTCCTTCTCTCTCCTTTTTTATTTCCTCCTCCTTCTCTCTTTCTCTCTCCTATTCCTCTCCTCATTTTCTTTCTCCCTTTTCATCTTTTTCTCTCTCTCCTAGGTCTCTCTCTTCCCCTCTTCCCCTTTTCCTCCATTTACTTAATTAATTTGTATTTTAATATTTTATTTTAAATTATAATAATTTTTTAGAGTGTGGATTCATTTAAAATACATAATACATAAAAAATATCAATGGTAAGAAAACAAAAGTAAAAACAAGATCATAATTTACTTATAAAAAAAAATTACATATAAATAGATTCTTTTTCTTCTTTTTTTTCTTTATCAAATAGAACAAATGTTAACAAATTAGAAAATTTGTTAATTGTTATAAGTATAATATTTTTCTTTAATATATAAAAAAATTACTCCCTTTGCTCTTTAATATATGACGTTTTAGACATATGCATAAGAATTAAGAAAATAATTAAAAATATTAACTATAGTATCAATCGTCTATAAGATCCTTCACCTCTCTTATCTCATAAATATGAATCAAAAGATTATGTGGAGTAATAAGGGACAATTTGAAAAAAAAATAGTAATCAATTCTCCTAGATAACCACAAACGATAAATAATTAGGAATAAAAAAAAGTCTAAAAAGACCTACATATAGGAATGGAGGGAGTACATTATTTTGAATTATAAAAAATCTTCTAAACAGAGTTCAAAATAAGATAGAAAAACATTATAAATGATAGAGTATGAGATAAGTACGGTAATAAATGAAAATTTAATACTATTATAGACAATCGATATTATATTTAATGTTATCCAACCATTTTCTTAATTTTTGTGCACAGTTCTAAAACGTCATATACAGTAGAATCTCTATAAATTAATAATGTTGGGACTGTAATATTTTATTAATTTAGAGAATTATTATTTAATCTATAAATTAATAATTTAAAGAGTGTTTTTCTATTCAGTGAACATAAATTTAATTACATTAAAATTATTGTATTTTATTGATGTTTATATCTTACTTTTTTGATGCAATGTATCATACTTATTAAATTAATGTAATAATATAATTCATTGTAAGTGATATTAATTATTTTTAATAATTAAATAATGTTCATTTTATCCACTTTTAAAATTATATTCACATTAGTTTAATTAATTTGTATATATAAGTTTATTGTACTATAATTTAATAGGATCTGGTTAGTCTAAAGTTTATTTTTTTTATAAGTTGGTCAATTGATCAATAGAATGCTGACAGACATAGAATCTCGTATGCGTGTAACCACTTTCAATTTAATATATTTCGGTCAATGTATAATGATAAAGAGAACTATTATATAAACATCAATAAAAATTCTTCAAATCATACTCAACAACTCTCTATAAATTTTTATTACAATTCGAGAATGCAACACCTGAACTTTTAGACGCAATGAGAAAAATTAAGGATGAAATTCAATTAGATTTGAATTTTAAGATAAAACAAACGAGAATAAAATCATATTTTACAAAATTATCCTATATATATTTGTAATTTAAAATAATATTAATTTATAATTTTGATGGGATCATATATTTATATAAGGGTCTTTTTAAAAAATATTATTTTAAAGAGATTATTAATTTATCTAGTATTAATTTATAAAAGTTCATCTATTTTATGAGACGAAATGAGTAAAAGATAAAATCTTGGTTAAAATTATATGAGAAAATAAATATTTCTAAAAATATAATGAGAAATCGCCAAATAGTGTAGAGGAATAGCTTAATTAGCAAAATAGGATTAGGAAAGGAAATAGTGAGATTACTTATCTGCCTTGGGCGGATTGAGCTGTTTATAGACATGATAATTTAAGTTGAAATTATATAGTTAATTAAAATCACTTGAATATATTAAATTGGTTAATTAGTTTTTAGGTGATGGCTTGATTTGATTTTGAACTCATATTATTATTATAAATATGAGTTAAATCTAGTTTAACTATTTTTGGCTTATATTAGTCTATAATTTTTTTTAATTTGCACTTTATAAAACTAATAAAGAACACCCCCACCCCACGCCACACACCTCACCCCCGTCCCTCACCTGCACCCCCACTCCCTACACCCCCACCTCCACCTCCACCAATTCAAACTTATTTTATGTAACTCAAAATCAATTCAAATCTATTTTTTGTCATATCTAGTTGTTTCGTATCAACAAACAAATGGAATGGAAAATGGGAAATGAAAAATGGAAAAAGTGATTAACTTGACGTTAATTTTGATCAATTGATCAATATAGTAACGATACACATGTCAAAATGTGATACTACTATCTCTTTACGTGTGAGTAATGTACCCCCTCGGTCCCTAATTATTTAACGTTTTAATTTTTTTTATTTATCCCTAATTATTTGACGCTTGTTTAAATCTAGGAGAATTAATGATAATTTTTTTAAAATTACCCCTCATCACTCTATCTATTTTTTTTAATACTTTAAACTCTCTATTTTCTTATCACAACAAAACTCTTTTTATCTTAATAAAATTTTTAAGGGTATTATAGATAATTAAATATTATATATAATATTTTTCAATCATTATCTTAATTATTGTATTTAATTTTAAAATGGTAAATAATTAGGGACGGATATAGAATTGATTAATTGATGAATTTAGTATGATGACGGGATCAGGGAACTGGGGTGGGGATTTGATTAATCTGGAATATCTCACCACTTTGGTCGGCTGGTCTGTTTTGGTTACTGAGAAACGCAATCCATGCAACCTGCTATAATCTAGTACTGACCCCACGCGTCGATAGTAGTAGTAGTATTTCTTTTGATGGTAATGCAACCCACCCTCTTTTGCGGCGCGTGGTTTGGTCGTGATTCTGCTTTGCTTTCCGACCATCCAATATGTTCCAAATTTAACACCCCACTCCCAATTTAACGCCCCGCTCTCCATCAATTGTAGTCCAATGGTATAATAGTCCCAAGGCTACAGTACAGGCTACACCCATCCAATTTTTTCCGCGCGTGAACTCACAGGAAACAAGGTCAAATACTAGGCTATAAGATGCTGCTGCATTGCTGCTACTGGTCTTTTCGCACTAATCTATCAATTGCCCCACCGTTCTAGTATTTTCTTCGATAAACCTCCCCTAAACCCTACCACAAACTTTTATTATAGTAATCTCTCGATTTTAAAATATAAGATTTCTATCAAATTTTTTTTAAAAAAATGATTTAAAATATTTTAAAGTAAACATGACATTTCACCTACACAACAATAAAATATTATCATACTTGTGAAACCCCAGATTTTATGAATTTTCTCGAAATAATTTTTTAATATTATAATGTGAATTTAAAATAATACTATAGTTGTGGGTAGTATTTATAAATTTTGCAAAGTATGCAAGTTGTTATATTATATTCGATTGGTCATGGAATATTCTTTGTGTCGAAAAATATTCGTACGACGGTACAATTATTGGTGGACCTCACAACGGAATTATTGTCGGATTGATAAAACGACAAAAATATTTTATTGAAACTAACGGCGGAAGTTTTACCGTTGATACTGTTGAACTAATAGGTAGTAAAAGTACAGTAATACGCGTTGTTGCATAGTAGCACACGGTATTGATTATTGATATTTATGTGAGAAGTCGCTCAGTTTGATTCAATTATTGTCGATTAATAATATGAATTATTATAGCGATGATGACGTTTTATTTTATTCGTATTATTAACGTAATAAAACAGAAACATATAAAACAGAATACTTTATTAAAGTTATTCTATAAATAGAATATATTATATTTTATTATGCATAGTGTTGCATAGTGTTTTGCATAGTATTTGTATAGTAAATTTTTTTATATATATAAATAGAATATATTATATTTTATTTAAAAGATTTTTCCTTTAAATATGGACCGTCAGATTAAAGTAAATCAATCTGGACCGTTCATGGATTAGTTACTATGCATTCTATTTTCCTATAAATAGAAGCTCAATCCTTCATTATTTTCTTACGAATTCACTGAACTCTAGAGAGAGAAACTATAGAGAGATAGAATAAAAGCTTTTTGCTACTTAACTTTTCTTTTCCTATATCCAGTTTCTATTCCGGTAAGAGGTGTTATTCTTTCTTATTCATGAAGAAAACTGTTGTTATTCCATTTCTTATTATTCTGTTGGACTAACCTGTATACGCGGTCTACCCTGTAATTGGTGATATTCTTCTATTATTCTGTTGGAACATCATGTCTGTGTGTTTTACACCGGACCTGGTTTCGTCTTTATTATTATTCCGTTGGAACGTCATGTCTGTGTGTTTTACACCGGACCTGGTTTCGTCTTTATTATTCTGTTGGAACATCCTGTCGGTGCAAATTTTGTCTGACCTGGTTCTGTTATTATTATTCTGTTGGAATAACCTGTCTATGCGAAGTACCGCATACATGGTGATTTCTGTTGTTATTCCATTCTTTATTATACTCAGTTGGTTAAAGTTTTGACTTCTATACTCCATAAAATTAGTAGAATATTCTTGATATTTGCGCTTCATCCAGTATCTTTTCATGAAAATATTCTTCTGATTATTCTTGAATTTTACTCTACAAAGCAGTATCATGTGGATAATTTGGACATTAGTAGTTCTTGGACAAATTAATTCTTGAACTTGTTTTATTGAATTCTTATATCATTGTCATCATCCTCATGTTTATGTTATGTTGAAAGTCATCTGTGGCCTGTAGTGCATAGATGGACTTGGTATGATTATGACCAGGAATTATTCGGTATAATCATGACCGTAATGTTATAAATAATGTGAAAATTAAAAGTCATCATTGGCTCGTAGTGCATTGATGGACAGTTTTTGGTATAATTATGACTATGGATTCTATTCGGCCAAGGGAGCAAAGATGAATTATTTTATGGCATGATCATGACCATTAATGAATACACAAATATCCTTGGCCCGTAATGCATGGAATTTGTGGTCGTGACCCTAATGAACATCCTTGGCCGTAGTGCAGGGATGATGTGGTTTATTTATTAAGCTGAGTCTCAGCGATAAAAGTGATGAAAAACTTTTTAAATCATAAAAGATAGTAGATTTTATTCTCTACTTGACTCTTTTAATGGATTGCTTGATCTGCTGCTGTTAAACCTGATGTTGTTATATTTTATCAGTTTAATACTGTTGAAGGCTAACGATAATTTATTCTGCATTATTTTAGTCATAATATTTCTTACTGGGCTAGTCGAGCTCACCCTTTATTTCACTGTTCTCTTCAGGAAATGAGAACATAGCAGGGACTAGTCGGGGAACGGAGTGACGGTCCAGAGGATAGCATTAGTAGTTCTCACTATTCTGTGAAATAGTGTATTAATAATTGTAATGAGGACTCTTTTTGAGTTTGTATAATATCTAATATACAATAATTGTATTCAAACTCACAGTTATGTTTTGTCGTATTGTACGCGACAGTTGTATTAGTAAGTTGTATTTGAATTATGTACCATGTATGTGACGACCCAAGATGGGTGATGTATACCTAATTTTGGGGGCGTCACAATATTTATAATTTTCAAAATTTAAATGAATACTTACCAATTTTAAATTTACTTAAAAAAGAAAATATATCTATATTATAACGCACAAATGTTTATTTTATTTTATTGTTTTTTGGTATAGTTAGATCACATATTATCCTAAAAAGAATTGAACTTATTCCATTAATTTCGTGCCTGTAAAACATAACTGAATACAACTTCCTACACTCCCTTTTATTTATTTTTAATTTTATTTTATTCAGCAATGTTTTCCTTCACGTGCGGTGTGCGTGTGCATGGAGACTAGCTAGCTATTAGTTCAAATACTAAAAGTTTAATTCAATCATTTCCTATTCAACTTGGGATGAAGTTTGTTTATGGGCCAGGTGTAAAAATGCATGTGAAATTAAAATTTGTTTTGGGTCTTATATTAGGCCCAAATCAAAAAACTTAGAAAATAAATAAATTTTTATTTTTATTTTTGAAATTATCAATTTTATAAATGAAAACATTTATTGTTTGTTTGTAGGGATGGGGTATGTTTTAAGAAATACTTAAACTGGTATAATTAAGGAAATGGCCTTTTTTAGTGGGAACTTGCTTTTGATTTTCTAGCTGGGGACACTTGAGAGATATAGAGAGAGAGAGAGAGACCTTTGTTTATTTTTGGCAAGGAAAACGATCACCACACCACAAGGTCGGTATACCTGTTATTGTCTGTGGAGGAGTGTGATTGGTTTACAGCTGTCGTTAGGACACGTGCGGCTAGCTGGCTGGCTGGCTGGGCCTACCCTCCCAGTCCCAGCTGGAGTATCTCGCAACTTGTGCTATCCTTTTTCCCAAACCAGCAACGTCTACTTTTCTAGGCATGCATTATTATAGTAGTAACTAGTAAGTAATCTATCTAATAAAATACAAATGATTTTGAATTTTTCGCTCACTTAATAAATTATCTGGGCCGTCCAAAGTTTGAGATAAATCTCACCGTCCATACATCTATCTAATAAAATACATCTATCTATCTAATCTATCTAATAATAATTTTGAATTTTCCGCTCATTTAATAAATCATCTGGACCGTTCTAAGTTTGAGATAAATCTCACTGCTCATACAGTGCCGGAGGTACGGGACCCAGCTAGTAAGTAATATGGGATGAAAATTAAACGTAATACTCATATATTACCCTTTTTCTTAAAAGATTATAGTTTTAAAAAAAATATATTTTAAAATATTTGTCGTTTACAATTTTTAAATAGAATAAATTTTTTATTTTTCTATATTATCCTACCTTATCTCGTTATCCCAAAAAATTATAATTGTTAAATGATACTAGTATTAAATGACTTTCTTAATCTATGTGCAAAAATCTTAAACCACATTCTTTTAATTTCCCTTATCACGTGATTAAGGAAAACAAATGTTTGATTCCCATATGTTATTAGTAGGGGTGTTCAACCGGTTTTTACAGACCGAATCGGACCGATACCGAATCGAAATTGAAATCGTCCAAATTTTAATATCGATACCGGTACCAGTTAGACCGGTATATCGAACCGACGGTACCGGTTCGGTACCGATTTTTACTGAAAATTAATATAATTATTATTTTTATTATTATTTTATTATAATTATTATTATTTTTTATTATTATTATAATCATTATATATTATTATTATTATTATTATTAAATTAGACAACCGGTATAACCGGTCCGGTTCGATTTTTACCGAACCATAAAAACGCCGAATCGAAACCGGTACCGAAAAATCGGTATATACCGTTTTTTTTTGTACCGAACCAGATCGGCCCTTTTTATACCGAACCGACCGGTTCGGTCCGGTTTAAAAAATCAAAAAACAAAAAAAAATGAACAGCCCTAGTTATTAGTGTGTTGTGCAAGCACAATTGCACAAAGCACAAGCACGGATTAGGGTTAAGAGGAGTGTAGTGTGATTTGATAACGTCAGCAGGCACCGGCAAGGTGCCCGGGCGTTAGGCTCAAAATTTTTTAGGGCCCCTTTTTCTTATATCATACAATCAGTGCATGACTAGTTTTATTCTAATGGATGAGTATAATTGATTATGTAGAATCATTCTCTAAAATATTTAAAATTTTGACAAATAAAATTATTACATAAGTAAAACTAGATCCAACACTATTAAAAATTCTAATATGTACATTAAAAAAAATACCAACCAGTTCACATAAATTAAAAAATAATTACTTCAATATGTCTCAATTAATTTCAATCTTTGTTAGTCTATGCATTTGTCCATCATAATTATGTCTTTACTCATTCTTGTGTTTCTTTGCAAATATATATAATCCCATTTTTTCTCTTAATCTGGCTAGTGCAGACTTTACGATTATCTCTATTAATAGACTATGGGTCATGCGTACTTTATTTATTGGTATTAAAATTTGACAGTTAAAGACTGAGGTCATAATATAGCCAATATTGTAAGACCCCGAATTTTATGAAATAAAATTATTCAATTTTTTTTATAATTACCATTCAGTAAATAGTTAAATTGATAAAAGTTTAAAGTTAATGGTGATATATGATTTTTTTTAAATAAGCCAGTGGTTATAAAATACTCATTGTTGTCGGGGAATATTCATTTGGTCGTGGAATATTCTTGTTGTCGGAGAATATTCGTACGGCGGCGCAGTCTTTTGTGGGCCCCATAACGGAAAGCGATTAGATGAAGAAAACGACAAGTATAAGTTGTTTATAAATAACGGCGTAGTTGTTACCGTTAACACTATTGGAATACCCGGTGGTTAAAACACAGTAATACGCGTTGTTGCACAGTAGCACACGGTATTGCACTAATTATTGATTCTTACGTAAGAAGACACTATTCAATAATTGTTACAATAATTATTGTTCAGTATTTTATTGATTCAATAATTGATGCGTTGATATTTTATGTTAGTGTTGTTTTAATAATTGTCACTACACATTATTTTCCATTATCGAAGCAATAATTCATATTATCTGAATAATCTTATTTGTGACAGCCCCAAAATAGGTCCATTCCACCCAACCCATTCTGAGTTGTCAAATACATGGTACAGAAACAACTACAACTTTTACAACCCATAAGCTGTGAGTTTGAATACAAATATTATCATCTAGACAATATCCACATGCAAATAAATCCCCATCATAATTATTGATACATAATTTACAAAAAATGGTGAGGACTACTAAACAACTCTCTCTATAACCTTCATTCCATACCCCGACTAGTACTCGCTACATTCTCGCCTCCTGAGAAGAAAAATGGAACAACAAGGAAAAGGGTGAGCTCAACTAGCCCAGTAAAGAATATTATGACTAAGATAATATACAACAAATTATCGTTAGTCTTCAACAGGGAAAAATCTGATAGAATACAATAGACAACAAGTTTTAGATCAACAACTGCAGCGGAAACAACAATTCATTAGAAGAGTTAAGTAGAGAATAAAATCTACTAACATCTATGAATTTAAAAGTCCATCATCAATATTTTATCCCTGTAACATCAATCAATATATATCTCAAATCAAATCAAATATTCATCTTTGCACTACAGGCCAAAGATATTCATCAGTCGGTCATGTTCATCTAAACACCTGTTCATCTTTGCACTACGGGCCAAAGATATTCATCAATTGTTCATGTTCATCTCAACACCTGTACATCTTTGCATTACAAGCCAAAGATATTCATCAACCATCTTTGCACTACAGGCCAAAGATATTCAGTAACACCATCATTTAGGACTGAGGATGATGAAAAATATTTTAAAGGAAACGAATCCAGTGAAACAAAATAACAAGTATTAAAGATTCGTACTTTAAACAGTCTGAGTTCAAAAATACTTCATAAATAATCATACTGAAGTAAAATTCAAGAATGATCAAAACATAGATCCAATCAAAGCTAGTATCCAGAATAGATATTTTGGACAAAAAGAAGAAATTTCATTTTTTTGTGAATAGTGTCGTATTCGTGAATAGTGCCGCATACGTGAATAGTGACGTATACATGAATAGTAACTCCGACACCAAAAGATAGAAATTTCACAAAAAAAACATCTTCACGCTTCGTGAATAGTACTCGTGAATAGTAACTCGTGAATAGTAACTCATGAATAGTAACTCGTGAATAGTAACTCATGAATAGTAACCCCGACATGAAAAAGTTCCAAATTTGATAAAAAGTTCCAACCAACATTTCAGCATAATGATATTGAAAAAATAATATCATTTAAGAAGAAAATAACATCCCTTACCTCGAAAGACAGTACTTCTAGTTGAAACACCGGATATAAGCTATAACTTGAACTTGCACCGTATAGCAATACTCAAAGTATACTCAAAATACTCACAAGAATACGCTCGATAATATAGAGAGAGAAAACTTCAGTTTCTGGTGTGATTTTCAATTCTAACCTAAGCACCTATTTATAGGAAATTGCTTAGAACACCAATGCAGAAAATTTAATATAATAATAATATATTATATAAATATTCCTACGCCATCCTTTTAAGAACTGATTTCAGCCATCTTTGTTGCTCCACAATAATGACAAAAACAAAAAAAACGTTTTTGTTATTAAAAATAATTAAAACTTCCAAAAATCAATTATTTCGGAGCTTCAGAACTTCAATAATTCATAATAAATAGCCCTTTTGTCAGAAAATTCGAATCTCGCGAGTTTTTATAGAAAATTCAATTCTGCACAACTTTGCAGAAGGAAGTTTTTCCAAATTCCAAACAGAAATTGACCAAAATCCACAAACGGGCGATTTTACAGGCTATAATCAAATTTTCAGTCAAGGAACAGGTCTACCGACACACAAAATCTGTTTTTAATATTCATTACAACAAAAATATTCTTTCTCCTCATATACTCATATATCCCACATTCATCGTAAAAATATCACCGTTAATATATTATTAAAATAATATATTTAAATGAATTATTTTATCAGAAAAAGATAAAATATTAATTTTCAACAATTGTCACATTAAAAATTTTCTCCATCTATATCCACATAAAATCAATATTTTCCTCATCATATAAATCAATAATTTAATTATTCAAAAATAATATTACAGAATCACAGTACTAGCAACCAGGCCGTTCCCAGGAAAGAGGGGGCTTTCCAATAAGAATTTCTCCTTATTGGCGCGCAATTAGGTGACCAAACCTCTCCTTAGACAGAACTTTCTAGACATTGCCAATAATGTTATCAAATAATATTATTCAGATAATATGAATTATTGCTTCGATAATGAAAAATACTGTGTAGTGACAATTATTGAAACAACAGTAATATAAAATATCAATGCAGCAATTATTGAATCAATAACATAAAATACTGAACAGTAATTACTGTAACCATTATTGAGTAGTGCCTTCTTACGTAAGAATCAATAATTGGTGCAATACCGTGTGCTACTGTGCAACAACGCGTATTACTGTGTTTTAACCACCGGGTATTCCAACAGTATTAACGGTAACAACTACGCCGTTATTTATAAACAACTTATATTCGTCGTTTTCTTCATCCAATCGCTTTCCGTTATGGGGCCCACAAAAGACTGCGCCGTCGTACGAATATTCCCCGACAGCAAGAATATTCCACGACCAAACGAATATTCCTTGTCAACAATGAATATTTTATAACCACCTGCTTATTTAAAATATTTGCGCATTTTACCCATAACTAACCACATTAATCAAATTCACCCTTACTATTTGAAAATAATAAATAAAGGAAATTCCTTTTTATTTAAAAATTTTCGGGGTCTTACATTATTAGAAAATATTATTGGCAATGTCTAGAAAGTTCTGTCTAAGGAGAAGTTTGGTCACCTAATTGCGCGCCAGTAAGGAGAAATTCTTATTGGAAAACCCCCTCTTTCCTGGGAACTGCCTGGTTGTCAGTATTGTGATTCTTTAATATTATTTGTGAATAATTAATTATTGATTTATATGATGAGGAAAATATTCATTTTATGTGGATATAGATGGAGAAAATTTTTAAAGTGACAATTGTTGAAAATCGATATTTTATCTTTTATGATAAAATAATATTTTATTATATTATTATAATAATAATGATATTTTTATAATGAATGTGGGATATATGAGTATATGAGGGGGCGGAGTATTTTTGTTATAAAAATTGTTTAAAACATGTTTTGTGTGTCGGTGGACCCCATTTCTTGACTAAAATTTGATTATAGCCTGTAAAATCGCCCGTTTATGGATTTCGGTCAATCTCTGTTTGGAATTTGAAAAAACGTTCTTCTACAAAGTTGTAGAGAATTGAATTTTCTATAAAAGATCTCGAGATTCGAATTTTCTGATAAAAGGCTATTTATTATGAATTATTGAAGTTCCGAAGTTCCGAAATAATTGATTTTTAAAAATTTAATTATTTTAAATAACAAAAATGTTATTGGAATGTGTAGAGGCATCATTAACATGTGTTAGGGGCTGAATTCATATTCTTGGATGCGTAGGAAGATGTGGAAAAATAAATAATATTAATTTATTAAATTTTCTGCTTTGGTGTTCTAAGCATTTTCCTATAAATAGGGTGCTTATGTTAGAATTGAAAATCACACCAGAAACTGAAGTTTTCTCTCTATTTCTCTTTCTATATTATCGAGTGTATTCTTGTGAGTATTTTGATATCTTGAGTGTTGTTATACGGTGCAAGTTCGTTCAGCGTTATTCCATTCAGAAGTACTGTTCTTTTGAAATAAGGGATAGTAAGGAATGTTATTTTATTCAAAAATGATATTATTTCTTCAATATCATTATGCCGAAATATTGGTTTGAATTTTTATCAAATTTGGAACTTTTTTCATGTCGGAGTTACTATTCATGAGTTACTATTCACGACGGGTTACTATTCATGAGTCACTATTCACGGGTAATATTCACTACAAAATTGATTTATTTTTCTAACCAAATTATAGTTGATTTATGAATATTACTCTGGAGATTAAAACTATGTATTGATTATATTGATTTTATTATCATATATAACATTTTTATAACCCCGATGTTGAAATTCTCTTTTACTGTAGTGTAAAGATGGATAGATTATTGGTATGATCATGACTAGGGTTCTCTTTAGCCAGTAGTGAAAAGTTGAATTGTGACTAGTATGATCATGACCATTGAATTTATAATTGAATATCTTTAGCTTAAGTGCAAATGTGAATTGATCAACATGGTTATAATTATGGTTTATATAAATTCTGAAATGATTATGTATTTCTTTGAGATATGAATATATTTGGCCTGTAGTGTAAAGATAACCTGTTGTAGAATATCTTTGGCTCGTAATGCAAAGATGAATGATTTCTGATGAATATCTTTGGCTCGTAATGCAAAGATGACCTGTTGTTGAATATCTTTGGCCCGTAGTGCAAAGATGACTTGTTGTTGAATATCTTTGGCATATAGTGCAAAGATGAACTGTTGATGAATATCTTTGGCTGTGGTGCAAAGATGAATTTATTAGTATGATTATGAATAGGAACTGTGATTTGGTATAACCATGATCTTTGATGTTTCAGGTAAAGACAGGTGATGAAAATTATCTTCGTCTTGGATGCGAAGAGGAATTTAGAATCACAATTATGATTATGAGTTATTCATATGATTGTGGAAATGAACTGTTGATTGATGTTACAGGGATAAAACAATGTTGGTGGACTTTTAACATGGAGAAGATAATAAATTTTATGGTCTATTTGACTCTTCTAATGGATTGCTCGTTCCGCTGGTACTATGGTTGAAAAGTTTTATCATCTACCATATGTTCTAAATCTCTGATTTATTACTGTTGAAGGCTATTGATAATTTATTTATCTTTAGTCATGATATTATTTACTGAGCTAGTTGTGCTCACCCTTTTGCTTCACAATTCTTTTCAGGTAATACGAGTGTAGCTGGGTCGAGCGGGGGTAACAGGGGAATAGAACGGTGGTCATCATTTAGTAGTTATATTTGTTGAATCAAATAGGGTGAAGCGAACCCAACGTTAGAAGGGTGTTTTGTCACTATCATACAAGATGTCTAATGACATACAACCTCGTATCATCATAAGACAGGGATGTGCTCATCCACTTGCTGAGTATATATACGAACACTATCTATATAATCTCGGAGTTTGGTTGAAGTATAATTCTCAATTAGAGACGGTGGAGATAATGATATGTCAAGAGAAGACACACCATTGGGAAGAATATGATGTAATCTTCTCGTTTTTCTTTGAGGTCTATTGGGTCAACCAAGAATAATTTTGTGGGCATATGATATCTATAATAACCTAGACGCATGACCTCCCATATACGAAGGTTTCCTTGAGCACTTTTCAAAGGTTTTAATTTCTAAAACAGTTTTTGACTATACCTTTATATAAGGTATCAGTGTGAGGTGCTGTCCATAGTTGGGACATGAGTCATAATTGGTATTAAAACTCACAACATATGTATTGTTGTATTTTGCACGACAATTATTGTAATAAAGTTGTAGTTATTTTATGTACCATGTATTTAGCGACTCAGAATGGGTTGGATGGAATGGACCTATTTTGGGTCGTCACAAATATAATACAAAAGAAAATAGGTAAACTCTTGCTGAGAAAAAATTGAGTTTTACACTATCTACCATGGGTACTATTTGAAGAATAACCAAACAGGTTAAATCTTGTCATAACTTGGATATGTCACCCTTAGATTGATCTCTGTGAAACAATTTGAAATTCAGTAAGGTTACCTTCAATTACCTGAACTATAAAATTTTATGCTTTTTTATTTATAATTTGTCCATTATAAGTGAGTGTTATTCAAGAAGAGTTGTTGATGATATCACCCATCCCTCTGTTGATGATATTATGTCTTTAAATTGATTACTTTTTTGAATTAGTGATAATGTGATGTTTGAATGATTCTTTGAAAATATTGAAATAGTCGGTTATTATATTTGGTATTTTTTTGTATTTATGCTCTTTTGTTCAGAGAGAGTTCTTAGTTTTTTTAGGGTGAATTACATATTCTATTACATTTTAAAAAAAAATTACAACAATAATGCCCTCATAAAACTTTTACACAACTAATACACTTCCATATTTATTTACAATGTTAGTACAATTAGGATTCCTTAATTTAGGGAATTAGTATTCAATTAGAATTACATCTATTTACACCCCAAATCTAACCTAAGCGACTGTATTAACAATATAACATCACCGGCGTATAATGACGATTGACAAATATTTATAGAAGACGTAGAATTCGTCGGAGATTGTCTGTTGCTCCGGCATCGATCACAGCAGTAGCCTTAGTATTGGTTCACATATTCATGCTTTGATTTTTATATTCCGGAACTAACAATCGAAAAATTGGATTTTCTAGATTTGTGATTGGTTCTGTTGTTAACCATTGTGTTATTTTGATAAGGTTTGGGCATTGGAAGAGGAAGGGGGGTAGCTGATTCTGCCTGTGGTGATAACGTGGATTCAGAATATGAGAGTTGGAGAGAGAAAATGGAGGCGTATACAGTAGCTGCAGTAATGGCATGAAATCTTGAAGAAAGAGCAACAATCTCTAAAGGCTGTGAAATGAAAGATTTAGCAGTTAATGGACGGTTACGCATGGCGAAGGGAATTGGAATGTTGTCTAAAGAAATTCTGGGCTTTCTGGATGATAGTAACCAAACCTTCATACCAAGGTAACCAAACTGTCATATCAAAGTAATCAATCAACCTCCACACTTTAAACTTTTTCTTAGTACAGTTGGTTACCAAACCTTCAGATCAAGGTAAGCAAACCTTCATACCAAGGTAACAAAATCTTCATACCAAAGTAACTAATTCTCATCTACCCTTGTAGTTTTTTCACAGTGCACTTGGTAGCCAAACCTTCAGACCAAGGTAACCAATTCAATTTTATTAAGTTACCAATTTCGCTTGAATGTGATGCAGTTAGTAGTCAACCATTCATACAAAGGTAACCATTTTATTATTTACGAGTAACAAAATAGTTATAAAAATAATTCAGAACATTAAAAGTTACATCTTTTTATTTTTATATTTTTTGTAGGGCGAATCTTCTTCTTATTTTCATTGGCGTTTTGGACAACGGAGATTTCCGACGGTGTAGCGGCGGACTATTATTTCAAAGTGCATGTGAGGGAGATGAAGATTTGAATTTGAATGTTTAAATTTGAATTATTATTTTGAATTTGAATTTATTTTTGTTGTTAGATCCAAATGTTTGAATTTGAATTATTAATTATGGCAGTTATTTATCCTTGATTTTAGGTTTTCTTATTAATGTGAATTGTACTATTTTTGTAATATGTGTTCTCTTTTTATAATTATTTGGTTGATGCACTTTTTTTGTAATTACTTTTTATTTGTTGTATACTTATGTAAAGAATCTTTTTTTTATAACTATCTTAATAGTAATTCGTAAAGGGCCCAATTTTTTTTTTCGCTTTAGGCCCTGAAAAACTCAAGGCAGGCCCTGAGCAGCATTGTAGTATGAAGGAAGGGCAATTTAGTCATCATATATTCATATCGAAAGAGTTTCTGAAAATGTCAAAATAAATAAAGCAGTCACGTGCGTTGCGAGTGAGATACTACAGCAAAAGAAATGGGTATGGTTTACGCCACTACATTCCTCTGCCCGTCACATCACATGCGAGTCTTCTTACTGTCTTCTTCTTCTTCTTCTTTTCATCTCTCTCTCTCTCTCTTCAAATGTAGTAGCAAGTAACTCCTTTCCGCATCCACCTATTAATTACTTAAACTAAGCCGCCTCTAAAGTCTCAAATCCTTCTAGTTCTCCATAGCTTTCTCCAAATTATGTTCAGTCCCCCACTCTCTCTAATATACAATGGAATCCATACATCAAAACCTCTTCATTTCAATTCTACTGACCCTGCTACGACTCTGTTTCTCATACCCAACACCATTAAATTGTACGGAAGCAACTCGCGTCTGCACATCATTTTTAGCCTTCAAACCCAACCCAAACCAAACCCTTGCCGCCGTTATCCAAAGCATGTTCGATGTATTACCACAAGACATATACGCCCAAGGCAACGGTCAGGACTACGTTTTTATTAAGAAGAACTGTTCTTGTGCTTCCAATGTAAACAAGTACTTAACAAACACCACATATACAACGAGACAAAATGGGGATCTGTATATAATATGGTGATTGATGCCTATCATGGATTGGCCCTTTTCTCCAACAGTACGCGGGCAGCGAGAATGGGCTCCGTCGTGTCGTTGCACTTGTTGTGTGGGTGTTCGACTGGGTTGTGGAATTATTTAATGGCTTATGTGATGAGAGATGGGGATAGCGTTCAATCGTTGGCGAGTAGGTTTGGAGTTAGTATGGATAGTATTGAGACGGCGAATGGGATTTATGATCCTCATAATGTTACTGTTGGTGCATTGTATTATATTCCTCTCAATTCAGGTATACATTTGTTTTTTTTGGGTATGGAAATTGTTAGTAATTATTTTTTGACTAGTATTCTCGATTTTGGTTAAAAGTGCTATTGGGTTTGCGTGTTCAACTCTAATTTGGTGAAGAGTTCATTGCGTTTGATTATTGGTGAACATGAAATTGAGTGCCGCAATATCATAATTTTGTCAACACATTTATGTGAAATTAATAGTAGCTTTTTTGGTTTTAGGAAGTCTTTAGTGGGAAAATAGTCTTGGACTGTTTATGTCCTTAGTTTCATCCCAAATTACCTAGTAAATATCAAGTATTATTATGCTGATTTGTACCGACTGGCTATAGAGTATGGGTTGACTTGTGCTCTTAGTTTCATACAAATACAACATGCAAATGAGCAAGCAAATAAAAATGCCAACTAAACTACTGCTAATTTGCTATTTTGATGAATTGGAGTTTGGTCGAGCTTGGTCTCCCAGAACACAGTGATATTGGATTTGCTTATGTAATTAACTTTGGAACTAATATGTAAGGATGAAATTACAAAAAAGAAAAGAAAACAAAAAGGGTCGCAAGTGACAATAATAAATGCCAGGACTCTAAATTAATATGTATCAATACTTCAGACCAAAATTATTATTATTTTATTATTAATAATCATAATATTATCTCTTATTGTTGTGGATAATTCGGACCACGGAATTGAGCTTGGGATAGTCTTAGCTTGGGTCCTAAAGCTCTGTAAAGATTTCAATAAGATTTTCAGGCTTTCTAGCACTGTGTTTTTGTGGTTCTATTTACCTTTTCTTGGTGGAATATATTTAATGGGAAGGAGTGTGTCAGTTCCAATATCAAATTCTGGAGAATTTTGTAATTTATGTAGTGTTTCACTTCTTGTTGTCAATAAGGATGAAGAGTTTTAGACTTGTAAGAAATTTAATTTGTTGGAAATTTCATGTGTACTGAATTAATTTAGACACAAATTTCTGAAATCTAAAGGGAAAAAACTAGGTTGGCTTGTTCATATAAACACATTCCGTCTTAGTTGAGCACATACCACCAAGAAGCCTGGATATGAAGGACCAGGGCAATTAACAAGATATGCAAATCTCAAGAACATCCGATGCAATTGAAAATTACTAAACTAAATCCATATTATATAAACGTTGACAGTATCTAAAGCACTTGTTCCAAGAATAGGCTACAAAGAGCAATTGAGTGATTCTGATGTGTTTGTTTGGCTTTGACATCATTGTGCGGCTATCTAGAGGATGCCATTTTACGGTATATAAGTACTTGATGTCTTGAGAATAGCCTACAATGAGCACTTGAGTGATCTAATATTACCAAAAACCTACCTTCTAGGTCTGAGGACCTAATTATCTGGTTTACACTACAATTCTTTAAAGCACACCCCATTGAGTGGGATCAATATCTGGTTTAGGGTTATAAATGTTCCCAAGGATGCAAAACTATTTCATAAGAGCTGTCACAATGATAGGGATAGAAACAGCAAATAGTAATAGCTATGACAGAAGTGCTTTGTATCATCATAAAGGTATGTTGTCATATGTTTCTCTTTATGCTATCTGTTATCAAGGTAACGATACATCCATTTGTTTGACTAAATAATAACTCAATTTGCAATTTAAGTTGTAAAAACGAAACAATATTGTTGTAAATGAATATTTTCTCAATATTACTTTTATATGTTGCTATTTTTTCTGAATGCAATAGGTAGGTCTCTCATGTGAAAATATTTATAGTGCTATCCTCTTTTTCTGGCGGACTTCCCCCCCCCCCAATTTATTTATCCTTTTTTTATAGTTCCTGGTGAACCTTATCCTTTATAGAATGACATTCCTCCAGCTCCAATCCCAGCACCAACAGAGGACAACATTTCAGGTACTGAAGGCTTATACATTAAGTAAAGAAGTAACAAAACCATTCTGCTGAAATCATGAACTCTAACCTGTACTTTATTCTTGATGTACTATTTACTTCAAACCAATGAAATTTGATTCTTCAAAGTATATCTTTCTGTTTTGTCACGGTTGTTGAGAGAAGTTAAGACAAGTGACACGCAACAACTTTGAAATATAAAGTACTATAGGTTGATAAAAAATTAGTGAAAAAATGAATATGGAGGACCTGATTCATGTTTACAGTTTAATCTTGGTATTAGTACATTATTGTGTCGTTTTGATATGCTGTCTACATATTGCATGCACATAGTGGTTTATCCAGAGCACACCTAAGGGTAGTGGTTGCTGGTTCCACAGGCATCAAAAAAGTTATAAATAAAATGGTCTCCTATTTCATTGTAGGGAATCTAACGAAATCCTCTTTGGTTTGCAGTGATTGTGGAACATCACAAGGCTCATGTGCCATATGGATGGATAATAGGGAGTTTGGGGGTTGGACTGGCTCTAATCATTGTAGTGGTACTGCTTTTTGTTTCCTTAAGGTCGTCAAGATGCTTCATAGAAGGTCTAGGAAGCCATGCAATAGATCATGATGAGAAGATTTCTCATAAGTTCCATATTCTTTGGAACAAAAGTTTCTTTTGTGGTTCAGGGAGGTATATATGGTGCAAACCTGGAAATTTAAAGCAATCTAATGGGGAATCTAGTGATCGGAAGATAAACATCCCTAAAGGTTTGGTTTCTAATCTACTAGATTCTAGATTGCTATTTTCAATTATCATGTAGAACTAAACATTGCATATTCTAAACAAAGAAATTTGTACCATTTTTTACGCATCAAATCAAGTAACGCTTAATTCATAAGTACGCAACTATGTCAGAAGAGGGGAGAAATTATGTAAGAATATGTGAGAGAAGACTATTCCTGCTGTCCATGGCGGTAGAATTTATTTCATATATTTATTTGGTTCATAAGAGAAGTAATGGGGTGGGGGTACGACTATTATAGACTATTCTTACCCCCCTCCCAATCCTCTTCCTCCGTACATAAAAGGTCCTCTTCCTTCATAGTCCATACATAAAAGTCTTAAATTGGTAATTGGATTGGATTCTCTCATATGGTTAGTGCTTACTGTTGGCAAGAATTTTATGGCCTATCAACAGATCACTTAGAATTTCTGCCTGACTTAATGTTTTGTTTGCACAAAGGATAAAAAGAAAATAAAAGAAAGCAATTGTATGTTTTCTTGGATTTCTAAGGCTTGTTTTTGTGTCATAATCTAATTACCTCATTTTTATGATTCATCTATTATCAGCAGTTCTCTTGTATTGAAATGGTGATTCTATATTTCTTTTAGGTAAGCGAGTATGATATCCTGTACTTTACAAATTTCTTGCAGTTATAGGAAATGATGTCTTTGACATGGAGAAGCCCGTGATTTTCACATATGAAGATATTCTGTCTTCTACTGATGGCTTCTCTGATTCCAATCTTCTTGGGCATGGAACATATGGCTCTGTGTTTTATGGCCTGCTTCGAGATCAGGTTTGAAGCTGGTACTTAGTTGCTACCAATTATCTATCTTCTATGTGAAGATATTTTACCCATCACACCAATAGTGGGGCATAATTGTGGATTTTTTCAAGAAGTTGCAATCAAAAGAATGACTGCGACAAAAACTAAGGAATTTATGTTAGAGATGAAAGTTCTGTGCAAGGTTCATCATACAAATTTGGTAATGCATTTTGCAATTTATAATTACAGCTGTCACTGTTTTTTATTTAAGCTTATAGCTGCTGTGTTCAACATTCTAAAGCTTCGAAATCAATTTTTGACTTAATTTGTCAAGGTAGAATTGATTGGTTATGCTGCTAGTGTTGATGAACTCTTCCTAATTTATGAATATGCGCAAAAGGGTTCTTTGAGAAGCCACTTGCATGATCCTCAGAACAAGGGTAAGTTCCAAGGTTATGTATTGTCAGCAAGTATTTGTTTTGTGTGATCAAGTTCAGTTATTGCTATCTGAGTTTAGAAAAATAGTCATTTCTGATCAAACAAAAAGGCAAAATTAAGCTTTCATAAAGTTGTGATTAAAAATTCTTCAACAAGTTTTTTAACGTACTCGTATAAAATAGAGAAATTTATACTTGGTGCAGCAACCGCTATGGTTTATTCTATGGTTCTCATTTACCATAAATGTTTTTCAATGTACCTGAGATAGCAGTTTAAAGCACGATGGACTCTTAATTTTGGACTTTCTTACTCTTAATTTTGGACTTTCTTTCTCTTGTAAACGTAAGCCAAGAAATCATGTCATCCAGATTATATCTTTAAAATTAGTTATCTTGGGTCCAAAATTTTTATTTTTTATTTTTTATTTTTTAAATATGAGAAGAAGATGGAAATTCTATCATGTCACAGACAATTAGTTTGTGTAAGAAATCAGTAACCAAGTATTTTAAAATAAAATAAAATTATTGGCTTTGTAGCTCATGAGCAGGTCAAGCTATCAAAGCTTCGAGTATCTTTACATTTATATAATACATTTATGTAGGGTCAGAAAGGCATTCAACATGAGCTGGCCAGATGTGACCAATTTTTTGAGTTTAATTTGCTTTACGGTCTGACTTGGTGCATCAGTTGTAGCTCTGCAACTGCACCATTATTGTCAAAGCAACACTATGCATAGTTTAAAGGCTTGTTTTGGGGATATTTTCTATTTAAGTTTCTTAGAATAGTGTGTACTCTTCTCTTTACAATACCTGTATGTTACTGTTGTCAAGTGTGCGTGCAAAAAATTTGGTGTTAAGACATCATAATATCTGATGTTTTAGCCATGTGAATTTCAGTCAGAATATCTGAATATGCAAATAACTCGTCTTGGTTTTTGGGTAGGTCATACATCGCTCTCTTGGATCATGAGACTTCAAATTGCACTTGATGTTGCGAGAGGTCTAGAGTATATACATGAGCACACTAAGCCTCACTATGTGCATCGTGATATTAAGACGAGCAACATCTTACTCGATGGTGCATTTAGGGCAAAAGTTCTCTCTTATTCTGCCCAGTTAATATACTGTGCATATGCTCAATTATAACATCTGATCAACTTTTTTGGATGTTTACAAATTGTTGAATATATAGATTTCAGATTTTGGGATGGCAAAACTTGTTGGAAGAGCTAACGACGGAGACGAATCAGTAACAAGAGTTGTTGGAACTTTTGGTTACCTGGCTCCAGAATGAGTGTGTAACTGGATATTCCTCAATTATCAACCACATACTTCAATCAGTCTTGAACTAATTTTGTTTGCTTCACTCATCTTGTAGATATTTGAGGGATGGCCTGGCCACAAGTAAAAGTGATGTATATGCGTTTGGGGTTGTTCTCTTTGAGCTTATATCAGGGAAGGAGGCCATTACACGAACTGAAGGCATTGTGATGAAAAATCCTGAGAGACGGTCCCTGGCATCCATTGTAAGCCTGCTACTTGAAATTTTTAGTAGGCAGTTTACAATTCTGCCAGAATAATGGAAATAGTCATACATGTAACTGATTTCCCCCAGTACTTTTTCTTTGAAAAACACTGGATCTGGATCTGGACTGGAACTATCGTCTTTCTTATTATGTTGGTCCAAAGTTTACATGATTTATCATATTCATGCTCCCTTTTTTTCCCCGAGTAGATGGACAACTTAAGCAAGCAATGACCATCTCAGATAGTTTAAACCAACAGTCTCACTTTTATTGATATTGATTCTTTATTTTATATTGGTATAGATGGTTCAATGATTATGATGCACGTCCTTCGTGTATTTCAATCTCGTGTGCAGTTTCCTATACTTGAATTTTTTAGTTCATTTTTGCTATGACTAGCTGCAAATAGAGAAAAAGTTGCATCATGACTATTGATTCTGCACTTCTCTTTTCAGATGCCAAGTTTTTGGACTGCAACTTTTTCCCTGGCAGCAAAACATTTACATCTAAAATGATTATTGTACGGTGCATCCCCTAATGCTTGTAAAATTGCAGATGCTTGCAGCTCTTCGGAAATCACCCGACTCCATGAGCATGTCGAGCGTGAAAGACCATACTGATCCTAACCTGATGGATTTGTATCCCCATGACTGCCTTTTCAAGGTAAACTATAGTTTGTTTTCTAGCTCTGAAAGTTATATGCACATGAGCTGCGCAGGGAGAGGGGATGTGGTTGTCATTGTCTTGTTGGTATGTTTTAAGTTTCTTTTGGAAAGATAAAGATGAAAGTATAATAACTAATTATTAAGCTTATTTCCACTGCAGACTCATATTCTACTTCTAATTATTGGTTTCTGGTTTCATGGCATAACTGGTTAATTGTATTTCGTTTACATCGTAGTTATGCAAAATCACTTCCATGATGCCAGATACCGGAAATTATAGTTGTTTTATATGCGTCTGTAACTTACCTCTTGGTTTCTAACCGTGGATTTAAATTGATCCATAGGTGGCCATGCTGGCAAAACAATGTGTTGAGGATGGTCCCATTTTGCGTTCAGATATGAAGCAAGCAGTGATATCCCTCTCACAGATCCTCGTCTTCAGTGGAGTGGGAAGCAACTCTTGCTGGGAACAGCCAAATATTCAGTGGCCTTGTTCAAGGAAGATAGTTAACAGAGCAAGTTATCGAATTCCAGTATTTTGAAGTTCTGGCACCTTGTCTGTATCTCCATAGTGTTTTGTGTATAGAAGCTCAGATAGACCACTGCAGTTGTACTAATGGTTGCATTATACATAACATATGTTCTTCTCTTTCTTTTCTTTTCCTTTTTTAGCTTTCCTTTATTGGGTGAGGTATTCTTTTCTGACTTCTGTATGTGAATATTGAGTGAGAGATTCTTTTCTGACTTCTTTATGTGAGAGTTGCGCTTTATGCAAAATGCAACAATGGAGCTGATTGCGGCTTTTGTTCCTTATATTTTTTTTATCATTAAACAAGTTGTTTGAATAAGCTTCTTTGGTTTTAAACCTCTTGCCTGTAATTATCATGGCAATGTCTATAGTATAACCTTTCTTGACAAATTGATATCATGTGTAGTCTACTAGTCCTAAATTCATACTAATCTGAGTAAATTGAATACCAAATTCATAAACAAGTATTATGATAATCAGGTGGCGGAAATCTGGAGCACTTTTCGTTTATTTATTTATGCCAGGTCAACTCAGATCATTACATATTGCCTTCAAAAAGACAATGGGTATCATTGTGTTTAAAGAAAAGCTCTCTCCAACTTCATAACAATTTCCTGCCCGAGTTTGCTTAATGTCATATTAAACAAGTTTATGTACTGAAAGTCTTGATACACATTGAGCATCATTTACTTTTTTGTTTTGTAGGTTTAGAGTAATGGTTCATCATACAATCAAGGAAGTAGCAAGTGTCCATAAAAGGAAGCTACCTTTTTTCACTTGCAAAGTGAAGCAAGTACACGGCGGGGTGGGTTGAATGGTCGCCTGGAGTGAAGAACGGCCAAATTATCCAGTAGTAGAACATCACCCTTCTGCCAAGGAATGGCAACACTTTCCTCGTCAAGGATTTTCAGACAGTCATGGATGATATGAGCCGGCAACGGGTTTCCATCTCCAAATGTGACCGCCTTAACTGGATCATTTCGAGCATCTTCCCATCCTGCGTATGCAGCCACCATGCTATTGAACCAAATATTGCGTTTCCTTTCCTTATCAAATTTGATGGCTGGAATTGGACCCATTATAGTTTTCACTGAATCCTTCATCCATTCCAACTTCGTTCCCAGCTTAGCAGCCCTGTCAAACATTATCGTGGGTTAGACTTGGAATAATTCCAAATAAAAGACTAACATAAATCGAATATGGAATTCGTATAGGTTTTCCCCTTTATTAATGAAGATAGGATTTGATAGCCAGTAAACTCACATTCCGTTGTTATCCTGTCCAAAGATGGAGGAGGTGCACCAAATTTAAACCATTGAATTAAATTCATCTGTTGGAGATGATACTTGTTGTGTTGTACTCAGGGAAGAAAGAGGTACAGTAGTAATTAGGCGAGAAAACTTGAAGAAAAAAGAGAGGAAAAGAAATAAAATTGAGAATCTCATATTGGCCACCAAGTGTCAGTTGTTCCCTCCTCCTGTCCAAAAGGCCCAGAAGAAAAAACATGAACAAAATTTCATTTGCTGAAATCCATCTTTGTACAAATTGTTTTGACTTCAACAAAACGAAAACTTAAAGGCCTTCACTATATCCTCTCCCTCCTGTACCCACAGAGGAGCCATACCCAAAGGAAATTTTAATAAACAAAGGAAAATGGGATAGGTGACAAATTGGCAACGGAAGAACAAGGGCCAATTTTTGTTAATGCTAAATTTTGAACCGGACAAACAAACTCTGGCAGCTACAATTCTGTGAAACTGAGGCAACACTTCCATTCTTTGCCCTATATGATCACCATAAACATGCTAAACCTCAATTAAGTGGATCATTTTCAATTTGCTGGAAGGTCCAAAGTAATCAATGGGTGAGATCCCACTTGATCCCTACTCATTTCCACATATTAAAGACAGTTCCTTATCCAAAAAAATTATATTAAAGGGCAGCTCATGATCAGTGAAACTGCAGTCAAATGTTCATGAAGAACAGGAACTATGATGAGTTTAAATGGTAGACAAATAATTATAGTGGTGAATAAGGTTAAAACTACAAACCTTTCCTCAGCTATGCTCTTGTCTTTGGTCAAAAATGTGGACTTCCACCCGCGGCCAATTGGGGACGAAGGATCATCCTCTTCCCCCAGCACTCTTGTGTAAATCAATCCATGCTCTTCCAACATTTCAACAAACTCTGGGTACTTCCCCTTCATCCTCTCATAAATGATATGGCTAAGAACTATAGGAGTTTCTCCTCCACTTCCTGGTTCTACTTCGCAAAAGAAAAACAATTTGGATGGGAACTCGGGAACCTGTAAAAGCATTTATTAAATGAACTAATCAGAAAAAGTAACCCCAGTGAATTTAGATTTGATCTAAAGATGATGGTAGAGAGAAAGTAAGTAGCAGTAATACGTGAGCCATTTCGTGATGAAAAGGAATTTTCTGTTCAGGAGGGGACTCATTTGCAGTGAAAACCCGACCAACAACGTTGGTCCGAGGGGCGACGCCACCAACATAGGGCAATTCAAGAAAGCCAAAGGCTTCAACAAAGAGGTTGAAGTCAGAAGCAGATGTGAGGGGGAAGCCTCTGAAGAGAATAGCCCCGGTTTGATGGAGAAGAGGGTTTATCCATGGCTTATCATCATGACGTTGTGCTTTTATAGCTTCTGTGAGTGCGACGAGAGAAGGGTTTATATTGGGAAATGGGGAAATGACTGTGGGGAAGAGGATATCTTCTCTTCCTCCTCCTCCTCCTCCTCCTCCTCCATGTCCATTAATGTTGATGGATTTTTGTTGAGGTATCCTAACTTCTGTAAACAAGCTTTCAGCTGCCATGTCCGTTTTAATTTGGATTAGTATTCAGTTACCTCATTTCATACATTTATCTCTCCTCTTCTTGTAGCATAAATATCTTATGAAAAGTGATGTCGACATTATTGGGTTGGGCCGGGTCTCAAGGTTTTATTTGGCCATCCCTTTTAACAGTAGATGCGTCCAGATACATCGAGAAAGAAAGGGGAAGATGCCCATGTCAATTATGGTTTTGCTGTAGGTCCTTTCATCTTATGGCAAAATAATAACTATGATGAGAATAAATTATACTAGCATTACCGTCAAAGTAAACCAATAATTTTAATACGATATTGCGATTTATGATGCATATAAATTAAGAAAAGTTTTATTTTAATTTATTATATATTTTTTCACGTTAATCGCAATTTAATTTCGATAAATATACGTTAGTCAGACTCCAATTCCATAAAATATTTATCGATATGTATATCATTTTCTTTTATAATATTCAATTCAATAACAACATACTATATATCTAATTTAAGAAGAAAAAATATCATGATAAATTGTGTAATTCTTATTTATCATAATAAAATTATTTAATTAATTGATCAACTAGTATTGAGAATTTCTTAAATTTTCTACATAATATATTGCTATTTAATAGTATAAAGTAATAATTTTACCTGCGATCCTTATATAATTTATTCTCAACCTTCTGTTTTAAAGTATAAAATTATTATTAATTTTTAAAGGTTAATTTAATAAATATTTAAATTTAATATAAATTTTAGGTAATGAAATATTAAATATTGTCATTTTGTAACTATTAAAAAAAATACTAATTGTAAAAAAATAAAAAAGTTCAGAATTGTTAATAAATCATAATGATTTTAAATTTTAAAATATATTAAATTAAATTCAAAAGACCCGAAGCATTTTGTTAAAATTATCACATTTAAGGCTAATAAAGAGTAGTTTATTCAGTTTGCAGGAAATCGTTAAAAAAATATATTAAGAACACCACGAGCGTGTGTTGGCTTACTTTTCTATTGACTAGCTAGCCGCAAATAGAGAAAAAGTTACTTCATGACTATTGATTCCAGATGCCAAGATAGTTTTTGGACTGCAACTTTTTTCCTTGCAGCAAAACAGTTGCATCTAATTAAAATGATTGTTGTATATATAGCTACTAGTGCTTGTAAAATTGCAGATGGTTGCAGCTCTTTGGAAATCACCCGGCCGACTCCATGAGCATGAGCATGCATGTCGAGCTTGAAAGACCATATTGATCCTAACCTGATGGATTTGTATCCCCATCATGACTGCCTTTTCAAGGTAAAATATAGTTTAATTTGTTTTCTAGCCCGGACTGAAAGTTATATTCACGTGAGCTGCGTAGGGAGAGGGGCTGTACGTGGTTGTCATTCATTGCATGCCTAGCTAGCTAGCTTGTTGGTATATATATTATATATTAATTTCCACTGCATGCAGACTTAAATTCTACTCCTAATTGTTGGTTTCTGGTGACAAAATCACTTCCCATGATGCCGGAGACCGGAAATTCTAGTTGTTTTATATGTGTCTGTAACTTAATTACCTCTTGGCCGGCCGGTTAATTTCTACCCGTCGTCGATATATTTAAATTGTTCCATAGGTGGCCATGCTTGCTGGCAAAACGATATGTTGAGGATGATCCCATGCATTTTGCGGCCAGGGATGAAGAAGCACTGATATCCCTCTCACAGATCCTCGATCTTGTCTTCAGTGGAGGAGTGGGAAGCAACTCTTGCTGGGTGGGAGCAGCTAGCCATTATATTATTCTTTTATCATTAAATAAGTTGTTTGAATATAAGCTTAATCTTCGGTTTTAAACCTCGATCTTTCCTGTAATTATCATGGCATTGTATGTAGTATAAGTTAGTATGTATGACTTCTTTTTCTCAGTTTTCAAAATATTTGCTCGCTCTAATTAGTATACGTGAAGGTCCGGAAACTTTTCTAATCAAAATAAATATTTGTAATCATGTGTAGTCTACTAGTCCTGAATTCATATTAATCTGAGTAATTTGATCGAATACCAAATTCATAAACAAGTATCATGATAATCATGTGGCCCAAATCTGGAGCACTTTTCGTTTTTATTTATTTATGTCAGGTCTATTCAGATTGCCTTCAAAAAAGACTATTGCTATCATTGTGCTTGAAAGAAAAGATCTCTCCAACTCATAAACAATTTCCCCAGTTTGCTTAATGTCTTGATACATATTGAGCATATGTCACGCTCCAAATCCGGATCTCTTAATTTCAACCTGATTTGGTGCTGACCATATAATTTTATCTATTAATTAAATTTATCAATAATTTTATTGGTTTAACTAGTCTATTACAGACATCACATTAATTATTTACCTTCATCCCTAAATAGCAACATCTTTTCTTAATATTCGATAATATTATACTCGGTAAAAACTCGTTTAATTAAAAACTTAACATCATACTCTTTAATTATTCCAGTATCGTAAATTTTACAATTTTCGATTACGTCTCAAATACATCAAAATTACAATTTATTTTAATGCATTAAATATGCAACTCCTCCAACCCTACTTTCTCTCGAGTATTTCATAACTTCAATTAAACACTAAACTCTTCTTCTCAACTTCATCACCATTTATCTATTCTAAACTTTCAATATTAGCAATCAGTCAGTTCCCAGGAAAGAGCTAGGGGGTTTTCCGTTAAAGCAGTGCTCAATAATACAACTCTTTTTTTTTCTTCGACATAGCTTTTTAGACATTGTTAATACCGTTAATCTAACATAATTAAATGATTTCTACATCTACTAGCTTAAATGTAAAGTACACTATACATTTTTATAATAATTCCCAACTCTTTTAATCAAATCTCCAAATTTATTATAACTTTAAGTTCTATTATAAATAAAGAAGACCAATTATCTACTATTCTTTAACTTTTCTGTTTTACTGTCAGTCTCTTCTGGTAATACTTTCTTAACTGCAAATGAAACATATTTGCAAGAATGAGCATAAGATAGCTCAGTAGTCGAGTACATAAGAGAACTCATGAATAGTGCAACAAAAGATATCAATAATTGTTCATAATAGTAAACTAAGGGTTGTTAAACCAATAACTGTTCGTCAGTCATAAGACTTAAAACACTCCATTCATCAGTTACAAAAACTTAGAACTCTATGTAGATATTATAAGGGATCAACCTAATACTATCAGATGTTATGCATATAACACCTTCTATACTAACAACTTTCGTTTTCAACAATATAGGAGTTGGTTACCCGACACATCATAAATTCCCCCGTGAATAAGGGTTGTTCATTTCAGTTATTAACCTACAAATTTCCACCCCAAAATAATTTGGGTTGACACAATAAATTCAACTCAAATAAAGAATTATAATAATTTAATATCTCATCGTCAATTATTCCGAAAGGAATAACTCAATATTTGAGTTAAGTCGAATCAAATGACAAATATCACTTCTCAATAAATCATTTCACAATATATTAACTTCATAATTCAAAGAAAGAATTAAATAAAATTCAACATTTTAAAATACATTGTTGCACTTTGCGTAAGTACATAAATTGAATGAGTTAGAAAACTTGCATGATAGCATCTTCTATGTTTACGCTAATTTTTTGTCTTTCGTATGACCTCTTGAAGTTGCAAGCTTTATGATTATCTTGACTAAGCAAAACTTGATTTTCTACCTCTCAAATACATGTGATCTTACTATATATGCTCCCTCTTAGAATTGCTTTAGAATTTAATGAAGGTTATTAGCATGACACGAGGGTCTTATTTATAAGCAACTAAGCAACCAAGACTTGGGGTATAACGATCATCACACAACAACCAATCAAAGTGGCAAACAACGCCATCTAACTCAACCTCCAACAAATGAACAACAAGATCAAAAGCTAAGCCACTCACAAGTGACCGACAAGGCCAATGGCCTACCAAGCTTGACACTTGCAACCCAAAAGCCACATCTCATCTTTTTATGCTTGAAAACACTAAGGTAAATAACTAATACTCCCTCTGTCTCATAGTTCTAGGCTGATTTATTTTGGCACATAGTTTAAGAAAATCAATTTAGTGGCAATTTTTAACATAAATTTTCCACATATACCCTTTAATATGGAATTAATGAATAAGTTAATTACTCATTACTTATCACATTGGAACTCTCAACTTCATTGATTGACGTGTTAAAGTCCATAACCATATAACTTTAACCAAAGAGAATACAACAACATTACATGTGGTGATAAAAATAATGACATTGAATGTTGTTTCTTCAAAAAAAGAGTAATAGTTGAATATTTATTATAAGAGCATAAAAGTAAAACAATGAACCAACTAAATTTTATAAATAGTAAGTAGCCTATATATTAGGACATCTCAAAATGAAAAATCAGCCTATAACTATGGGACGGAGAGAGTAAGCCAGATCTCTCATTTCATTGTTTGACAACATACCAAGAGCTAGCAAAACTCAATTTGGTGACTAATCAATACTTACAAGTATGTAAGTATTACGGAAGTGGTTAGCATGAAGTTTATTTTTAGGTAAGTTGGTCAATTGGCCAATAGAGTGCTGACACGCAGGCGAGACTCTATGTGTGTCAGCATTCTATTGGCCAATTGACCAACTTACTAAAAAAATAAACTTCATGCTAACCGGATACAAGTATTACATACCATCATAATTGCCAAAATATCTCTACTTTTTCTACACCCTAATCGGATCACACTTAGTTTGGTTACTCTAAACTTGGTTTACCATCTAGTTAGCAACTAGTTTGCTCAATAGTTAGCTTTCCTAATTAATCCAATTAGCTGAAATTGTTGACTTTACGTTTTTATAAAAAGTGATTTAATGTTTTTATAAATAGTGAATTCCTAGTTAAAATTTTACAAAATTTTTCTATACTTATCACAAAAACATCATTTATTAATCATATAAGGTTACATTACAAGTCAGTCTGATAAAGATTCGGAATATTACAACAACATTTACTTTTTTGTTATGTAGAGTTATGGTTCATCATACAATCAAGCAAGGAACTAACAAGTGCCCATAAGAGGAAGCTCTACATTTTTTCACTTGCAAAGTGAAGCTAGTACACGGCGGGGTGAGTTGGATGGTCGCCTGGAGTGAAGAACGGCCAAATTATCCAGTAGAAGAACATCACCCTTCTGCCAAGGAATGGCAACACTTTCCTCGTCAAGGATTTTCAGACAGTCATAGATGATATGAGCAGGCAACGGGTTACCATCTCCAAATGTGACCGCCGCCTTCACTGAATCATTTCGAGCATATTCCCATCCTGTGTAAGCAGCCACCATGCTATTAAACCAAATCTTGCGTTGCCTTTCCTTATCAAATTTGATGGCTGGAATCGGACCCATTATAGTTTTCACTGAATCCTTCATCCATTCCAACTTCGTTCCCAGCTTAGCAGCCCTGTCAAACATTATTGTGGGTTAGACTTGGAATAATTCCAAATAAAAGACTAACATAAATCGAATATGGAATTCGTATAGGTTTTCCCCTTTTTATTTATGAAGATAGGATTTGCTAGCTAGATTGATCAGTATATTCACATTCCGTAGTTATCCTGTCCAAAGACGGAGGAGGTACACCTAATTTAAACCTTTGAATTAAATTCATCTGTTGGTGATGTACTCAGGGAAGAGAGAGGTACAGTAGTAATTAGACGAGAAAACTTGAAAAATAAAAGGAAATAAAATTGAGAATCTCATATTGGCCACTAGATGGATTTAAGATCAACGGTATGAAGTAGGTGGCAAACAAACTATTTGCCACCACGTGTCAATTGATCCCTCCTCCTGTCCAAAAGGCCCAGAAGAAAAAACATGAAAAAATTTTCATTGGCTGAAATCCATCTTTGTACTTGTACAAATTGCTTTGACTTCAAAAAAATGAAAACATAAAGGTCTACACTAAATCCTCTCCCTCCTGTACCCTCAGAGGAGCCATACCCAAAGGAAAATTTAATAAACAGAGGAAAAAGGAAAATATAAGAAACAAAGGAAAATGGGATAGGTGACAAATTGGCAACGGAAGAACAAGGGCCACTTTTTGTTAATGCTAAATTTTGAACCAGACAAACAAACTCTGGCAGCTACAGTTCTGTGAAACTGAGGCATTCCTTCCATTCTTTGCTCTATATGATCACCATAAACATGCTAAACCTCAATTAAGTGGATCATTCAATTTGCTGGAAGGTCCAAAGTAATCAATGGGTGAGATCCCACTTGATCCCTACTCTTTTCCACATATTAAAGACAGTTCCTTATCCAAAAAAAATTATATTAAAGGGCAGCTCATGATGAGTGAAACTGCAGTCAAATGTTCATGAAGAACAGGAACTATGATGAGTTTAAGTGGTAGACAAATAATTATAGTGCTGAATAAGGTTAAAACTACAAACCTTTCCTCAGCTATGTTCTTGTCTTTGGTCAAAAATGTGGACTTCCACCCGCGGCCAATTGGAGACGCAGGATCATCCTCATCCCCCAGTACTCTTGTGTAAATCAATCCACGCTCTTCCAACTGTTCAACAAACTCTGGGTACTTCCCCTTCATCCTCTCATAAATGATATGGCTAAGAACTATAGGAGTTTCTCCTCCACTTCCAGGTTCTACTTCGCAAAAGAAAAACAATTTGGACGGGAACTCGGCAAGCTATTACAGAAAGCCAAGTGAGTTTTCATGACAAGTATAAATTGTAGTGATACAACTTGAAGAAATAAATTTTGATAACCCAAACCTCTGCACAAGTTCGTTTAGTCACAACTTATTGAAACAAGGGTTTCAATAAACAACTTATTAGGTGCATCAAAAAGTCTGTATTGATTAACACAAATAGAATTGATTTATGGATAAGAACCAAAGTATCTGTTCAAGAATGTAGAATTGAACACAAATTCTATAAATGTCATAATTCAATCAAAAAATTTAGAGTTATTTAATCTGTTTATGGGCAGGTTAACTATTTACTAGTAGCTTGCATCGCTCAATTACGCCCACACAGTAAACTGCTGCCAATCATGCAGAGGAAACTCCAAGACATTGATTAAACTGAAAGTGGAATTATTATTAAAGAATAGTACAATTTGAATATTATTAATCAAAATTGGAGAATCAAACAGGGGAATTGCTCCCCACGATGCAGATTTCATTCAAAAGCGTTTATTAAATGAACTAATCAGAAAAAGTAACCCCAGTGAATTTAGATTTGATCTAAAGATGATGGTAGAGAGAAAGTAAGTAGCAGGAATACCTGAGCCATTTCGTGATGAAAAGGAATTTTCTGTTCAGGAGGGGACTCATTTGAAGTGAAAACCCGACCAAGAACATTGGTCCGACGGGCGGCGCCACCAACATAGGGCAATTCAAGAAAGCCAAAGGCTTCAACAAAGAGGTTGAAGTCAGAAGCAGATGTGAGGGGGAAGCCTCTGAAGAGAATAGCCCCGGTTTGATGGAGAAGAGGGTGTATCCATGGCTTATCATCATGACGTTGTGCTTTTATAGCTTCTGTGAGTGCGACGAGAGAAGGGTTTATATTGGGATATGGGGAAATGACTGTTGGAAAGAAGATATCTCCTCCTCCTCCATGTCCATTAATGTTGATGGGTTTTTGTTGAGGTATCCTAACTTCTGTAAACAAGCTTTCAGCTGCCATGTCGTTTTAATTGGATTAGTAGTATTCAGTTACCTCGTACATTTCTCTTCTCTTGTTTTTGTAGCATAAATATCTTATGAAAAGTGATGTATACATTATTGGGATGGGCCTCTGGGTTCTAAAAGTTTTAGGAGCGGTTAGGATAAAGTTTATTTTTGAGTTAATAAAATGTATGTCAGTATTCTATACCCTTTTAACAGTAAAGAGTTTGTTGGATATCATTAAAAAATATTAAGAATGCCACACATTCTATCTCTCCAATTTGATACTCCATTATATTTGTAGCGTTGGTCAAGCAAGCAGACCACAATTGGTTGAATTAACACCATTGGATTTGGAGTGAAGTCTTCTTCTATTCAATTTAAAATAATAAAATAAAAAAGGAGGAGGAGGAGGAGAAAAAAAAGTTCAAAGAGGTTTACGTAAAGTAGTAGAAGAGAAGGGTAGAAAAATGCTAAAAACATAAAATTTAGGGTATTTTATAGTAATATTTATTTCAAAACGAATAGCATTATGTCGTCGATCCGTTAGAAAACATTTGTAAAACAAAAACCTACAACAAAGCCCTTACTTGATAAACCCAAAGCAAAAATCCCTCTCCCTCCTGCGCCAGATTCTGTGCGTGTGACCAAAGCAATGGCGAATTCAACATACTATGTCAGTCACATAGAATCGTACGTTGGCTCCTCTACCTCTCCGGCTCAGCAGGTTCAACTCCCACTCACTTCTTCTAAAGCTATGCTCTTTTTTTACTACTTACTAGAAAATCAACACTTTTTCATACCATGAAATCGAAACACCATAGAACCCTAAACCCTATTTTTTTATTTGACTACGCAAACAAAAATCTACGTTACATTGAATGGCGTTGTAGAATATTTTTGCAGATTAGGTTGGTTTAAAGCTCTTTATTCATCATTAGTCAATGAAATAGTTCTATATTCTATAACTTGATTTTTGGAGATGGACTATTTTGTAATTTCTCGACATATATTTTTGTTTTACAGGCTGCAAGTGTAGATGCAATTGCATCTCTCTTGAAAAATGACATGTTAACTCTGGAATCACTGGTTAGATTTTGTTATTATTTCTTATACACTCACAATTTTTCTTATTAATGGTTATGGATATTAGTTATGATCCTATTTTTATTAATTGCATACACTTCTATAATATATTACAACTTTTAATCTATAGGTTAGAGAGTTGGAGATGTACTTGACAACCACAGATAGCATTATTCGTGCAAGAGGTAAGTTAATGTTTATTCTATTGATGTATTACTTGTAAATATAAATTTTGTTATTATAGGTCTTTAATATTTCAACGATCATTATAAATATGAGTGCGGTTTAGTCTTTAATTCTTGAAGGTAAGTGTGGTTTTATTAGCGCTGTATATATTTGCATGCTGCTTCTGTAATTTTTATGGGTTTGAGTTATCATTACCAGTATGTGTTAAAATTTAAATTTTGTCCGTGTATGGGTGTGTGTATGTATTATCATTATAGATTTTGTTTGACTACTGATCGAGAACTTGCTATTGCAAGCATTGTAGTTAGCCACACACATGAATCCAGCATTTGAGGTCTATAATTTTCTATTCGAATAGTGTGCAGCATGGGAAAAATATCAAGAATTTCAGAGGTTTTTTTACATATGAAGAAGCATGAATGTTACATATATTTGAAAATGGTTATTACCATTTACAATAGCTATTCAGAATAATTGAAGAAATTTGTTAAAAAAATAAAATTCTAACTAGGGACCACAAGTTATTTAATTTGAATCCTTCTGAGAATTTTTGAGAATGTTGGCTTGTGTTAGATCAGTATTAAGTAAAAAATTCACAATAAGGGAGTAAGGGGTATTTTGATAAAACTGAATGAAACAGTTCTGAATGTTTAAGCAATTTAAATGAAACAAAATTCTTGTTTGATAATTTACATGTACAAAACATCTGAATAATATGTTTTTACTATTTTACCCTTGAATTATATTTTATTTCTTTAGACCCATCATTACCCCTCTCTTCTCCATTCATTTTATCTAACTCTCTCTTCTCTGGTTTCACTCTTAATCCCATTCCCCACAGACCCATAATTACCCTTCTCTATTCTCTCTCATCATCCCCCTCCTCCTCCTCCTCTGGTCTCACTCTACCCCCTCCGGTCTCCGATTCTCTCAATAAAATCTGAATCTACCCTTTTACTAATTCATGATTCTCACTCCTCCCTATCGACTTCAACAAAACAAAAACAAAATCAAAAGATGCAGATCTGGATGGGATTTAATTTCCATACTTTTAGTAGTTTAATTTCCATTCTAGACACTCATTTGTAAATCTCAAATCTTTAGCTTCAAAAGTTCAAATTTTTTCTCTCTCATATACACATCAACTCAAAGATTGAATCAATGATGGAGAAGATCATCTAGAAGTGTAAAAGAAGGGCAACATGTGTAAAAAATACATTCAGTGAGCTTAGGAATGATTAAGCCAAAAAATAGTAGCTTATTCGGTCAGTTCAATTGGACTTACCGATTCAGCATTAAGATCATTTTTATTCAAAACAAACGGATTGAATGGCTGACCGATTCAGACCACAAGCCATTCAGATGCATTAAGTCCTAAACAAACATCCCCTAAATTTAGCTTATTATATATATGTGTGTGTGATTTTTTATGAACTATTATTCATGTTGGATTCTCACTTATTTTACATGTCTGTTGGCCATTCAGGTATTCTCCTTCTTGCAGAATTACTGACTTGTATGGCATCTAAGCCACTGGAAGATGCTACAATACATAGCTTGATAGGGTTCTTCACAGAAAGGCTGGTGAGTGAGCAATAATGTAACAGAAATATTATTTAGCTATTCACTAAGAAAATATCTTAATTTTAATTGTTTCCATATAATTTGTATTTTTGAACCCTCTCAATGTTTACGACTTTTGTTTCATTCCTCATTTCATTAATTCTAAGTTACTAGTTACAAGATTTTAAAATAAGTGTTTGCACCAATTGTGTTTCATCATTCTCTCTTTCAAATCAATCACAAGATTTGATCCATATGCATATGAACTTACAGTAATATTCTGATTTTAGTCAGAATCATTTGCTACCATCTACGGATTCTGGATAAAGTTGTGATAGGACACTTTTTTGCATAAAACTAAGCTCATTTAAAAGGACAGTAATTGCTTCAATTGTTATGCAGCCCTCATACAATTAAATTTTATTCCACCTTGGCCATATGATGAATTGGTGAAAGAAATTAATTTAGGAATTGACTGTAACATTATCCTTCTCATAGTGAGGGCCCTCATGGGTGAACCCGAATAAGGTTGTGGAATGAAACATACAGAGTGCATCACTAATACAACCTTGTCAAAGTTACTCTCTCAAATCATCACTAACCTCAAAGATTCTGTGTATACGGTTAGCAAATTTCTTTCAACCCCTTGTTGTGGACATCCAAAGGGTACACTGTACAGAATCCTAGATTTTCAAGCATTACTCCCATCACCTGACCTGAGGTCAAACTTCTAACAAAAATATTCCTTTAGAAACAGCTAAGGGATTGGTTAAAAGTGCCAATATCCTTAATCTCAAGGCCTCAGAAGGCAAAGGGATACATATATCCTTTTACTTCTCAAAGTGATACATAAACCCCTCTTCCATCCACTTCCATAAGTGCACAGAATTTTATCTATTCTACCTCTGTCAGACATTGGAAAAGGCAAAAAGAAAAATATGTAGATCATAGTATGTCTCCTATCTTTAGATAAAGCTAACCTTTCTTTTGTCCGTTATCCTCTTCTCAAACTGCTGCATAACTGATGCCCTTTTCGATGTGCGATGCTCCCAAAGGCAATTGAATTACAAGGATCAACACCTTACTCCACACTTTACTGTGATGATTTTTATATTGTTATGGTGACAAGTAGATACTGAATATATTTTAATTCTATCCTAAAGGTAGATAATATAATATTCATATCAGGCAGACTGGAGAGCGTTGCATGGTGCACTTGTTGGTTGCTTGGCATTAGTGAAGAGGAAAGGAAATGTTGGTATGGTTGGTGGCACTGAAGCACTAGCAGTTGCCCAGTCTTATTTGCAAAATGTACAAGTTCAATCATTAGGACAGCATGACAGGAAGGTATGATGAAATGTAATATAGTGTCGATGCTGATTCATTGGATCATTTTTTTGCTACTACCTAATATATCATGCTACGATGTTCAGTTATGTATATACGAAACTATTTAAATTTTATCGTTGGAATTTTCTTACAGATCTGTTTTGAACTTCTAGGATGCCTTTTGGATCGCTACCCTGATGACTTAGTGCTGCTGGTATGTTTTCTATATATTTCTCTACGTTTTATTGTGAACCTTGCTTTATACACATGAGGCTAATATAGATTTAATGTATTGCCCACATGATTCTTCCCTGTGGTAAAAAGCTAAACCATGACTTCCCACCCCCCCACCCCCCCACCCCCACCCCCACCCCCCCCCCACAGAAGGCATGATAAAGATATCTTATTACATGAATTTATTAATCATTTCTCTTAAACTCCTGGTTAATTTAGGTATTGGCCACTTCCTTTCTTATTGCAGCTGTTTGTCCCACCACTACATTAGTTTTCTCAAGGCAATTTAGGTTGGATACAAATTATAAAACATGTTGTGGCTTGAGTTTGACTTCTAAAATTTTGAATTATGACTTAAAAGATAATACCCATATCATCAATGAGAAGCTATGGACTGAACTCAATGACTTAAGAGTTTTCTTGGTACATTACATTAATGGCCTTTAGGGTAAAGGCCTTATTGAGAAGAGCCTTCATGGCAAGGAGTATATGACTTAAATTGTCTTCTTAGCTACTTAAATTGTCTTCTTAGCTAGTTTACAGTTTTTTGGGCTTAAATTAGTTGCATAAGTTTTCAGCCCAGAGTACATACGATATAATAATACTAATAAGTTCTCTACTTTAAAAGGTTTCAGCCTGGAACTGATGTTTGGAGCATGTTCATTTTCCTGTCACCTGTCAGTTTCTATTTTGAGCCAATAGAAAATGTATCTTCATGACTCCATGCACAAATGCCTCTTTCTACTTTATCGTTTTCACTTGGGCATAGTTCATTGCCCAATATTCCATAACTGCAAGTTTGTTTAGAATTTGTTGATTTAGTTTGGAATTAGGTGTTGTATGATTGTATCATATCTTTCTTTTGAGTCATTACTGTCATTGTCCTTGAACATGAACAGTAAAGTTGAGGCTTCACCTGCCTAGTTCAAGCATTAGAGACGTGATCAAATCATGCCTTTGAAAGAGATTTGGTTTCGTGTTGGTTGCCTCGGGTGCTAGGAACTTGTTTGGGGGTTTAATGAGTGTGAGGAAGGTTACCTGGTTAGAGTTGACCAAGCCCAGGATATATAAAATTAAATATTTAGCAAAATATTGTGTAAGGCTCCTTTTCCTTTCCATTAAGTAGTTTATGTTGTTTTCGAGTCATTTGGTAAGTCTTGTTACTTCTGTAACTCTGTTGTTAGCAATAGCCAATATGTAAAACCTTCCCAACAATCTACTGTTTTCTTTGTTTCCAGAGTTTTCAGCCTCTCTTTTAATTCTAATGAAATTGTCTTCTGATTTAGGGTGATGTCCTTATCTTTGGAATTTGTGAATCTATTGATGGAGAAAAGGATCCTCAATGCCTAATGCTCACCTTTCATATTGTTGAGATTCTGGCGCGATTGTTTCCAGATCCATCTAGCTCGCTTGAAAGTTTTGTTATGGATCTTTTTGAGAATTTGAGCTGTTACTTTCCTATCCATTTTACACATGTAAGATTAGTGAATTGTACTCGTCTATTTTATACATCTGCTTTCTATATTTGAAATCATCTTCGTGGATGATAATGTAGAAGCTCATGTTATACATCAATTTAAGAAGTGATTTGATTTATATCTGTACTACTTTGAACAAGTATTGTCAACAATTTATTATTTTTGGTGCACTTCTTGAAAATACACAAATTATTCAGCTTTCAGTAGCGTTTATAATATTCATTTGAGCCAAATGTTTCAATAAGCTAATTTATCATTGAACTTGTGAAGTGTGCTGGCAAGACAGATCTCTCGTGCATGTGTGCATACATGTAGATATGTAAATTTGTACGTGCATAACTGCATTTAGTTATGAACTTTTGTACTACATAAATTTCTTTTTGATTCATGTTTGACATCGAATGCTTTGCTTTATACTATTTGCTGATATAACAGCCATATCAAATTATTGAGGTCACTGTCGCAAGTCATAGACAATCATGTGTTGTAACTGTTATGGGTACAACTGTCTTTTGATTTACAATGAATCTGTGTTATCGAAGTGAATGGTTATTCTTATGTGGAAAGATTTAATGCACTATAACTATAGCAAGAACAAATTCATCTGCACAATTATTTCTGCAGCGTTAACCCACCCATAAAATAACCGAAAATTTACTGCAACATTTTGCTAACTTTTAAGTTATCTATTGATTCTGGGGGCCTAGGCGTTTAGCCAAATCAAGGCGGTAGAGGACTGTCTAGCGCCTAGGTGGGGATTAATTGGAGCTAGGCGGGAATTTTTAGAACATTTCTATTGTTTTTTTTTGGCACACATCCCATGATGTTTTGAAGTGATTTTTTTTGGGTTACTGATCCCCTGACCTATCCCAGTACAATATTTAAATCTGCGTGGAACGATGTAAAAGTTTAATTTTTTATTAACTTAACATACTTTCAAAGTGGAGTTACTTGAAAAGTTTACATTGTCCCAACTCTTTAGTCTCCTTTCTATTTAATAAAGTTTGTTTTCTAATAAAAACAAAAAGTTCAGAGCAGTTCAAGATAATCAATTGACATTCCCCTTTCTTATTGCATCAGTGGCTGAAACTCATTGATTTTAGACTCAATGGTATTTGTGGATTGCCTTGTCAACATATGGCATAGTGCAAGTGACTAAGTTTTACTCTGGCTAGGGCAAATGAAAGCACCTTGATAGTTGGGGGAAATTTGTTGCTTCGTGCAGTGGGTTGGGCATGATTTTGAAAGACATTTATTATCATTTTAAGGGCCTTTTCCCCCTGTATAAAATTAGGTTGTTTTATCTTGCTACCCTTGCTACCACTGCTACCACCTGTATTAGGATATCTTGTACTCTTAGTTGGTCTCATTTTACTGATAGGAGATTTAATCTGTCTGTCTGCCTCTCTCTCTCTCTATATATATATATAAATATATCCGAGCTAGAAAGTTGTAAATAGAGGCTTTTACATATTCTTGTGCTACATATTATATGCTTTTGTGTGTAGTCTCATTTGTTATTTTCTATATCCAGCCAAAAGGGGAAGATGTTGAGGTGAAGAAAGAAGAGCTCTCGAGGGCACTAATGGTATGTATTTTGCTTAGGGTGCTTTAGTTGTGTCTTTGCCTAACTTCTTTTAAAAGTACTGTACTTTGCATGAGCTTTACGTTTCTCTAGATCCTTTCCCATACTGATTTTGTTTGAACGTACAATGAAGAAAACTACTAGTGGATCATCCAAGATTTTATTTGTTCATTTACATGGTTTTGATTTGTTGAACTCTCCTGAAAAGATTCATCTATTTATGCATGTGTTGTGGAATACATTCATTTGACAGTCATAACTATATATGATCACATTGATTTGGGAAGCATGGTACATATGTGGTTTACCCTTTACTGCATAAAGATCGTCTAGTCATGTTGTATTGAGTTCATGCATTTGAATTCATTCATAGTTTCTGTTTGATTCATGCGTACTTCACCATGATTGCTTGTGCTGTTGATTGTTACGGGCAGAGCCTGTAGTTGTTTTCCTTAGTGGCATTCATGTTGATTGTTATGGGGGTGAGGGTTGATGTTTGAGTGGTTAGTGATTTGCCTCATCTGACAAATTAAGATTATAATGGCAGGGACCACCATACCTGAATATGATTATCTCTTCAACTATTGGATCATGATTTTCAGCTTGTTATGAGGTCCAAATAAGGTCATCACATATTGAATGGTCCCTTGTTAATTGATGTTTTGGGGAGAAATAGATATCTTAATGCATTTAGAAATGACTTAAATGTACTTTTACTCCTTAAAGTGTCCTCAAAAATGCATTTTAGTCCTTGAAGAAAAGTTTTAGCATAAAAGCTTAAATGTTTTCAATAATTGCGATCAAGCCAATTGCTTATGGTGGACCTTTTGGTCAGAGAGAAAGAGGAGAGACATTGAGAATGAGGAAACTGATGTTTCATATCAACTTTTTTGTTTTTGAGCATGTTATATTTTTGGCAAAATGAGGGTTTTCCGGGGTATATAGCGTCTTTCATTTTTTGTGGGGAGTACAATTTTGGGGTCTCGTTGAGAGTTGTTCGGTTTGTGTATTGGGCTTTGTGTGGTGCAGGATGGAAGTGTTTTTTTTTGGGTATCCGCCTGCCTTTGTATACATTGCCTATATTGGGATAGCTCCCCCTTTTTGGTGCCCTTTGAATATATTCTTATATATATATATGTATGTCTAAATTTTCGATTAATCCTCAATTGGTTTCAATTTGTCTCATTTTCACTTACATTTGCACGTATCTGGACTTGATTGCAGTTATTTAATACATCAAGTCCTTAATTGTTGTAGTACTCCTATTTTTTGGAGGCTAAAAATGCACTGAAGCCATTTTTTTGTGGACAAAGTTTTGCAAATCCATGCTCAACTAAGATATATCCATTGTCCGTTTTATATAATGACAAATACTTCATCTATACACGGTCAATCAAGTAATATAGTATTATAGAAGTAAGAAGGATGTCGAACCCACAAAGAACAATTACTAACAAGTCCTCTAATTATCTAGTTTTACCAATTTAAATCTACTTAAATAGTCACCTCAATTAATTTTGTGAAATTGATTAAATAAAAGCAAAAAATAAATTAACTAATAAGAATTGATCACAGATGATTAAGATATAGGAATATAATTTTCCCAATTGCTTTGCAATAATTTCCTTATCTTATTCCCACTTAATTAATCCAATGAGTTGTTAACTAGGATTGCTTATCAATTCATTAACATCTTTCAATAATTAATAAAAATATATATTTCAGTTATATTGCTATTTCCATGCAAGACTTAAAATAGATTCATTAAGCACAAACTCCTAACAAAGTTACGCATGGTATACAAGTATTTTCATCTCATAAACTGTTATGTTATTCTAAAAAGAATCAACAAATTAATGCTTTATTATATTAAGATCTAATCTAAGATTTCCTCTTTCAATTCCATCAAAGATATCAGATTAACTGTTGGCCAAACAATTATTTAATTAAGTACATAATTTAATAATCAACTCAATAGGATAAATAAGTGGAAATAATGATAATTAAATTAATGCATTGCAAAAAGTTCCATTGTATTCCTAATTGGAATTTAGTTCATCATACTTTAAAAAACTAGCATAATGTAATTAAATAATATCTCAGGTACAAATAAAGAAATTAGGAGAAGAAGAAAAACTCTGTTAAGAATCTCCAAACTCATCAGCTCCAATCTCGGACTCTTCGTGTTCTTCAATGCAATCTCCAGATCTCCATAAGTCGGCTCTCAATTGATGCAATCAACAATCTCAGCTTCCTTCTAACTAGGGTTTTAGAGTTCACAAAGGTTGCATCCTTACTACTGAATATCAAACATCTATTTATAGCCTATTGACATAAATCCAAGTACTAAAAGAATTAAAAACGTCAAAGTACAATTCATTTTGGCTTGAGAATCAATCAACAAATTCTGGCAAACTCCTGCCCGGACGCAGTCGCGCATGGTTCCTTTGTTATTGAGGCGCGGCCGCGCATGCTAGTAAAAATCTCGATGATCAGTCTTCAGAGAGGCGCTGCCACTGATCCCCAATGTTCTAAAAGACGCTAGGCGGGAGGCCGAGGGGGCCTGGGCGGGGCCTAGGCAGGATTTTTTATTTTAAGACAATTTTAATATTTTATCTTACATTTATCCAAATAAAACAATAATATAAAGAAAAAAAATCTATAATAAAGATAATAAATGCCTTTGCTTAAAGTTTAAACACATATCCATATTGCTAATGTCAAAGTTCAAACACAAACATACAATTGTTCAAAGTTCAAATATATTTTTAACGTATTAGTTTTATTAATAAACAAGATTGCTATTAAATAATAAAATTTAAAATTTCAAGAATTGAATTCAATATTAAAATTTAAGAAACTAAACATAAATTTAAGAATTATATTGAATTAAACTAAATATTACAAATGTATCATTTATATAATTTGAAGTTGGTACAAGTTCAAGAAATTACAACTATAATAAAATTATTCATTTTGACTTGATATTGTTGTGATTTGATATGCTACATGTATTATGAATATGATAAATTATTAGAAAAATAAATATATCAAGATCTGGTTTGATAGTTATTATAATAAAACCTCTCCGTCTAAACCCCACCTAGGCCCCATCTAAATTTCTAGAGGGATTTATTGCCGCCTTGGGCCTAGGTGAGGCGCCAGGTGGGCCTAGCACCTGAACGGGGTGCCAAGGGGGTGCCTAACGCCTAGGCGGGGATTTTTAGAACACTGCTGATCCCTTTGTATTTGAGGCGCGACTGTGCCTGGCCTGTTTTCTGCCCAATTTCAGCCGTTTTGCATGCTAATTCCATCCTTGCATTCGAATTCGGTCCCAATGCACCATAACCTACAAAAACAATGCAAATGCATGAAATGTAACACAAAATCAAGAGAATTAGCAATAATTTAAGTTGAACGATGTCCGATTCATAGGTATGAAACCCACTCGTCAATATCTTAACCTTATAAAGTCTGCATTAAATATTACTCCCTCCGTCCCATGATAAAAGTCCTTATTACTATTTTGGGTAGTCCCATGTTAAATGTCCACTTTCCTTTAATAAACAAACTTTTACAAATATTTTTCTATTATGCCTGTAACATTAAATCTCTCATATTTTTCTTATTCTAATTCTCTCTCCATATTTAATAAGTATGGAGAGAGAATATTTTGAATTGAATAGCTAGAAAGTCACTCTCACCTACATTGAAAATAATTAATGACATATTATTATGAGCAATTTGTCATTTCATTCCTCTTCTTAATATGCGTGAAAAGTCCACCAGAACTTTTATCCTGGGACGGAGGGAGTAGTATTTAGTATATTTAATTGGACTATTGAGGAGGATTCATGAATGTAGGTACATCATGTATGATTTGCATGTGAAATATTCACAACATACACATGCTTAATTAGGTTTTGATTAATTGCTCATCTTTAAGGCAATCTGTACTTTAAGAGTGATACTGAAAGCACAGGTTCTTGCAATTAAACGCAATTAACTTACCGGTCATTGAAACACAAGTTGGAGACGTATCGGACTATATTCCCACCAATGTGATCCCAATTACTGATGGACAAATCTGTTTGGAAACAGACTACTGTTTCAATAAGATTGAATTGAATTTGCACTTTCCTTCATAAGCTCTCGAAAATTGTCTACCCTCCGTCCTGCAAATAAAGTCTTCCTTTTTTGCATGTGTTTGGCATGGATTTTAAAACGTGCCACTAATATATGCACATTATAATTTCAATATATTTTTACGTTTTTGATGTGTTTGTATATTATAATTTCATCTTTATTAATGATAATGCAAGAAATATAATGTCTAAATGCGGCAAGAATTCAATCTGAACATATCCAAAAAAGGAAGACATCATTTGCAGGACAGAGGTAGTACTTAAATTTAAGTAGGAACTTTTTAACTAAGTTTTTGATGTACTTTATGCATCTTCTAGATGGTGTTCGCATCTACACCTCTTTTTGAGCCATTTGCCATTCCACTGCTACTCGAGAAACTTTCTTCTTCTCTGCCATCAACAAAGGTTGGCGAAATTCAAACCCAGTTTTTACTACCGCATCTTCTATTACTTAAGTGGTTATTATCTTTCAACGTCTAGTTCTTTTTCTTACTTTTGACGGCCTCAGGTTGAATCTTTGAAGTATCTTAGCTATTGCACTCAGAAGTATGGGGCAGACAGAATGGCAAAACATGTTGAAGCTCTGTGGTCTGCATTGAAAGATGCAATCTATACTTCAGCACATTCTGTTCTATCCTTGGAATCAGAATTGCTGGATGGAATGAGCTTTCAAGACAATGAAATTGTGACAGAAGCCCTTGTACTTCTACAAAAGGTTATTTCTCAAAATAACAGTCTGCTCTTAGATTTGATTGTTAGCGATGAAGATATAAACACAACTGTAGACATCATTCTTAGTTTTAAAGGCTATAGTGATATTCCCATGCAAAGCAAGCAGAGATTACATGCAGTTGGTCGTATCCTATCTTTTTCTTCCAAAGCTTCAATTGATTCCTGCAACAGAGTGTTTGAAAATTTCTTCCCTCGCCTAATATATGCTTTAGGGATTTCTGTTCAAAATCCAGATGAAGATATTGCCTTTTCTTCACAATGCAATTTTGGAGCCACTTATCTCTGCATTGAACTCCTTGCTGCGTGTAGAGCTTTGGTTGTTGGCTCAGATGAGCTTACCACGATTAATTTTCCCGCTCATGAGACATGGTGCAACATGCTTTGTAGCTTTTCTAGTTCATTAACTAAGGCCTTCTGTTCTACCCTAGTAACAGGAACGGATGAAAGCAGTCCCAATGCTTATTTGCACTCTGGAGGTATTTTTTTTAATCCATTCAAGTTTCTTCATATAAATATTTGGTGCAAACTATTATGGTTAAATATGTAATTACCTTTTATGAACAACGGTTCTTTGTGAATATCGTGAAAGCTCAGTTTCTGTCTTGGTGTCAGATCTTTCTAGATAAATATATAGTTTGATGTAATTATCGATTTTCATTTGCCTACAATAATTTGCATTCTCTTTAAACACATAAATTGCAGTGAAGGGCCTCCAAGTTTTGGCTACATTTCCTGGTGGTTTCTCACCAGTATCAAAATCCATATATGAGAGTATCTTGATGCAGTTGATGGCAATCATCACTTTGGATTTTAACAAGACTTCTTTATGGAAGTTGGGTTTGAAGGCACTAGTGGACATTGGTTCATTTGTTCATAAATCTCAGGACTCTGAGAAGGCACAAAGCTTTGGTACCATTGTTGTAGAGAAGATTGCTTCACTCATGATTTCTGATGATCTTAATATGCCTCCATCTCTCAAGGTTGAAACAATTTCAAGCATCGGCATGTCTGGGCTGGATTATATGCTCAGAATTCTCCAGGGCTTGGACAAAGCTTTATCAACTAGTTTATCTGGAGTTTATGTATGTCTGCTGTCAGAATCCCTTAGTCAATATCCTGAGATTGTAGTACAAGTGAAAGGTTGACATGCAATGTTCTCACCATACTTGAGAAGATTACTTGTTAATTTTGCATCATTATTTAATTGCTCTAAACTTGTCTAAACACCCTATAAATTTTGGGGTATACATTATAAACTGTGCAAAATATCAACAATCCATCAAAGTAAGCATCTCTTACTTTATGTTTGAGGACATTGCATGATTCCTCTTAGCTCATCCTTTTATTTTGTTTATGCTTCCCTCCAATTTATCTAAAGACTGCTATTTCCTTTATTTATGTTACTTGAGCAAAACATGCTTGACGTAGGTCCATGGGGATGTAAAGCTAGCTGAAACAACAATTTCTCTTTTGGAATGTTACTCAAGCAAAGTGCTACCGTGGTATGCTTTTACTGAGGATTTTCTGAACTTTCTCCCCCTAATGTTTTTTGTTTTAATTATTTTATTTCTCCAGAGTTTTCAAACTGAAGTTCTAGGTTAACAACTATATTTTGAACACCAACAACTTGCTTTTATTGCATTATTTTCCAGATTTTCTGCATTTACTGCACAGTTCCTAGTGGAAGAGGCTTATTAAATTTTGTTGGTGCATTTTATAATGACCTTTGTTGATAAAGAAAATGTTAGTTTATTTTGTATTTATGACAGAAGGTATAAATGTTGCAAGCTAGTTGGAGAAGGCACATCTGTCCTTGCCTCCTTGGCAAACACAGCCATACTAGTAATGGTTTTCCTACTTCTAACTTATCTAGTTTCACTTCCATTGTTGCCACATGTGAGATTGATATTTTTATGGAAATAAAAAATATATTCACTTTGTTAAAGAAAATCATTCCTTCTATTCTTTAAAATTAAAAAAATGGGTGGATATATCAACACTTTCAGCACATCTGAAAGAAAACATAGAAAGGAACGTGTCAAACACCATGAAGAGAACAGAAAATACAAATTTAAAACCAATATCTCCCTCCCCAATCGAACCATATGTAATTACATATGAACTCTTTTGTAAATGTGTAGCTCTTGTCCTAGATAAGAAAATACCAAGGCCGATGGGCATCAATCACATCAGAAGTCTGAAGAGACAGAGTTGGACTTTTACATTTTTATTTTTTTGTATTTTGCTTTGTGTTCCTGTTCCTTCTATATCTATTGTGCTAACGCTTCTCATATGAAACACTTGTTCCATGGGACCAGGTTTGACAGTATTCAAGGCTTTGAGGAAGTTCCACTGCATTTTGCAGTTAATATTTGGGACCAAATTGAAAATAGCACGTCTTTCAGCATTGATTTTCAGAAAGAGGCAAGTGCAGAAGCTGTGTATATATGACTATTGTAGTTAACTCTCACTCGTACCTTCAGTTTATGCCTTGATGTATCTCATCATCATTTTCTTTGTATCATTGTGCTGGCTTCAGCAGTTACTGATGTTGGTAGTAATTGAAAATCTGCCCTTAGAAATAACGACTATGTATGTGTGTATCAGAAACTTCTTCCCGTGGCAATGGCGGCGATGAAACATGCTGTTGGGATTTGTTTGGAGGAGAGTCAGAGCATTATCGTTTGTAAGGCTTTCAGCATACTTTTATCAAGCACCTCTTTTCTTGTGAAGGAGTCAATGTCCGAAACAACTCTGGTAACTGTTGAAGGTTCACAGTTTGACGGTTTCTCGTGCAGAGATGAATGGATCATTTCGTTATTTGCTTCAGTTATTATGGCACTTCGACCTCAAACGCATATCGCAAATGTAAAAGTGATATTGCAGTTGTTCCTGACTGCTTACCTCAATGGTCATGTTACATCAGCTCAGGCATTGGGTTCTATAATTAACAAACTACCTGTAAAAATCAATGGGATGGATTCTTCAAAAGATTGTAGCCTGGAAGAAGCAATGGACATGATTTTTAGCAGTATTGGATGGAGCTCATGTAATACTGATCCTTTAACAAAGTGCTCTGCCACTGGGTATGGCAATGAGATAGGTATTAAGAACTTAAGGCTTAGCGGTAAAAACAACCAGTTACTTCAAACCCATGCCATTGTTGGTTTAGCCTGGATAGGGAAAGGATTGCTTATGCGAGGTCATGAAAAAGTGAAAGATATAATTTTGACTTTTTTGAGTTGCTTACTTTTGAATTGTGGTATGGGGATCTTGTCGTGGAAGCTAAAGGACAGTGCAGAACAGGAAGTGCTCTATCTGATGAGGTCTGCTGCGGATGCGTTTCATATACTTATTAGTGACTCTGAAACTTGCTTGAACAGAAGGTTTCATGCAACCATACGACCACTCTATAAGCAACGCCTTTTCAGTATTGTATCACCCATCTTACTATCTTCTGTAGTGAAAGCTGATTCAACAATCTCAAGGTATACCTGAACGCTACTTAAGATCTTTCAGGATTGTAGATGTCGTTCCTATCTTCATTCTCAGCGAGAATAGCTTATTCAAGTTACAAAGGTTTCTCACCTAGTTATAGTTGCACATAGCCTCTATAAGGTTTTGTGGACTGCTGATCACTTATTGGCTAGCTCTCTTTGCGGCCGAAAAATATGTCTTTTTCTGCTCGTGCTCCCCTTCCTTTTATGCTGTTTCTACTCTAATAGAAGTTATTGTTTTATCCAATAAAATTTTGATGCATCATAATGAAGTTATAGTTTAACTACAACTTTGCCTGATCCTGTTGGGGCATATATGATTATTGATGACATTTAACAAATTAATATATTGGCTACACTGCTGCTTATGCAGTTATGCCTGCCATAGAGAAACTATACACTAATTACAATATAGAACTATACAAGTTATTAAAAAACATGAGTGGGAGTAGTTAAGTTAGATTATTTTTCTTTAGTTGCTTTGAGACTTGGAGCATAATTAAATTTATTTCAATTTTTTATTGTAGTTTATATTATCTGCTATTTTTGGTATCCCAGGAGTGAAATTCAAATATAGAAATCATCAGTTATTTATTTGTTTATTATTGGAATAGATGACATATTAGAGAAGAATGATGCAGCAAACCTGCAAGTGCTTTGAGAGATACCTTCTAAATTCATAAAGGAGTATAATGTACTATATAATTTTCAGTATAGTCTTATCTTAGGATAGAATATAACTTTTTAAGTATTTATCTTGAATTTGGGTGTTTATTATTTATTGATACGTTGATTATTTTTATTCCTGATCCATGATTTTTATTGTTAATCAAAATTGATGCATACTCACCAAAGCTTGGAGAGATGATTTTTTCACTAAATGTTATGTGGCTATTCTTGCTTGAATCAGTAATTATTATTATTATTATAAACTGCTGTTATTATTTCAGAGCCATGCTGTATCGAGCTTTTGCTCATGTTGTATCTTGTACTCCACTTAGCGCTATTTTGAGTGAAGCAAAGAAGGTTTGTACTAAATAGTCTCAGAACCTTCATCGGATTTTATTTAATTATATTTTATTCTGTATATATTCAGATTTGTATACGAGCAATAAAGCAATATTGTGTCATTTTATTTGGGCAGCTCGTCCCCATGCTCCTAGATGGCTTGTCCATGTTGAGTGAGGATATTCTGAATAAGGATATAGTTTACAATGTCTTGCTAGTCTTATCTGGAATAATGACGGATAAAAATGGTAAGGGTGTACCTTTCATGTTTGTTAGAATTTATTACTTTCCAAAAAAATATTATAGCTATTTACAAGTACATTTGATGTTGCAAGGACCCAACGTGAGGAATGATGTTGTAAATTTATTTTAATAGCTTTATTTCATCCCCCGGGTGGAAGCATAACTATGTCATAAATCTAATATGCATTCGAGTTTTATGTAATTACGATTTGTGACCAAAAAGAATAAAAATTGTCCATTTAGGAGGATATACTGTTTCTTCCTTTTATACTATTTCAAAAAACTGAAAATAACCTTTACTCTTCCTGACTAAGACTATTACTTTTAAATGCGAATGTGATTCTTCCTATTATGGATTTTCACTAGTAAAGAGTTTTTATTCTTAACTCATACCTGCAGGACAAGAAGCTGTTGTAGAGAATGCAAATATCATTATCGGACGCCTTATTCAGCTTATCTCGTATCCCCATATGATGGTATAAAATCTTCCACGAGACAAATTTCTTTTGGTAATGGGACAATCTACCCCCACAAACTCAAGCTCCCTCGATAGAGTGAGATTACGACTTGAAAAATGAAAATCTATGTCCGTGTTCTTTCAAGTATTAATGAATTCTTGGAAAGGAACAAGTTTTCTCTTCTTTTGATTATTGAACAGATGAAAAAGAGGAGAAAGGAAATAAATAGTGCGTTATGAATAATTATTTTAAAATTTAAAAGTAGGGCCTACCAAGAAGGCAGGAGGGAATAAGGGGCGGTTGGGGGTTGATCTCTTTTGCCCCTTCCCACCCACATAGGAGGAAACAAGGTTTTGGTAACCCTCAGGGAATTCCCCTGCTTCTTTTATTCCCTTCCCCTTCCATCTTAGCAATTGCTATGTCCCCTTTACTTATATTTGCCTTAAGGTGACGCTACTTTGCCTAATTGTGAGTAAGACAGAAGGCAGCTTCTCTTTATTTATACTGCATTTCTTACTAATTTGTAATCTGTATCGCCTCTCTGACTGATTTGCAAATTTATTGGAATATTTAGGGGACGAATAAAGTGCATTTGATTGTATATACTGCATAAAATGTCTATTCTATTAGATATAGACGAACCCCTTTTTACCAGATTTCAAATATTTTTGTAATCCTGGATATTATGGCCCATTGGGTGTTTGAATAAAAAGCTTTCATAACCCTAAGGGTTGGCTTAAGAGATGGTGGTCCTCTTTATAAATACCTCTAGCAAGTACATGTCATGGTTCAAAACTCCTAGGAAGCAGTTGGGGCTATGTCATTCACTCGGTGCAAACCCGAAGGGTAGGCTACAGGTTTCTCCATTATCCAAAAATGAAAACTTCAAAATAGAAGTTGCCATTGGCAATAGGGAAATCAATTCTTACCCATGATTACAATAAGTTGAAACCTTTTGCCATATTCCTAGGGGTGCTTATGATCTTTGGAGTTGAGTAGATCGGAATTAATATTTATTCTTAACATCGTGGGTTTTATTTGACCTGTCTTGTATAGATTTTGTGTTCCTTATGATACAATACTGGATTATAAACATCTATTACACATTTTTCTGTTTCAACTTGATGAAAATAAAATTTGTTGACATGCTCAGCTGATTCGAGAGACAGCGATTCAGTGCCTTATTGCCATGTCTGAGTTGCCCTATGCGAGGATATACCCCATGAGAACTCAGGTTCTTTCATAAATTTTGATATGATTCGTATATTTGTACTTCTTTCTACAGTTTTTACCATTTATACTATTCTGCAGTTAAATATTTTCTACCTATTAGAAGCATTTTTCCATGTTATTAGTTCATTGAAGATGATTGTGGAGTCTTTAGACTTTAAGTACATTTATCTTGATTGTTAATTTTACCATTTGTCAATGCGTGTCTCACTTGTGAATTCTTTCAATTCTTATTCCTGTTTATAGGTTCTACTATCTATATCAAAAGCTCTTAATGATCCAAAAAGGGTTGTTCGTCAAGAAGCTGTCAGATGTCGGCAAGCGTGGTCTGAGCTTTTTAATCTTTAGTGCTGTTTCTTTCAAGTCTGTTTACAACTAGTTTTTGGGAGATAAAATCTGATATTTGTTTGTTGGGTCTGTACTTCACCAAATAGGGCTTCAATTGCATCAAGAAGTCTTCACTTCTAAGAACACGTATATGAGTTTTACCAAGTCTGGTTAGGTAAGATCAGTTGCCTCATGTTTATTGTCCCCGATTTTACATAAATCACTATCAATTATTTTGGTCAAAGAAAACTTGACATGCTTCAGTAGAATTTTCCTTCCAGTATTTTGTTTCATTTGACATTCGTGATTCGTGTAAGATGCATAAGAATTGTATAACCAATGAGCTCTAGCTGTAGTGGTATCCTAGGAGAAAGCTGGTCCACATGGAAAAGACTATGCAGATTAGATAAAAGGGGAAGAAGAAAATAATGCTTTACCTTCGCAAGGGATCTATGCTGGCCGGCCAAGGCAACAAAAGCCACAAGGGATTGCAATACTTGTATAGAAACCTCAAGAGTTGGGGACAAAGTTCAAATAAACTGGAGTTGCTAAACCTAAGGATATCATTGCCAAGCTGAGATGCTATTCCTGGCAGCTTATTTACGCAGCCCAAAACTGCATTACTAAGGATTGAACACTTGTAAAATTGCAACAATAGAATCCAAATTAACCCTAAATCTAATTACATTATTTATGATGCATAATTCATGATTAGTGTTAAGTTCCTTTGACATGCATTCCACATAAAAGCTTCTAAGGAAAAGGAACAACCGAGTAGATATACCAAATACATGAACAAAGTTTAAAGGCTTAATTTAGCTCTCTGTCCTGTCACCTTTGTAAAATCTTACCTCATTCCTCAATTTGCCTGTAGGTAATCTAGGTCTCATGCTTTATTTACAGGGCTCGAAAGGGAAAACGGCCCTACGAATTTCTCCTCAGTTAGCGGCCTGCAACTCAAGTAAACTTTGCCACCTGGGCTTGGGTAGCAGATTTCCAAAAGGTTAGTTTGTAACATTATTGGGCGTGACCTATAAAGATTGAGTACCTATTGTGAAGTTAGTAACTAATAAAAATGAAAAGTATATATGGATCAACAATTAGATGGACCATAAAAAGTTACTAAAACTACATCATGTATTCATTTGTAGTCATATTTTATCTAGTACCCCCCTTGATTCTAAGCTTTCTTTGAACTTCTGTATGATTTCGTTCCTACTGAGTAGCAACAAGTAGATTTATGTATTGGAAAATGTTTAAACTTCAAGTCAGAAATCTTAGTTACAGCATTATTTTCCACATTAAGGATGAGGTTAATTAACACCTGGCAATATGCTTGCCTCACTGTTCCTTTAGATATGAAATATGTTTGTTAAAAATACATATCCGTCAGCACTAGAAGGAGGCCCCTCAGTTCAGCAGTAAGACTGTCATCTGATTTATTTGAGAAATCCTTATTAAGTGGTACTCATTCAGCCCCTTAAAGAGGGGAAAAATTAGGTACAAAAAGAAGAAAAATGAGAAACTGACTAGGCCTGACAAAATTTCCAAGAATTAAAATCACATTACCTATTTTTAATATGAGTTGTGTGGGTTTGAACCATATAGTTATGGGTCAAATATAGGTCTATCCATATTTCAAGTTTACCATTATTATGATCCAATTAAATAAATTGTTTATGATATTTAATTTTTATATTATTTGCCCTTCTTCTGTCTAATGTTTTATACATTCTTCCTTGTACACACTATAAAATTTTTAGATTTTCTCTCTACAATTTTTTATACACTATAAATTTTTTTACACAAATTCTAATGTCGTACTATATGTCACAATTTTTAGAGCACCTTGAAATTCACGTCCTAATTGGCGGGTCGTTGTGAACTCCAAGTCAGCTTTCTTTCCTTTCCTTTACTTTCCTTTCCTTGTCTGTTCTGTTGTTTTGAGTTTGAGGAACAGATGTATGCTATGTGGACCAGATGTGGCACCCACAGTCTATATGATTATCTAGTTTGGATATGTTTTTCATTTCAAAAATATAGTTTAAAATTTTAACCAACACAATCGTTAAAAGTACTTCAAAGAAACCGGCTAAACAATGCTGCTGAATGTTATAAACTATCCAACAAATACTACTAATAAACATACCAACTCCTTTTATAAATTGGAAGAAGTAAAATACTTGCTCGTTCTGAAATATAACATCATTATTTATTTTTCAAAATATATTTTCAAACTCAAAACTAATATAATAAAAAATACTAGTAGTTATAAAATTTATTATTTCGTAATGTTCAATGGTTCTAATTAATTTTAAGTTTGAAAGTGTGTCAATTTGACTTAAGAAAATAATTATGGAACACGTCCAAGGAAGGAAGGAAAGAAAAAAAATGAAAGCAGCTAAATTAAAATACAATCAAACATGTGTATGTGTATGTGGATTGAGGATTTGAACTCGAACCCTCTTGGTTAGGGTTTGGATGGGGGAAACGGTGCAAACAGGAGTCACGCGAAGGGGAGAATTTTGGTTAGAATTCACAGTCACCATTGTTGAGATTTCGTAAAACAGAGAAGGAAGTTCTGGGAAGGAGAAGAAAGCTCAAAGGTTCAAAGTTCAAATTGGCAGGTAAAATCGTCAAAATTGGTAAAGTTTATCTTTTATACTGACGTTACACGAGTTACGAAGGCGGCCCATTAAATGTTAGTAATGATGAAAATTCGAATGGGAAGCGTCCAGATCAATTCTTAGACATTTTACCAGATTGGGCTTTTCGGTTGGATTTTCGGTTTTTAGACCGTATTGTTCAATTTCAATCCTTTATTGACTGAGCCTTTTACTCTGGACATTCAGCCATTCCCTATCTCATCTTATGGACCAAATTGGGTATATCTCAATTACTTCTTGTTATGGGCCTTTAGTAAATTCTAATATCATGGACCATTTATAGTTTTTTATTAAACATTCTGTTCAACAAAAAAATAGGGGGCAATTCTATTCTGTTGTGCCGTCGGTGGTGCCGGTGGTGGTGCTGACTGTGGTCAAACGGTGAGCAACTGAGAGTCTCTCTTTGTAATCCTATTCTGTTGGTTGTTGGCAAGTTGCATGGATCATTGTCATTATATTTGATTTGTCGATTCCCCTTTTTATTTTTCTTGTTCTTTTTTGTTTTATAATTTTCGGTTATTTTCCTTTATTTATGGTGTATTTGTATTTATCATTTACTTTTTGGACATCTAGTAAAAATGTCTACATTTTGAGAGGAAATTATGTAAAGACAATGTCTTGCACTTTAATTACAAGTTTTTACAATTATATATTGGGAAAAAAATAATAATTTATCATAGTTAAGTTTAAATATATTAATTAAAACAATGTATTATTTAATAATAAAATATATGTAATATTATTAATAAATGAGTATATCTATACTTATATTATATAAAAAGGAAAAAATAGTAACACTTTTCACGTAAAAATATTAGTGGAATTGGAATATATTCTTGGAAAACTTATAATTTCTCTAGTCGTTCTAGGTCAAAATTAAACCCAAATACCTTAACTCCGCTCCCTCGCCGCTGCAACCTACACGTCGATGCTCCGGATCTCCGGTAACCGCCTTCAAATTTTGACCCCCCTCAAATTTTGTTCTGGTTCCGCCACTGGTTGTACCCACTTGCTGCCCGCGCTTCCTGACACTGTCCCTTTGTCTTATACAATCTAGCATACCAGACTACACCTCAACTGTTTCTTGACCTAGCCCAATTCACTGTGCACGCTTATCCCACTTTGATTGCTTCCACATGCATCAGTTTTGCATGCTTCCTAGCTCAGCATGTCTAGCACTATCTTGTGCACATCTCAACACACAATGTTGTCACGCAGCCCAACGTCCAGTGTTGTTTTCAACCTCACGTAGCCCAGCACAGGGTGTTGTCTTGCTCCCAACATAGTCCAACACTAGCTAGCACCGAACCCATACAACATTTTGGCACGCTAGGCCCTGCCTATACCATGCCCCGATCCTTGCCAAGCCTTTTCCCCACAAACCTTGGTCTTTGTTGTTGTCACTGAATGTTGCATCATCTCGCACACTGATTCCCAACATTGCCATCAATGCCTTCTAAAGGTGCAAGGCATGCGTGCCATTGCGCACACGCCACCCGCATGTTGCCCACATTCAATGTTTTTGCCCAATTCATGCCCAGTTCATAACTGGGTTTTTGATCCAATCCAAGCCACCAATTCCAATGTTAGCATTGTTGTCAGATGAGCCCAACAATGCCCAAACTTGCCCCCCACATTGGTCATGACATCCTGGTCATGACACGGGTGGACTTCACGGACCACATCTCCCTTATAGTAGCACTTATGAAAATTTTCAGCATGCCACGAATAAATATTAGGTGTGTTTGAGGAGTCATAATTTAGATCTCATGGATCTTATATTTTTCTGACTAGTGCTAAATGTGTTTACTAAGTGCGCCCAACGCCCCAAGCTGTCGCCTGCTGCCACATGATGTTACACAATGTCGCCCAAGATGATTGTCAAATTGCCTTGCCAGAAGATGTTTTGCCCACCTAAATTGAAAGCCAAAGCTAAGTTTTAGCACACTGTCCACCATTCAGTATGCTAAGTCTCGTGTCAAGTGAACAAGGGTCTAACACACCCATCCACTTTCACATTTTGGTTTCTAGATTTTTTTTATTTCATTAGTATTTATTTACGAATAAAATGTTCATCACATTTTATTATATAAGCTCTACAGATTGAAAAGGACTCTTTGCATTCATTTCATTTGGAATTTAAATAGGATAATGCATTAATTAATTATCTAACTAAGAGCAAAGCTGTCATTAAAAGCAGAGTTATAAAATTATTCAAGTTATATTGGGCCACTTGGCCCATACATAAAATTTCCCACTTGTTGTTTTGTTAGAGTAAGTAGTCTCTTTTGGGAGGCAGCTAAGGCTAAGGGCAGGAGAAGAGTGGTAGTTGGCAGGGAAGAAGAGGACAGGATATTTGGATTCGGTCATGTCCGTGGCGGGTGTTCCCCCGAAGACCGACAGACCATTTCTCGGAACTATTATTTCTTTCACCGATGCGGATTATCCCTCGGAACCTATCGAGCCGCATGAGGGAGCGTTGGTGATCACAGCGCAGGTGGGTTCGGTAGATGTGAAACGCATGATGATAGACAATGGGTCTTCTGTATGCATCTTGATGGGCGGAAGATGGAGGTAAGGCAGGAGGCTCCTTTATATGGTTTTAGCAACGATCCGGTCAGAGTTGCAGGCACCATCGAACTCCCAGTAATCTTCGGCACAGCTCCTCAACAGGTAGAAATAATATGTAAATTTTATGTTGTGCATGTAGATTCGGATTACAACGCCATATTGGGAAGGCCTACACTGACCGCTCTCCAAGCGGTAACTTCCATTCCTCACTTCAAAATCAAGTTTCCCACGGCACATGGAGTCGGAGAAGTGGCAGGGGACATAGATCTGGCCCGACGATGTTATAGAAATGCGGTTATTTCCTCTGGAGTGGGGGTCAGCAAACAGAAATAAACCATGGCAATTGAGATCGAGCCCTTCACTGAAAGCAGCTCGGAGCCATTGGTGATTCCTGCAGGAGAGACGGAAGAGATCGAGCTAGTCATTGGAAAGCCAGAAAAGACAGTGAAAATTGGTTCGGGTCTGCCAGAACCTTTTCGGATAAACCTCATGGAGCTCTTTCGTTGCTATGTGGATATTTTTGCTTAGGAACCACAAGATATGCCAGGGATTAGCCGAAAGGTTGCTGAGCACAGATTGGAGGTGGACCCATCGAAGAAGCCAGTTCGGCAAAAAAGGCGAGTCTTTGCACCAGAGCGTCAGAGAATCATTGATGAGGAGATCGCCAAGCTGTTGGCTGCTGACTTCATCTACGAAATTGATTATCCATAGTGGATGGCTAATGTGGTGTTGGTGCAGAAGCAGAATGGAAAGTGGCGGGTTTGCATCGATTACACCGACCTGAATAAAGCCTGTCCGAAGGACTTTTATCCTCTGTCTCATATCGATCAGCTCATCGATGCCACTTCGGGGTATGCATTACTAAGCTTTATGGATGCTTTTTCAGGTTATCACCAAATATCCATGTGCAAGAAGGACATTTCGAAGACTGCATTTATTACACACCGTTCGGTGTACGCTTACAAGAAGATGACCTTTGGCCTTATAAATGCTGGAGTCACTTACCAGAGAATGATGAACTTCATCTTCAACAGGCAACTAGGGAGAAACATGGAAGTCTATGTAGATGACATGATCGTGAAGAATATGTAGGTTCAGAAGCACTTGGACGATCTGGAGGAATGCTTTCAGACTGTCCGTCACCACAAGTTGAGGCTCAATCCAGCAAAGTGTACCTTCGGACTCGGTACAGGGAAGTTCCTAGGGTATCTGGTCAGTCAGAGGGGAATTGAAGCCAATCCGGAGAAGATCCAAGTCATTCTTGACATGAAGACTCCTCAGTCGTTCAAAGACGTTCAACGTCTGACTGGCAGGATTGCAGCTCTGAGAAGGTTTATGTCGAAGTCTGCGGAGAGATGCTTGTCGTTCTTCGACACATTGAAGGGGCCGAAGAATGCGAAGACGTTCCAGTGGACTTCGGAGTGTGAGGATGCCTTCCAAGGCATAAAGACATATCTGTCTTCTGTTCCTTTATTGGTGAAGTCTGCCCCAACAGAGACCTAATATTTGTACCTTGCAGCAAGTTCGTTGGCAGTTGGAGCAGTGCTGGTTCGGGAGGTCAGTGGGAAGCCGCATCCAGTTTATTATGTCTGAAATAGCTAATCAAAGAAGTCTGAGCTAATAAGATTTAAAAAGGAGGATAAAAAGATAACAGGGAATAATTAGGCGTTGCCTTTAAAGCAATTAATATAATTAACTACTGGATATATATATATATATATATATATATATATATATATATATATATATATATATATATCAGAAATGATCAAGAGTAGAATTCTTAAGTAGTAGAATGTCTTAAATAATAGAATTTTATCAAAACGACGTAGTTTTGATAAGACGCGGTGGCATTTTTGTAAATACATGGTGGCATGGTATTTACAAAAATGTCACCGCGTCTTATCAAAACTACGTCGTTTTGATAAAGTTCTATTATTTAAGAGAGTTCTACTACTTAAGAGGTCTACTCTTGATCCTGTTTATATATATATATATATATATATATATATATATATATATATATAGAACTAAGAGGATGCATGGATTAATTAATTAGAGTAGTAAGGCGAACCTGATCCAAAAGGATATTTCTCATGCTTGCAAGCCGTCGATGCAATTGATTTATTTCCATTGAATTAGAACTTAGGATTACATATAATTTATATATATATATATATATATATATATATATATATATATATATATATATATATATATACAAGTGTGTATATGTATGCACAAGCAGAGAATTGATTAATTAAAGGGTTGAGTGAACAGATGAGTCTAAGTTTGGAAAGGCCAACAAGGGTTTATATAATGTAATTAAAGAGATAGAGAGGAGGAGAGAGGGGGGGAGTGGGGGGTGGGGGTGAAAGGAAAGACAAATTAAGACGACAAGGCAAAATTAGTCATGTAGACCAGAAAACAAGGGGAGTTCCTAACATTAAAATATTAATCTTGCATTAATACACCAAAAAAGGGTCTATTAATGCAGGATTAATATATATATATATATATATATATATATATATATATATATGCTGATTCCGGAATCAGTCTCTTTTAGAAACATACACCCTTTTTGGGTTACACGTTTTGCAAAATAATAACGTAGAATTTATCCCAGGAGGGCCTAAAGTGGATGGAAATACTAATTTGGCACACGAACACCACCAAAAGGATATGTATAGTATTAGTAATTAATTAACAACTTCATATATTATATTATGATCTGGCAATCATTTACGGATCTACACTTGGGCAAGGGTACTGGTCAGTTGACCACCCATAGTTATTTTTATTAATTTACTATTAATATGCATGGGATTTTAAGAAATATATAAAAGTATAGAGAGAAAAAAGTTGTCCACCCAAAATAAAGAATTAAATTTGACATTTTAAAGTCAATTTAAAATATTTTTAAATTTAAACTATAAATTTTTTTGTTACTAATAGTACTATTTAATTAGATAGTAGTTTACAATTTTCATGATTGTGCTGTTTAAAATATAACTATTTTATATAAATTTAATTTGAATTTAAAAAATTTCTTAAATTTATTTCAAAAAATCAATAATGACCTTATATTTTGAAACGAAGGGAGTATGACTTGGTACTTACATTGAGAAAGATGTATTTGATACCATTAAAAATGAAGCAATTAAGAAACAATTTCAAGAAATGAAATTATGATTTTGTAATGAATTTTATGCAACTTTGGTTTTATATTTCAATTATATATATTGTCATTTATAATCATATTTGTTAAGTTAAAAAATTGATTACCCTTAATTAAATTCTTGCACGCGTCCATCACTACCGGCAATTGGCATCAAGTTTTGCAAGCGGGACAAGTATAAAACCCTCAAATCATAAATGGCACATATGCAAGAAAGGGACATGCTCCACTCATACATTTTTGAGATGTTTCAAAACTAAAAATTTATGTTATATAATTATAAGATGAATATTATTTTTTGAATTTAATTTAAAATAATTTTAAATTCAATACTTATGTATAAATTAATTTAATTTTATGCAATACATTTATAAAATTGCAAACAATCTAAATTAGCTCATTTCAATAGGTTTATGAATCACATCATCAATTTAAAATATTTTCAATTAATTTTAAAAAATCAAAATATATATATATTGAAACAGAATGAGTATAATTTATATTCAAGTAATGACTAGAGTCTAGAATATTTTGAGGATGAATTATATTGAATTGTTTTAACTTTAATTCAAGAGAATAAAAACGGAAATGTTGAGTGCATGCCAAGTGGTTAAAGTTGTTGTTATTTCATAGGATTAGTGATGTGAGACATGATTTGTAACTAACATGCTAGATCCTCTCTTCAATTTCCTTCCAAATCCGTCAATATTGTAACACATGAAAATTGGACATGAATATATTTGAATTTCACCTATTTATATTTTTATTCGCCCTCACCCCCCATCAATTAAAATTTTTAATTTCAAACTTGGGTCTAAAAAATTAAAATAAGACTCTTAAATTAAGATTTTAGTAAAAATATAATTTGAAAAATAGGTCAACATGGATCCGACATATAACCATTTAAATTCAAACCACATAACCCATATTAAATATAAGTAATATGATTTTAGTTCTTTAACTGACCTATAACTATTTTGTGTAATCCAAAATCAACCCAAACCTATTTTTTGTCGTGTTTAAGCAAAATATTTGATATTAATGAGTTCTGGGCATTGAATAGGGAAATAGGGGATGTACACCCACCAAATATGTCACAAGAAGTTCGACATAAAATTGTTTAAAATGAAAGATTTTGTCATCCCTTTGAACGAAAGCCCATATCCAACCTATAGGTCCATGATAAGCTGCCAAATTATCAAATTCTTTGAACTACTCCTAAATTTTTATAAATAAAAGAATAGAGATTTCCATTTAATAAATTACTATTATATAAACTTAAGGGCAAAAGTGTAAAAAGGAGAGGCCCAAATGCATGGAAGCGGCTTCAATCCCATTCAAACTGCTTGAATCACACTACTGTTTCCCTTATTTACATCTGACCCAGTGGCTGGAGTGCTCGGATGAAAAGCTGACTGCCTTGACGGTTCTCCTAATTATTTTAGGGAGAGAGGTGAGGGCTCAACAAGGCTTGTGTCAGTTTCCCCTATGCTCAGCTGGGACATGCCTACTAGTTCATCTACATTAACTGGTTCTTTGCAAAACACCTTTAGGACGAGATGTCTCTGCTCCTTTCTCTTCTTCAAAAATGGCTGCATTCGGTGGCCACAATGGGAATGGGATAGGTAAATATGCTGGGAGGATTACTGGGGGAATTTCGGCTTGGGATGCAACACTTTCTTTGGAATCTTCAATCATTTCATGTTGTCTGTCTTCCATGGATTCATAATCCGTCTGGAGACAGAGATTCAATAAAGGCAGAGAATTCATGTTATCCGTTTCTATTGCTTGAGAAGGGAGCATGAATTGTTCATCCAAGACAGGTGGTGCTTCTGTCGCCTGAAACAACATTATGGTTAAAAGATTTGGAACCAAAAAATAATTTTATTTTATTTAATTAGATCACAACTAGTTATGTGGTTGAAAAGAATGCATTAATCATACTGGAGAAAGTGCAATTCATAACATTGCGGAATTGAATGCATCAGTACAAGGTGATGATGTATTTTCACATCAAACACTCAGCAGACGAGAATAAAAGATGTTCATAAATGGTGAAAAGCCTGCTATGCAAACTCTATTGGAAGTGAAAACCATAGTAGCGTTTTGAAGCATACACACATTATTTAATACAAAGAAGAAAGACAAACCATATCCGAAACCATGTCAAAAAGACTGGATCTTCTCTTTCTCCGACTACCATTGCTCTGCCGAATAAAGTACTTCTGGGCATGGCTTGCTACCTGGGTCGGAGTCCTTGATACGACAAAATTGCGCGATATGCCACGCCAATCTCCTTTCCCCAACTTCTGGAGACCAAGCAGGAACAGGCGGTGCTCCTCTTCTGTCCATGGAATGCCTGGAAACAAAATCTAGCAAGCTTATTTAAAAAAGATATAGGGTAATTTTATAGAAGAAGCAAGCCGAACTGCCAAAGGTAATAGGAAAAGCTATGGAACTTTTCCTTAAGAAAGTACTTGATATTTCTACATATATGCAATAGTTGCAGAAAAAATAAGAGAACGGAAAGGACAAAAGGAAAATATGACATAATAATATAATATGCACAAATTAAGTAATTTCCAAGATCTATATTTGCATTTTAGAACAGAACTTTCTAGATTTTGAAAAGCTAAGGAGATGGCACTTTGAGTCTAAGCACATCAAGTGTCAAACTGTGCAGTTCCTTGGAGATATTTGCCAGATATTGTTCTAAAAATTCCCGCCTAGGTGCTAGGTCCCCTGACGCCTCATCTAGGCCCAAGGCGACAAAAAAATCCTTCCAAGAAATTAGACGGGAACTAGGCGGGGTTTAGGGGGAGAGTTTTTTTTTAATAACTATCCAAATTAGATCTTGATATATTTATTTTTCTAATGATTTACCATATTCATAATACATGTTGTAGCATATCAAATCACAACAAGAAGTAAAAAATATCAAATCAAAATGAATAATTTTATTATAGTTGTAATTTTTTAAACTTGTACCAACTTTAAATTATATAAATGATGATATATTTGTAATATTTAGTTTAATTCAATATTATTCTTAAATTTATGTTTAGTTTCTTAAGTTTTAATATTGAATTGAATTCTTGAAATTTTATTATTTAATAGCAATTTTGTTTATGAATAAAACTAATATATTAAAGATATGTTTGAACTTTTAACAATTGCATGTTTGTGTTTGAACTTTGACATTGGCAATATGGATATGTGTTTAAACTTTAAGCAAAAGCTTTTATTGTCATTATTATAAATTGTTTTGTTTTATATTATTGTTCTGTTTGGATAAATGTAAGATAAAATATTAAAATTGGCTTAAAATAAAAAATCATGCCTAGGCCCCCGCCCGCCTCCCGCCTCCCGCCTAGCGCCTTTTAAAACATTGTTGCCAGATAACCTCACACACACAAATCCAATATCATGCAAAATAAAAGATTTAATGTGAGATTGCACGTGTCATATTGACATCCGAACTGCCATATCAATCTAGTGTACCATTCTGCACTTATTCTATAACCCAAAATAGCTACATATTAGTAATAATACCCACTTATGAAACCTCAAAGTAGCCAATTAATATAAATTTCACAAGCTAGAAAGAAAATAAGTAATTAAGACATTGTTGCTCAAGTCTTTGTAATAGGTCTTTTGTCTAGATCACAATGGGAAAATAATTTCTTTGATCATGGCAATCCTAAATATGAATCATATGTGATGGCAAGCACAATTTTACTTTTACTAAACACCTTGTATACCCTGTTTTCTTCCTCATTCAATAGGAAATTAAGTGAACAATTGCAAGTACAACAAGTTTACTAGCAATAGCATAAAGGTTGACAAAAAGCATCAGGCAATAGTTTTCTTTTAAACTTTAGGTTCTAATATATTCATCCACTTAACTAAGCTCCTGAATTACTTTCTCCGTTACTTTTGGCATGTGAGGCATACATCCAAGACTCAACTGATCATAGTGAGCCACCGTGTGATGATATATTCACGTATATACACTATCCATAACGGAATCCTATATTCTTTCATTATTCTCGTTTGAGAGCTTAGTTTACCAGTTGTGGCGGGTTAGCTCAGAACTTATAAATGAGATGAGAGGGAAGAAAAGGACAATGGTAAGGATTGAGCTCAAGAGGGGGAAGAAGGGAGAAGAAGAAGAAGAAGAAGAAGAAACCTATACTCACAAGGAATCGATAGAAACACACAAAAGCACACGGATTTATTTTCAAACAACTCCACTCTATTCATTATGTTGGGACTACAACACTAGTATAGAAAAATCTAAGAATTAGAGACCAAAGTAAAACTCTAAAACTACCAAGATAAATATCCTACCAAGGACATAATTCTAGTTGCCTAAACAACTTTTAATATGAAAGTAGAAACATAAAATACTTAAACAACCTAATTATAACCTAAACTCCTAATGTACTATAATTACATAAAAGAAACCTAATTTAATCTTTAGTCTAATTGCATAATAAGACTCAAAAGATAAAATTCTAAACTATTAGAGTTCTTGTCCATGCATCACACCACAATATTTGCATCAGCACAACCATAAATGACCAGCAAAATGCTTATCACTAGAAGAACTTCAACAACATTACAATCATGGCATATGCTACTGCAGCAGCTCATGCTCATACCACCCAATACCGCCACCACTTTAATTGGTCCCAACTCCCAAAGTACCAATAATGCATGCATATTGATTAGAGATCCATTAGGATCTACTTATTAAGAATGAGTGTGTTATACGTCAGTTAGGGGCAGTTACATTTTCAGATCTTTTCTTTTTCCAATTTTGTTTTTAAAATTATCTCTAAATTTTTCTCCCATAAAAGTACTATACCCAAACCTCTCCCACACCAAATTTACCAAAGAATTGACCAAGGGCCCCATTGAAGGGATTTTATAGATAAAGAGCCTGGTACTAGTGATTTTTTATTTTTTAAAGGCTGAAGGTCACGGTTCCTAACACTGATTTATACTAAGAAACCACCAGAAAATCTCAAAGCATATTATATGACAAGTAACCATTAGTGTCTCAATTTTAATTTGTAAATGGAACTCGAGGAAAGTGCATGTTTCCAAATTATAAAGTTTATTTTTTTATAGATAACAACCCAATTTAAAGGCTGACCTATTAAGAAATCAGTTCTTCAGCCAGAATAAAAAATTCAAGTGTTTACAAATGGAAGAATATTAAGTTGAATAATATTACAATAATTATTTAAGTTGTCTGGCATAAGAACACTTACAAATGTAAGAAGTTATTTCAAGAAATAGTAACAATTAAACTAAGAAACAATGTTAAGCTTCACATACTGTCAAAATTCAATATAATGATATAGAAACATGTCTAAGACTACATAATGTTTTCATCAATTAAACAAAGAATCTAAATATGCCATATAAAAACACGATCAATGACACAAGAAATATGGAAAACGAATGAGTATGGATGACAACAGACCACTGAAGGAGTTGCTTTACTCATGGAACGGCTGAATAATAGTATGCTTCCTTCATCCAAGGAAGCATGTGGTGCAAGCATGTCACTATTGGAACTTGAACTTCAAACTGGTGAAACTACCAATGAATATGACCCGTGTATAGATCAAAAAGTGTTTATGTCACCATTGGAACTGGTCAGATACCAATGAGTATGACAAATGAATAGATCACGAAGTAACATAAAAGTTCCTAAATGAAATGAATCTTTTGGTGCAACTTCAGCTCAAAAATGGTTGACAAATCGCAAAGGACAGAAATAATTGCTTTACGAAAATCCAAAACCAACCAAAGAAGATACTACAAAGTACAAACCCTATTTCCTTTGGGTTCCAACAAATAGTAACTAGGAAAATAAATGCCCAATTAAAATCACAACCTCTTTTCTTTAAAAACAATTAAATTTGCAGTTATGAAGTACTTAAAGCAGAAGTAGTAGATAGAAAATTCAAATAACAGAATGTTGTTAACGTTCCCATTAAACATCAACAGATAAACAGATCACGCTGGTTTTAAAGTGAAAAGAACTACGATGAACCTACAGTCACACTACTAAATTTTTACACGAGAAAATGCAACTTTATAACACAGCTCTTGATAATAGAATCAATTCATAAGATGACAAGGATAGCAACAGTTAATAAAATTATAACATTTTATCATCACGATGCAGTTGTATGTAGGAATACATCTTCCATTTAAAAAATTTTTATAAAAAGTTATAGAAAAGCATCAAAATAAAAATAAAAGAAAAAAATTCATAAGATGATAAGGATAGCAACAGTTAATAAAATTATAACATTTTATCATCACGATGCAGTTCTATGTAGGAATACATCTTCCATTTAAAAAAAATTATAAAAAGTTATAGAAAAGAATCAAAATAAAAAATAAAAAAAATTGAATGGAAATCAAGTCAAACCAAAATGTGAGGTGATAAAATCGTCAACAACCCCAAAAAAAAACCAGCAACACATTCATCTAATCTCATTTCACTCAAAGTTGTGAGCAGCTGCTGCAGTGATAAGATTGTGCTAAGGAATCAGCAAAACATTTCTTTTGTCATCGACTCAAAACTAAGTACTCCAAATTAACAGAGTCCAATAGTCAATTTTATCCAAATTAAAAGTGTAATTATGATCCCATTAAAAACAAACCAATCCTTGTGAGTACTGAGTGGTGATAATTAAAACAAGTAATTTAGAGATAGGATTTTACCTTTCTTGCGTTCGGCACGGCGATTAGCGGAGCAGGAAGCGCGAGCCGGATCATCGGATAGATAGCCGTCGGGCAGGTGGATCGGGTCGCGAAGAGATTCGGAAGAGGGAGAGCCAGGAATGGGTGAAGCGGCGGCGGATGAAGAGGAATGGTAGTGCAGCGCAGAGAGGTTGCCCATACTGGCGCTCTTCTTAATGATAGAACCGCCATCGGTGAGTCTTACCCCGAAGAGCTTTAAACCGGCACCAGAGCCGGAGCCAGCAGCCCTGGAGGAGGAGGGGCAGGTGCGAGAGTTGTGGCCGTTGTTGCTGCAATGAGAGCATCGTCGAGTCATTGGCTCGACCACCATCACCGTGAACTCGGCGTGTCCTCCAACTAGTCAATTGATTCAATGATTCTAGTATTTATATTTAATTTATGAGTGAGGTGTGTGGAAAATTAATGGAGAATTGAGTTGGTGGAGGAGAGAGAATTGCATGCGCAACTGAGGTTTTTATTTTTAGGATACGATACGATGATGGGGAGTAGAAAAAAGTTATGTGAGGTTAGAACTGAAGATGACGAGGAAGAGGTGATTAATTTAGGACTCGTTTTAAGTAGTAAACCTTAAATACACTACTGTACTAGTCCGTCCAACACATCGGATAACGTTCTGTTCTGTTTTTTTTACCGTTTATAATGAGTTTTTTAACTTATTATTTATAAAAATAATATTGATGTAACATTTTTAATTAAATATCTTAAAAATAATCGATCTCACCTTATCAAAAATAAAATGCCAACGTAAAATACCAACTTTTACGACGTCTAATAAAAATATAAATAGAACAATTATATTATATCTATCTAACAAAATACAATTGATTTTAAATTTTTTGCTCAAATCATTTGAATTATCGGACACCGCTAATATATATATATATACATATATATATATATATATATGGATGGATACGAATTTACAGTTTAAAAGAAATTGGTTCAATGTTTATTCTTCAATTCGTCTTGAAAATCACCGTGACAATTTATCACTTCACTTTTTTTTTATCTTCATCATCTCTGGCCTGGGTAGGTAGGTAGGTCCAGGTTTACACACACACAGGTAACCAACGTGTCACGCATGCACGGCGAAATGTGAATATGGGAAGAAATTTCTCCCACAAATTTCTTGAATTTTAGTAAAATTTCATATACAAGCGTGCTGCTGCTGCTGCTGCTGTACTCCCCCAACATTTATTTCTTCAACCTAAATTCTAAAGTTTATCCCACTCCCCTTCTTCCTAACCACCCATATCACAAATTGAAGGAAGGAAACAAAAACAAAAATCAATAATAATATTAATAAAAACAACATTAAGATATCTAAAAATCAAACGCAGATTCTTCTGTTATTTCACCGATAGCTTCGATAACTGGGACTGTACATACAGCTCTCAGCATATGCTACTAGATCTAGTGGTCGAGGGAGACGAGTTGCCAAACCTACAACAAGTCCTACCATCAGCACATGTTTTTCATAATATTCCAAGGGAAGTAAAACAAATCTTACCAAGTTCATACGCTTTGGCTGCCACATTGGCTGCAATATGGGCTGAAATCTTTCTGATACTAGTGAATGGCGGAAATATCAGTCCCTTGTCAATGTTCTCTTGTGTAACCTCTGCTGCTAGAGCCTCCGCTGTTCCAGTAAAACAAACATGGTGGATGTGTAATGAGTTGTAGACGTAAGCAACAAAAGTTACAGCTCAAGGACTCGGATGCTTTTTTTCCCTTTCCAAAAGGGCTATTATTACCATCTCTAGTGGGGTTTTAGGCCTTCAAATTGAGCAAGACAAGATTCGTATGAAGAAAAAGAAAAAGAAAAATAGATGTAGTTTCATGAACATACAGGCTGCCAGCAGCATGTCATCATGAACACGGATTGCGCCAGAGATGATCAAACCCAGACCCAACCCAGGAAAAATGTAGGCATTATTTGCCTGAATGAAAAAAGAAATGAAGTCGGTCCCCTATATTTTATTATTAAAGTAATAGTATTGAACTGAGACTTTCCAAAAAAAAAATTGCGTCAGTATCGAAATGACCTGGCCAGGCACATAAACCTTCCCTCTATATGCAACAGGGTCAAATGGGCTCCCACTGGCATAAATAGCACGGCCCTAAAATAAACAAAATGAAACAATGAAATCAAAAGCTAAGCATAATCAAAAACCAAATTACTATGAACATTAAATGACTTAGATTGAAGAGTACATTTACATAAATGTACTAGAGTAAAAAACAGATTGTACACAACATTACCTTACTCCATGTATAAGCATCTTCCGCTGTACATTCTGATTGTGAAGTTGGGTTGGAAAGAGCAAAAATAACAGGTTTCTGCATGCCATGATCAGTTGTAGCAATGTCAGCTTTATTGGAGGATACTGCATTCAGTAAATAAATAGGTGGACTTGAGAGAAAAAAACAACATATGCATTATGTAATACCTCATTGAAGGATGTCATAGCTTCCACCACGTCTTTAGTAAATGTTCTTCCTACTCCTGATGATCCAATCAACACTGTCGGCTTGATTGCCTGACAATACAAGACAAGGAGATGAAGAGACTAAACTACCTGTCTCACACACGCAACACACAGGAGGGGAGAGAGAGTTGCTTTTCACACCTTGACAGCATCCACAAGTTCTTTAACAGGTTCATGTTCATGGGCCCAGGGTTTCTTGAAATGTTGAAGTGATTCCAAGCGGGATCTAACAATCAACCCCTGCAGATAAGAAAAGAAACATAAGTTCTTTATTCAAGATTAGAAAGATAAGGATAGTACTTTTCAGTACCTTTGAATCCACTAGCCAAATCTTCTTGCGGGTCTCTTCTAATGGGGTTTCCGTCTGCATAAATTTTAGTTATATACACCGCCAATATGTAATATAGTTTGGAGCTAGCTTGAAATAAAACATAGACAAATGCAAATAAAATTTCTGACCTGTTTTGACATCTCAAGAGCTATGAGCTCTGCAATACCGGTGCCGGCCTGCAGCAACCAAGAGATGTAAATGAATCCAAAATAGATAAATATATAAAGGAAAATAACATGAAATCTGAAGTGAGTGAATCACAGACAAAAGGGAATGAAATGTGTGAGTCAACTTGAAGATACAAACAGTTCCAAAGGAGAGCAAGGACTTGAAGAGGGAAAGGGCTATGCATGGAACAATCATATGCTCACAGCTCACCAATTCACTAAATTTTGTATTTTAATTTGAAGTTTTAACGCGCTTGTCACAATTGCAAATTTACAAAAATAATGAAAAGATGCATTCTTTCAACAAAGGTAGTAAGATCAGACCTCGCCTGCTCCAAGTAATAGAAATTTTTGGTCAGCTAAGGTTCCACCAACTAACTTTAGTGCTGCCATAATCCCGGCAAGCACCACGGATGCTGTTCCCTGAAACAAAGTAAATAAGAAAATATTACATATAGGTTGCACGAAAAAGGGGAGTAATAAAGCATACTTCAAATAAAAGCAATTTGGGTGGGGGCAGAGAAAGAGAGAGAGAGAGATCATTGTTACTACCTGTATATCATCATTGAAAACAAGATGGGTAGCGCCATACTTTGCAAGAAGATCAAAGGCATTGTGGTTTGCAAAGTCTTCAAACTGTGTAATGTGAATGAAATAACTAATTATTGTAAGAATCAGTAGTCTAAACATTAAATGGGGAAAAAACTTAGAAAAGTGACCAACCTGAATGAGGACTTTCTCCCCATAGTTCTGCTTGACCGCAGACATAAACTCATGGAGAAGTTCGGCATATTCCTGTGAGAAGACAGAAGATTTAATTCAATATTGAAGAAAACAAATTGGTGACTATTAAGCATGCAAGGAAACTAATAACCTGCCCACTAGCCCTCCTTTGCCTCAGCCCAATGTAGAACTCATCGTTTAACAACTTCTCGTTGTTTGTCCCCACATCGATGGTTATAGGCAAGCACTGCAGATGATTCAATAGATATTGTAAAGTTTTCTTTTACCATTCTTGATACATATAGCATAAAAAATGAGAAAAGAAAGGAAACAACAATGTGGATGTTTTCCTTATAAAACAGTTACTTTCTTTCCCATCCTTAGACTATTGATGGCATGCTCTCTTTTAAAGCCTTACTTGCTACTACCATTTGTACACACATAACTATCATGGGAAGAGCTAAGAAGCAGGGGCGCCAATCCCTGCTTCACTACGCACCGGGTGCGACGGGGGTGCGGCTGTGGTGCTTATGGGGTGCAGCTTTTGCAGTTGTCGTGGAGGTGCGCGTGGCGGTGGCAGTTTTTTGTAATTACGAGGAAGGAAAAGAAAGGGGGAAAAAGAGATCGGTCAGGGAAAAAGAGGGGAAAAGTAATTGACTTACCTTACACCACACTGCTGCAAAAGAGTAAAAGAGAAAAGACTTAGACCATGTGAGAAATTATCGGCAGCAAATCAACGGAAGCCTATCGTCGGTAGCAGATTGGCATTGAATCGGAGATATTCTCTTTCTTCTTTCTCTCTTTCTTCGTTCTCTTTTCTGTCTTATCTGTATGCGACTTCTTTCTTCTTCTTTGCTTGTGACTTGCGTGTTCCGACTTTCTTTCTCCCCTATTTTTATTTTTTTACATTTTCTCTTCTTTATCTTCTGTTGCGCTGCATTGCTAGGTACACGGATACTTGGATTATAAATGTACTTCTAACCTTATAATATGCTAAAATTAAATATTTAATATTCTCTTCTTCTTTTTTTCTGTTTTTTTTAATTTTACTGAATATGTGACAAATGGGATGGCAATTAATAATTACTGAATTAAATATGTGGCTGGAATTTATTTATTTATTTTCTGTTTTTAATTTCTTGAATATGTGACAAACGGGATGACAATTATTGAATCAAATATGTGACTGGAAATTTGGCAATAATACATGCGCTATTTTAAGTTTTCCTCTTTTGCTCTTATTATGTGTTTTGTTTAATTTACATGAAGTATTCTGTATCCCCCGCACCGGAATCCCCATATTTTAAAATTTGGTGAATCCCCGTATTCCCGCACTGTGCACCCGTATCCCCGCGCCCGAATCCTGACTTCTTTGGGGAAGAACCTCAGTTTCAGGAGATAAGGTCAAGGATTGGTCATGAAAGAAAGATATCATAGTAATGTTGCCACTCTCTCTATTCATCTTATGCCAAGTTGGAATTAGTAGAAGTACTCTTTCAAAAAATTAGTAGTGTTGTACTTACAGCAGAAGGACGAATACCGCCGAGTGCAGTATACAAAGATAGCTTCCCTACAGGTATCCCCATCCCCTGATAACATAAATATATTATTAGTATCAAGTCACATACACGCGTGCAGATATAAACGGCCAAGATAAAACTGTAATCTAATCCAACCTTTCCGATTTAAAGCCAGTTTGCTTTAGAATGGGGTGAAATAACATTAATTTAATCAAGCCATATAGGAATATCAAACACCTGGCAGCCAAGGTCCCCAAGCCCCAAGATTCGCTCCCCATCAGTGACAACAATGACTTGAATTTTCTTCTCAGGCCAGTTCTTCAGCACCTCAAGAATTTTCCCCCTGCAAAAAGACTACCGCTAATCAAATTTCAACATGATAATGAGAAAGTATTGCAACCACAAATTTGGGGACTAATATGGAAGAAATATATAGAAGTATACTTTTCCTTCAAACTGATATAAAGTCCCTGAGGACGCCTGAAGATGCTCCCATATTTTTCGCATGCCTCGCCAACAGTTGGAGTGTAGACAACTGGGAGTAGCTCCTCAACATTGTCAATAAGAAGCTTATAGAACAGCCTTTCATTTCTTTCCTATAATCAGAACCAATACCAAACGGAAAGTACATTTAATTGCAGCACATAAACAGACTGGATGGAATAAGGACTTGAAACAAAGTTCAAATTAGCAATATTGATGATCTTCAAAAATTAAGCCATATACATCAACATAAGCTGCATGGGGCTAAAAGAAGAAGCCTCAGCAACTTAAAATATGGAAAGATTTTTCTCAATAACTTTATACACAATTAAGCAGCACAAAAGTAACTAACAATTGTCTACACAATTTACCTGAAGATCCATCATGGCCATATATCTCTGCAAAGGGACTTGATACTGGCGTATGGAGTGCATCAGTTTCTTGACCTGGTTGTAGATATGGGACGATTTATAAATGTTTACCCGACTTCGGAAACAGGAAAGATAACTGAAAATCACTGAAGGTTCTCTATGCCTCGCAGTCCATGTCTACTTACTTGGAGCTCTTGATTTACAACAACCGGGGGAAGAAGACCCCGTAAGTAATGGGCATCCCTTTCTTTCTCGGCGAAGGCAAGTCCTTTGTTGAAGTGAGGATCCCGCAACAATGAATACCCGCTGTAGGAAAAAAGAAATGGACTCTTATTGGCTCAATATTTACTTTTACTTTAAATATATACTATTATACACACACATTGTCCAGAGTCAACAAAATGTTTACACTTATCCATATAAAACTATTTTAAAAGCATGATCAGAAGATTGTAGCTCGAAATGCTGGAAGAATCAAAGCTCTCATTTTGAGTGATCCAAGATCAATAGAACTCAAATACTTCAACCAGAAAACCATATAAACAACAGAACCGAGATGACAAGATAGAAAAGTTAAAAAGACAAAACTAGATTATTACTACATGTTTTTAGGTATGCAAGTAATTTGAGAAACTACAGGTCAATACAGTTTTCCTTTTCATTAGTCACTTATTTAAGTCTTTTAAAAACTCAACCCAGTGAGAAAGTAAATCTAACAGTGAGAATCATCGACTTACTTAAATGAACACGCGTTGGAGAGTGGAGACCAGACACGCAGGAAGAAAGAACAAACTAGATTGTTTTCAAGGCTCTCACTGTCTCACAGCAATAAAATCAATACTGAGCATTAAAACACCAGGGAACATAGAGGCATTGAAGTCTCAGAATTATTTCGTTTTAATTTGAAGAAATAACTTTAAACAAATACATTGTAATTAAACCTAAATCACATAAACCCTCCAAAGAGTCCCATTTTGACTTTCTGAATTACATTCTAAAACTCAAATTTGATATTAGTTCATCTAATTTCTGTTAGTATAATCGTACTTATTGTAAACCATCTAAAAAAGTATAAATAATAACAAAATTTGTTATTTTCACAACTTACGTGAATCACATCAATTTTCTAAATGGAAATATTTCACGAATTGATTTAAATAATGAGATTTTTTTTAATTATTATTATTATTGGAACTGAAGGAGAACCAAAAATATCAAATCGAGTAATTAATCTATTCTAATTCCCAACATATAGGAAAATCAAAATCACCGCAAGTGCAAGTTGCACGTGATTTGCAGTATGAGATCATACCAAGACAAGAAATGGATTATTATGGCAAAGACTCAAATACTCAAGAGAGGAAAATAACTTAAGGTTACATAAAAAAGGGTGATGAGATAAAGCATAGAAATCATTGAAATTTTATAAATGATCTCTTACCTTGCAACAGAGACAGACCAAGGAGTGATGAATTGGTCTTCGGTAGCACTGTCCTCGCCGTACACGTCCTCAACACCACCACCAACGGTGGATTTGGAGTCGGAATCGATCACGGGAGCACCATCTCTCATTTCCTTTAGAGTACTGTCCATCAAAACGGTGACGTTTCGTTCTCCAGACCGGCCATTTGAACTCGCCGCCGACACCACCACCACAGGAGCTGTAAGCCTTCTCTGCGATTGTGTTAAGTTCCTGGAGAAAACCACCCCGCAAAGCGAATTGTTCTGTTCACAAAAGGAAAAGCAAATTGATTATGTGAATTTGATTCCAACCAACGGGTAAAGCTAATTTATTTGGGACAAATTTGAGCATATTGGAAATGGGTTGGGTTTAAGTTTACCAGGAAAGCACTTCCATTAAACGAGATCATGGCGACAATAATTTAGAAATTAAGACGTCGAAGTGTTGAGCCACCGGAGGAAAAGAGAACAAAACAGAGAAAATCTTTTTACGGCACCTCCCTCCCCTTATGTATTGCGAGGATGGTGCCACGCTCTTGAATTTCTGGAACTATACAAACAAATTAGTTGAGCTTAATGACCAAAATATCCCTAAACTTTTTTTGGTTGGCGACTTCATTAATCATCTGGTCACATCACGTGGGACCAACAAGATGTGATGTGGCCTGGGGGGTAAGAGCATATCCTCAATTCCTATTTTTTCTCAACTTAAATTTTGACTAAGGGTATTTTATTTAATTTTAGAATTAATTGATGTTAAATAAAAAATTATGTGTCAAAATTTAAGTTGAGAGACACAACGAGACACAACGAGACACGGAAAATTGGGACAGAGGATCTTCTCTGTGGGGTTAGCCCTTTTAGATGGACAAAAATTTTATGTGGACTTGAAAATTAGATATAAGTGTATTTAAATTTGATTTATTTGTATTTTGACCCTTAATAATTGGTAAAAATATAAATAAGTGAAATTCAATTATACTCATGTCCACTTGGACACGAGTGTATTTGAATTTTATTTTTTAATGGGGTCAAAATACAAATAGATAAAATTTAAATATGCCATATTTTCATGTCTATCTAGAATTTTTGGTGGACTAATCCTTGTCAACGGTTGTGATCAAAATTCAAATTAAAATTATAAAAACTCTATGTGAAGATGAAAATTAGACATGCGTGTATTTAAATTTCACTTATTTATATTTTGATCTCAATGGTGGATAAAATAAAATTTCTATTTGGACATAAAAATTGAAAATGAATGTATTTGAATTTTACTTAATTATATTTTGACCCCCAATAGTGGATAAAAAAATAAATAGGTGAAGTTCAAATACACTTATATACCTCCGTCCCATAATAAGTGATCCACCTAGAAGAATAATGGTTAAAAATATAAATAAATAAAATTTAAATACACTCGTATCTAATTTCTATGTCTAATTAAATTATACTCCAATTAATTTGGGAAACGTGATCCACGTGGAGGGTCTGGTGTTGGGTGGGAATTTCTTGAAATTTGCATCCGGAAGTTTGTCATTTTGGTACGCATTTAGTGAGTTACTGCAACTACAAGGTACTCCCTGAGTCCCCCCAGGTATCGACTGGCCCACAGCTACTTGCAATCTTGTTTACACACACATTTAGTGAGTAAACATGTTTTATCTCTAGTAGTATAGAATAATGTTATGGCGATAAATACAAATATAAAATATAAAATGATACTAATTGGTACTCCACCAACTATAATTAGTTTTTACCATCATATAACATTTTTGTGTCATATGCTATTACTACAATATAGAAAAATTAGCAATAGTCCCGTGCTTCTGACACTATGGACGTTGAAATTTATTCCAAATTTTGAACGATTTAAATGATTTATTGAGTGAGCGAGAAATTTAAAATTATTTATATTTTATTAGATAGATGGATGGTGGGATTTATCCCAAACTTTGGACGTCTTAGATGATTTATTGAGTGAGCGGGAAATTCAAAATTATTTGTATTTTATTAGATATAATAGATATAATTAGATATATAGAATATAGATAAAGATAGATAGAATTAGATAGATTGTATTTTATTAGATAGATAGATGGTGAGATTTATCCCAAACTTTGGACGGCCCAGATAATTTATTGAATGAGCGGGAAATTCAAAATCATTTGTGTTTTATTAGATAGATTAAAAAAATTAATTATTTTTTAAAAAAGCACAACAATTTGTCTGGCGATCATTTTGTTGAAAATAAGAATTAAACAAGTGGAGCTTCTTTAACACATTATAATTAGCATAAATTATACTATTAATTGAGCTTAATATTAACATAGAGTCTACTGAGATGGTTTTATTGAAACTGATTACTTTATTTATTTCAAATAATTCTAGAATTATGAATTCTTATAGGAAGAACAAAATATTAATTACTACGGTCGGAATCTAATATTTTGAAAAGCAAATATGGGATTTGTAATTCTCGTATTTAAATTCAATAATTGAAAAATAAGAATTAGTATAGTTCATTAATTAGTGTACAATAGTTCAGTTTTTATTTAATTTGTAAAAATATAAGAATTAAAGAACAATTAATTAATTGGAACATTCAGTTGTCTGGTGGGTTGGTTGATTCAAATTTATATAACATACCTATTTTGGGGATTAATTAATACTATCTTTAATTCAATTTCCATCCATATATTTTTCCATGATGTGACTTGAGGGGGTTAGGAATTGTTTCAAACGGTAGTAGATTCATTACTAGCTGATGTTAAATTATTATTTTTTTAAAATTTTAATCTTTACCGTTACTTTTTATTTTTAATAGTATAAATAATGTATATTCTATAAAAATTTATAATACTCCCTCCGTCCCAAATTAACTGCTCAGTTTTGACTTTTTAAAATCAAATTGACCATTTTTAAAACTAATCTTTTTACTATTTTTGCTAAAATATAGGTGAAGAGATTATAACCAAAAGAAAGTATATACAATTTATTACTAATCCTAATTTTTATAATTTTAGAAATATATTTATATATGCTTAATTATTAATTCTAAAAATAGTCAATTTGACTTAAAAAAGTCAAAACTGAGCAGTTAATTTGGGACGGAAGGAGTAAAATACATATCTTATGAATCATTCTCGTATAAATATATTTGAATGATCTTAAAATTTAAAATTGAAGGATTATAATATTTAAAATAAATTATTAAGAGACTGTTCTTAATAATTAATATTTGAGTTTCTATCTTAACGATTAAAAGACATTAAAATACAATTTTTTTTATCAAATAAAATTTATCTCTAATCGAATCAAAAACAAATAAATTAAAAAACATTCATACACAAACAAACACCTGCTGAGTCACTCAAGTTGTGGGATGTAGTTGATTTCAAATTAAATTTATTTCTTCCGTTTTATAAAAATAAGTTTATTTAAATAAATTATAGATATTAAAGGTATATTTTTATTTGTAAACATATTAAATTAGTAAATTGTGTAAGCGAAATGATACAGTAAATTTTTAGTACTAAATCATTTTTTCCTTTTGTACATTAAAAATATTATACTAATTTTTTTTTGGCTATTTTGAATTCGAACCCCCGACCGACCTCACCTCACCTCATGGGTGAATACAGACTCCCACTCGGCCACTCCCATTGATCTAGTACTAGTAGTATTATCTTGTTTGGAAGTTTAATGTTTTCAAGCAAAACGCATACATGAATGCGAAAAAGAGTGTGAACCCAACCAGAACTAGAGCCACGTGTCCCATGAAATCCGGGTCATATCCAAAATGGTCTTGCATATACCAGTTGATGGTTGGGTCGGGCTCCATTCCTGGCACTTGGATAGTATCCTCCACATCACCGAACTGTGACACTATTAATCCGTAAACAGTCCATGCTACCGGGCAGATATAGTAATACCAAATCCACCACTTGGGAATTTTCTGATTAATGGAAATTATAAAAGGAAGAAGAAGAGTTAAAATAATTAATGCATGCATGATCGGACGGAACGGAAAAGAAGAATTTACTTACTGGTTTGGGGATGTAGAAACCGGAGAAAAGATTGAAGAGTGAAAAGAAAGCACTTGAAAGTATTGCGGCTAGTTGGTGATTTGGTGTGATGGATACAGTCATCATTCCGTAGTATATGAAGTAGAGAAACGTGAAAAAGTTGACAAACAAGAACCACAAGAATTTAGTGGCCGTGCATTCAAATCCCACCATTGAATACACTATTAGGGTATAACATATGGCTTGAAGTAGCACATATGGTATTTCTACAACTACCTGCAATTAATGCATTCAGATGATCAAAAAACCATGCATCTTTCTGGAATATGCATGCATGCATGACAATTATATATTTAGTTGAATTGATCACTTGGACAGACGGATCTCCTCTTTGCTCACCTGTGCCATCGCATATGGTAATGCAGAGTACATCCCACCACATCTTTCACGATAAAACACCCTTCTTTCTATGCCTACCATCGGCTGCACTGTCGAGCAATTATTAATTCCAACAAACATCACAGAATTATACATGGCCCCGATGATTGTGGTCAGCTCATTTCTTCTTCTCCTAAACCATGCACAGGCCAGGCCGTATAGAATTAATTAATGAAGGTTCAATTTGGCAATCACCTTTTAGCCATCAGCCATGCATGTTGTATTAATAGAGGAATTGAACAGGAAGACAGACATATCGAGACAGACGAAACCTTACCTTTTAGCCCCAACTTTCCAGAAAACTGTCCCGACTGTGACTGCACAAATCAAGGTGAACAAGTATCTAACAAGGTTATAGTCTGGAGTTCTCCAATAACTAAGCCATTGTTTCCATAGACAATATTCAAACTGTTCCCATACAGACTGAGAATATTCTGTACAGAAATAAAGGTCTTTAACCCCTGGAGAAGGTGTGCTCAACTCCTTCACTAGACCCTTATTTCTTCTGCTCAAATACAGGCACAGACATGATGAATTAGCTTCAACCATGACTTAATATATACCCCATATTTAACCATATAAACTGCTATATAAATTCTTCACTCACTTGTACAAACGTGATGATGTGTAGTGCTGGGAAAAATCCACTCCAAGTCGGTGTTCTGCGGCAACTGAGCTTACTTCTAGCATCCATGTTGCTGGATTGTATTTTTCTTTAATTTTGGGAACCCCAGGAATCTCCTGCAATATATGTTAAAAATCTTACTTGCATTTCTTCAAGTAAAAAGGAAAGATTCTAATTAACTTTTCACATGATTTCTTTTCCCCATTTTTTTTTCTTTTGAAGTATAAGTACGAGAAACACCTCAAGATATTCGATAATTTTATGAGAATTCCGGCCCAGTGGTCCCCAGTAGATCACTTTCCCCCCGCTTTTCAGAAGTAGCAACTGATGCACAACATGATATGATGAGAAAGAGAAGGAGAGAGAAACAGATGAAAAGAAAGAAAAGTATGGGTATTACGTCATCAAATGCTTCAAAAATGTCAATGCTAGGCTGATGAATTGTGCAAACAACAGTTCTCCCAGTGTCTACTGTTTTTCTAACTGTCCTCATCACAATGGCTGCTGCTCTCGCATCAAGACCAGAAGTTGGTTCATCCATGAATACGATTGAGGGATTAGCAACAAGCTCAACAGCTATTGTTAATCTCTTTCTTTGTTGAGTTGACAAACCAGTGATTCCTGGAAGGCCCACAATAGCATCCTTGAGATCGCCTAGTTCAACCAGATCGATTACTTCATCTACGAATATCTTATATAAAAACAGATGATATAGTTAGAATTTCTATCTCATTTCATTGTATAGTTGTGATGTGAATCATCCCAAGTGTTCTTACCATCTTTTCTTGCTTGGTTACTTCTTTAGGGAGACGAAGGAATGCTGAGTAAATTAAAGATTCGTGAACAGTGACTTGAGGCGAGTGGATATCATTCTGCTCACAATATCCAGAGATTCGAGCAAAGGTTTCTTGTTTCTTGGGAAATCCGCAAATTTTAATTTCACCTTCAATGTAACCACCAGTTTTCCTTCCGGAAAGAACATCCATTAATGTCGTCTTTCCAGCCCCACTAACTCCCATTAGTGCAGTCAGAACTCCAGGCCTAAATGCACCAGTTACTTCCTTAAGTAATTGGAGCTTATCCTCATTCTTTCCTAGTTCCTTCATATTCTGTCGAAATTAACCAAAAAAAATAGGATACACAGTTTACTGGTTTCTTTTAATTTGTGTTTGTGTGCGCGTGAGAGGGAGAGTGTGTGTGTGTGTATATGTCAAACCTGGGGCATATCCACAAAGTAGTTTACGGAATCAAAGGACATGACAAGTGGAGTGAAGGGAAGAACCATCCCTCTCTTGGGAGTAACACCTGTCGCTGCAGCCTGAAGCCCATTGGAGTTGGATATACTACTCATTTGTTGAACTGCCATTTCTCCTGAAACAATTTATATCATGTAAGGAAATACAAATACAAATTTACTTGCTTCAGATTAATCTAAGTTACTTATTCAAATCTCACTTGAATTGATTCCATCAGAAGAGGATATGGATTTTGGGTGTGACTCTCTCTTCAAACTAGTGGTTCCAAGTCTTGATGTTTCTGCATTTTCTGTCTCTTTGGATATTGTAGCTTGCTTATTTCCAGGAGCTAGTGTTATCAACAAAACGATTGGAAAGATTAGATAATATTGTAATGAAGAGAGAAATCCGTCTTTTATCTCATACAAAATTAACTTTAGAACTTACCATTTAAATATGTGAGAGCAAATGTGAAAAGAATGTTAAAGAGAAGTACAAAGCCAAAAAGAGCAGCTGCGCATATCCAAACCCAATTTGGGTCAGCCTTGAAGTCCAAGTCCTTTAACACTGCAACTCCCAAACTGGTTACGTTGTCAGAAGCCTGCATTGTATGAACCATGCTTAGGAACTTCCACTACTTATTGCATGAAAAAATGGTAAAACTCTTTCCTAGCTAGATATCTTTTTCCATAACATTATGTCTTGTTGATTGGAGTAGATAACAACGCATCTAAAAAAAAGGGAGGAATAGTATAAATTGCATACCAATTTCTTCATCCATCTTGGAGCAAGCATTTCATTTACGGCTAAGGAACTAAAAGCGTAAGGTATAGGTGAAAGCCAGTAAGCCCACTCCAACCAATTTGGAATTTCATCTGTCAGAATGAAAGAAATTGTTGGTAATTTATTGGATTAACTTATTAGGTAAAGCAATATCTATGTAGATGTCTTGTATTAGTCTACTTTACACATGGTTCATAATTTACTTCTAATAATAGGTAAAACCTTTACAGTAGATTATGTTGTCTTTATACTGTTGAAGCATCCAACTCAAAACCAATGTGGAATGATTGAGTTACCCTTGGCCCATATGGGAGGATTACGGATGGATTACCTGCTTTAGTACCAAGCATCCAACTCAAAGTAGCTTAACAATGCGCAGAGTAGCCGACATGTATGGTTGTAGATTGAGTCTCAAGACTTAAGTATATTTTACATGAGATGTTGACATACTTAAGAAATACATGGATAAAACATGCTATTTTTGTCCCTTTTATCGTCCTTTTTTGGATTTACGTGTCTAGACTGCATGTTTATTTTATTTATTTTTCTTTTCTTGAAGGATACCACAATTGATTGCAGGGATTTGTACTGATTACTAACCTTTCGGAAGGATGAAACCCATAAGAAGTAGAAAGAGAAGAGTGAGACCTCCGCCAGTGTTTGCAATGAGGTTCGTTCTGCACACTCCACAAATTAATTTAAAAAGCCCAGCAGCCATTTGCTGAATCAGAAATATCAACAGCAGTTGCTTGAAGAACCTGAAAATTCAGAGGTGGTGGACAAATTCTCATTTTCTTGGAGCAAATTATCAACAGCATTCTTAATTCAAATTTTCTCAGACGCCAAAAAGTTGCCCAGAAAACAAATTGTGAACTTGTGCCATTTAGTTAACATTAATTACCTGCTAGGTTCTGGGGCAAATCCAATAGTGTAATAGGTTACGACCATCCACACGGTAGATTCTAATACAGAGATTGGAATATTAAGCAGAAATGTTGAAAGTGTGAAAGTCCAGGGTGGGTGGAAGAGAAGATCTCTCTGCTTGTAAAATACAGGAAGTCGTTGCATGACGAGAACGAGTTCAGAAAAACCATTGAACATATTGGTGAGCATGCTGAATGAAAGTGCACCGATATAAACTGCCCCATCATCTTCATTCCTCGTGTACAGTGTAGTCCTCATAAAAACAGTTGCCGTGATGATTGCCACAATGATTATTTGAACCATCTTGAACACATATATAAAAGAATTTCTCTTTATTAGTAACCATTCTTTGTTAAATGTGGTCTTCAGTAGCTCCTTTTTAGGGACTAAATATTTCTTAAAGACTAGAGCAGCTTTATGGCTTCGGGGCTTATCATATGGGATTGAGAGCTCCTTCTCAAGGTCCAGGCCAACATTAAAACGTTTGAATCGACTTGCAAATTCGGTGACAGATATGTATTCATAGGGTCGAGTTCTATCCGCCCAGTATTGTTCTTGGTCTTTTCTTGAGGTAAGCTGCCAAAAGTAAAGATGTTAAGCACTGAATTGATCTAGTATGAAGGCAAGCATGCATATATGCACAATGTGTATTATCTGCCTACCTCTTGCAAAAAGTCAGCTGTTCCTTTTCGCTCTGGACACTTGAACCCACAGCTCTCAAAGAAGTCAACTACATGGACTTGTGGGCCATGGTAAACAACCTGACCCTCCGACAGGAGGATGATATCATCAAAAAGATTGAACGTCTCAGGGTCTGGCTGAAGGAGGGACATCAATATTGTAGCCTGGGTTAAGTGGACAATTTGCTGCATGCACTTGACTATCTGAAATGTTGTGGAGCTGTCCAATCCCGTTGATATCTCGTCCATAAACAGAGTCTTTGTGGGCCCAACAATCATCTCTCCTGCAAGTAAGTAGAAGAATAATAATTCAAAAATGGAACAATCTATTGAGCAATCCATTGCCTCTTGATCATGAAGAATTGATGAAATTCTTGATGAATCATTTGAGAAAGTAGAAAAAGAAAAAAGCTAACCAGTTGTTAGTCTCTTTTTTTGACCACCGGATATTCCTCGTTGCATTTCATCCCCAACAATAGTGTCTCGGCATATGTCGAGTCCCAGTATCTGAATTGTTGGAAATAACAAAAAGTTATAAATTAAGGTTTATGAATTCAACCAATCAAAAGAAAAGCTTTCTATACAAGTGTTTAAATTAGGGTTTCAAAAGTTGTTTTCCAACTTACCCTTAGAGTGTAATCAGTAATTAAACTGCTTTCAACTCCTTGTACTGCAGTTTGCTTTATTGCCCAAGAAGAAAAAAAAGCATTTCAAAACATGTACACTTGAGAAATTATTGAATGGTCCATATAATACGGTATTACTATGCAATTTGTTACCTTCATGAAAAGATCAACCTCAGGATTTGGAAATATTCCCGCCTCTTTTTCTTTCGTTATTATCTCAGTTAGGAGTTCTACAAATTATTCATCAATGATCAATCCCAGTAAAAACAAAGTTGTGTGTGTGTGTGTATATATATATATATATATATACACGGTCCGGATCTTAAGCTCACCATTTATCTAACATACCCTGCTCACCCCCTTTAGCGACGGACCGGACGACGATTCGATCCGTCGCTATAAGTTCGGTCCGTCGCTATATGTTGTCCGTCGCTAAAAGCTAAGACGACGGTTCTATATATAGCGACGGACCGAATCGTCGCCCGGTCCGTCGCTAAAGGGGGTGAGCAAGGTATGTTAGATAAGGGGTGAGCTTAAGATCCGGACCGTATATATATATATATAAGGAAAATGAATTGATGAATAAATGTTGATAAACGTTTTATCAAGGTTAGCTGCATGTCTAATTAAGTACCATATCTTGCTCCAACACCCTGGCACCTCGCAGAGAAATCTAGGGTTTCTTTTACTGTCATTTGTCCATCATGGACATCATTTTGGTTAATGTATGTTGATGTCTTCTGTGGCACAAATTCATCAAGCTTATGTCCATTATAAGTAATTTCTCCTCTAACCTGCAATTCCTCATATATATTTAGTTAATTACGTACATAAAATATAGTGACTTTACTTGTAATATTATACGATATAAATTGGGAGCTTTTAACATTGAAATGGTGGAATACAACTTGTAACAAACCTTTAAGCTAGAGTCTAACCTTCCAGCCAAAGCCAATAAAAGGGTTGTTTTCCCAGAAGAAGGTGGGCCTAATAGCAAGGCCATCCTGTAACATTAAAGAAATTTAGCCTATTTATTAGTATTGTAATAAATAAGCAGCTTGTGAGATATCAATATCCATAATTTATGCACATAGATAGATACCTTGATGGTTTAATAATCCCAGTTGCATTTTTTAGAATCATGAGTTTGGTTTTCTCCTCCAATTTAATCCCAAGGCAACTCAAAGCAGTTTCAGCAATGTTCCGGGCAGCATTTAGCAACGTAGGAAGTGCTCTATTGCCAACAAAGCAATTGGATTCCACTGTTAAATTCTCAAACCTAACCTCTACTGTCGGAAGGTTGATCCCCACCCTGCAACCATAAGCAAAGTATTTAAACAGAATAAATTTGTAAATCATAAGGAGCTGAGCATAGTTGTATTAATTATGAGTACTTCACTGACTCTACTCATCTACATACGAGTAAACTATCCAAACTCAATGGAGTCAAAGTACACAGCTTGATGATCAATCACAATTAGAAAATTGACCTCTCGTGATATGGCCTGCCGTAGCACAGTAAGTACATATCCTCTATAAATTTATCATATGGAAATGGGGTTAAATGAACTTTTGGTAGCTGTAAGATACTCAACTAAAAATAAACAAAACTGGTTACTTGGATGCGTTCTTTTTTTAAAATGCAAAACAAATATGGCTCAAAAAACAATTCCACCATTAGATATACTGCTATAGTTTAAAAAGGACAAAATTTTCTGTTCTCGTCAATAAGCTTTCTGTTGTTACAGCATCATCGGACTTTTGAATACCCAAAAATCAAACTTGGATATTATGCCTTCATTTTTCAACTTTTAAAGAAGCATGACAACAGCCAAGACCACAAGTATCCAAACACCAAACTATTAAGCCTTCATCTCTCTTCAGCATTTTGTCGAACATTTTGGGTGCACTCATTAAGTTTATCGTAACCACCATGAGGTCTTCTTTCTAGCTCCAGACTGAAAAATGGTTATCGAATTTGAACGAGCACCTTGCGAGAACGGGAAACGAAAGTTGAGTTTTTTTTTCCCGACTCGTTTCTCACAAGCCAATCCATAATCAGAACTCACGTTTTATCTCGGTTTTATTGTTGGGTAATAGTAAGCTCGATTTGCTGACTTTATTCACGAATTTACGGCCTGGTGGTTCTCTTAGCCATGATGTTTTGAATATACGAATAAGTTAGTACAACCTTTTCGATGAATTTTTAGTGAGCTAAAATGAGGTAAGTGGGTAAAGATTTTATTTGAATATATTTGATTCCGACTTAAATTTGACCCGAATTCTTGGTCTTGCTATGTTTATTCAAACAAAGTTTAATTGTGGTTTGAAGACTTTCACGTTATATAAGCCACTAAAAAATCAAAAACCTATTGCTTTAATCTGATAAACCCAAATAATATTAGTGTATACTGTTGGACTCGATTCAATATCCTCTACCTCCGTCACCTATACATACGACCAAAGATCAAGCTACTTGTTTTTTTTTTATTTATAAAAATGTCACCCGCGGTCCACTTATTTTTTTAAAAAAATTCAAAAACGACGTAATTTTAATAAAAGACTGATATTTAAGGATAAGTGCTCTTGATCCTTCCTATATATATACTGGGTCCCGTGCCTCCGACACTGTATAAACGGTCAGATTTATCTCAAACTTTGAACGGCTCAAATGATTTATTGAGTGAGCGAAAAATTCAAAATCATTTATATATATATATATATATATATATATATATATATATATATGAAAAACAGCTTAAAAGTTGAAAACTAGTACAATTAGCAAAAGTTAATTTAACCAAATCAAAAAATGTTTAAATGATCATAGTATGAAAATAATCTGACTTATAAATACACAATCAAATTTAGCTTTGTACGTGCATGGTGCTCCAAAGGCTTCGCATTTGCTATACATGTTTAATTAGTAGTATGAGTATTAATTTAAAGAAATTAAAAACTTACTTATGAATGCGGTGTCTAATCTTTTTCAGGAACTTGCCGTTGTCTTTCTCGGGATCCTTAAAGAGCTTATCGATGAATTGTTGCCGATGATTCATGTCAAGATCTCGGACATCGATCTGCTTGTGCAACATCGTATGATCATCATTCATACCTTTGTTTGCATTACAAGTAGAAGATTTAATGATTCCTCTTCTTAACCTATCATAAGTAGGTAATTTCTCAATACTAGCAGCCAACGTCCTAAGATCATAGTCGTCTTCATCTTTGTCGGTACTAGTAGTACTCCATGATCTAGCACTCCAAAATTCTTCATCTTCCATACTAGAACCGGCCGATCACCCTCTGCCGGAAAATATTCGATCGGATCTCTCTTCCTCACTACCTCCCTCTATAAATATATTATATATATATTGGTTTTACCATCACTATTTAATATATATTGTCAATTAAGAGAGTTGATGAGAAATGAAATGCATTTAGAGAAGTGTTTTAATTTAAGTCGATAACTTGTTGCGACTGTCTATTTATATAAATGTGTGTGTGAGAGGGGAAGGGATGAGGGGGAGTATATTAACATGAATGAATTAATTAACAATTAGAGTATAAGATTTCAAGGAAACTATATATCTAGTCAATTTGAAAGAAGAGAGATTAATTAAGGCTTACAACAGATGGAATATATGCGTATATAATATAGTAGCTAGCTAGCCACTTTCACGTACAAACAATTCTTAATTAAGGGGTGATCTCATGACCTTGAAAACTCCATCCTCCTATATATTAATTCTATTGGTCCCTTTCAATTAAGTCTACCATGCATCGTGCCTTATCCAAAAATATGCAAGTATATATTGAAACCGGGCTTAAATGATTCCTTTATTTAAAGTTTCTTGCTATGTTGAGATTGGGCAAATCTCTTGTGCCGACGTTGACTAAACAAAATCAAGCAAATTATAGGGGTTTAGTTATGTACACGAATGGAGTGCAACAAACAAATGTACGTATAGTTAAATACGTGCTTACAAGTTTCAAGCTTTGTCGATAAATCTGAGGATTAAGGATATAATAATACTACTACTAGGGTTTGGGCAGGTAGCTAGCTAAGAGGCGTTTGCGCCCATCTTCTCGATCATATAAATTCCAAGCTAGCTATATATCTAATCATTTTGTTTTGATAGATTAATATATCATAGATTATTTATTAATTAAGCAGTAAACCTCAAACGCCAGTATAGTATGATGATGGCTGTAGGGAGCAGGCATTGCTTTGTTCACTGCACCATTTTGTTTTGAATTGGAATAATTAAAGAAAGTGTTTTTATCTCTATTTATTTGTAACGAACGACCGAGCCAGGGCCAGGGACAGGGAGTGAGTTTTTATTTTTGGAAAGGTTGGAAGCCCGCCAAATGTACACGTACATATTAAACAATTAATGAATGTTGTTCAAAACTCGATCGACTTATATTCTATGAATACAAGTTGAAGTTGATCCGACTCATAAAAATATAAATAATTAAAAAAATATTAAAGTATAATCTCATCCCTAATTAAAGGTCAAATCCCGAGTCCGAAACAAATCTTGGGTCAAATCCCAAGTCCTAATCGAATCAAATCCATCCAAATAAGGCCTCAAACCACTGGCCCAATAGTATCTTCTTGGGTCATCTAGCCCACCACAGGCTCCCAAAAGGTCATGACTTGAATGTACTATTTGTAGTAACTTTATTTCCTTATATGCATAAATTTTTCCCCCTATCTTTCGATGTGGGACTGGGGTGTTACACTACCCCTACCCCTACCCCTAGGGGTCTATGTAATTTGCTTTTTATGTAGAAGTTGAGTGCCCTCCGTTATAACAAGATGAACCCAAAAAAGAACATAGACCTAAAGCAACAATACTACTTCACCGATACATATTTTTATGATGAAAAATAACATCTGATAGCATATTAAACAATATTTAGTTTAGATTAATGAGTGGTCCATTAATTAAATATATTTCTATATTTAGTATGCTCTCTTTTGAATTATTAAGAAAATATTTATTATGTTTGTAAATATCCCTCCGTTAATTTCACAAAACAACCTTTGTAAACTTTAAGGATATACTCCCTCCGTCCCAAATTAATCGCTCAGTTTTGACTTTTTAAAGTTAAATTGATTATTTTTAAAACTAATCTTTTTACTAAAATATAGGTGAAACGATTATAACCAAAAGAAAGTATATACAATTTATTACTAATCCTAATTTTTATAATTTTAGAAATATATTTATATATGCTTAATTATTAATTCTAAAAATAGTCAATTTGACTTAAAAAAAGTCAAAACTGAGCCGTTAATTTTGGACGGATGGAGTATTTCGTTTTCATTTTTATTCTTAAATTTAACGAGTGATAGTAAAACTGTGTTATTACACTTGATGACATTCTATTTTATACCACTCCATCTCCATGATGATTAAAAAGATGGCTCGGTTTTATGAAACAAAATACATTATTATTCAAAATAACTCTTGGGTTACAAGTATTGGACCCCAATAATACTAATTAATAAGAAGAATTCTGTAACAATCTATCTAATAAAATATAAATGATTTTGAATTTCCCGCTCACTTAATAAATCATCTGGGCCGTTCAAAGTTTGGGATAAATCCCACCGTTCATACATCTATCTAATAAAATACATCTATCTATCTAATAATAATTTAATAAAATACAAATAATTTTTAATTTCCCGCTCACTCAATAAATTATTTTGGTCGTTCAAAGTTTGAGATAAATCATATTGTCCATACAGTACCGGAGGCGCGGGACCCAGCTAGTACTCTTTACATTTTTTGACACACCATTTCGTATCTTTACAAATACCCCCGAGATCACGGTCGGTTCAGTGCTACTGTTCATGTACCATAGAATAGACTACAGTTCATTTTTATTAGCCGCCCTTGTCGGACCCACGCCGATCAGTTTGGAACACAACCAAAATTGATAGATGAACAAGTTGGAGAACAGTAATGTAAAAACTCTAGTAATAAGCAAATTTGTTTTTTTTCCATCAGCCAATTAATAATGTTAAAAACAGACTCTTTTAAAAAATTGAATTTTAAAAAACACTTTTTTTTAAAAAAACAGTTTTTTTTTAAAAAAGACTTTATAAAAATTAACAGATTTTTTTTTAAAAAAAATTAAAAATATAATTTTAAAATTATTACTATTAATAGTATTTATTATTATTATTATTTTGAAATTATTAGTATTATTATTATTATTAGTTTTGGAATTGTTTAGGTGAAATAGTTAATAGTTTTGGTCATTTGTGTTATAATAATCCACCTGCTTGTCATTTCTGTGTTCCACGTAAGCAAAAAAAGTCAAGTCAACTTGCACAGTCAGCATTCCTAACGTTTTTTGGACTGAAAATCGGACGGAATGACTATTTTGTAAATTTTTGAAAGTACAGTTATTTGATTGTAATAAAAAAATTCGATAACCACAATGAAAACCAAACCCAGTACAATGATCAAAACGTTATTTATTCCCGCTAATTAATTACTACTACTACTTAACCCTTTAGATGCGGTAATGAATGTATTGTATGTAGGCTTTCCACCAACCCAAAAGGATAGGATAGCTAGTGCGTTAATTGTAAACCCTTCTTAAAGAAAGAAGAAGAAAAACCGGTGGCCGTATATATATATAAGGCCGGGATTCACTTTAACATGGTGGAATCATGTCAGATCATATATACAGTAGTACTACTACTACTACTACTACTTTTCAATTAATCGTTTAATTAGCTACGTACGGTTGATTACAATATGTTTTAGTGTTTATTACCATTAGTTATGATCATTAACATCAATGAAATAAGGCACATGCAATTAAATTAACTTCAATTCCAGCGATAGCTGTGATCTAATTAACATGCATGATATTACTTTATATATATAAATACAGCACAGCCCCTAATTTGAAATCAATTGAAATGATGACATCATCAATTGGAAAAATCGTTGAGTCCACTCTTAATTTCAGTTGTCTCTTCCTCCTCTTCTCCTTCTCCTCCTCTTCACTTCAGTTTCTTCCCCTTCTCCTCTTCCTCTTCCTCTTCCTCTTCCATTTCCAGAGAGTTCCACTTTCCCCTCTCCTTCCACTTATATATATTCGTATGTTTATGTAGATTTATTGGCTTTATATTCTGTTAAATTTTACTATTTTGTTACTTATCTGACATCGCTTTGTCCTTCTCTTTCCTGAACCACACTCGATTTTGGTTTTGTGGGCTCAAAATCTTATTCGATTTCGAGAACATATCAGGTAATTGATGATTATTTTTTTGTTTTATTGAAATTTTTTGATGTAATTTGTAGGGTTTTTCGATCCAATTTATTCGATTTCGAGAACAAATCAGATAATTGTTGATTATTTCCTTTGTTTTATTGATTTTTTTTGAGGTTTTTCTTTTTTTTTAATGAAATTTCGTTTTAGATTTTGAAGAAATTTAATTTTTTTGTTAGTGAATTCTGAAATTACAAATAATACTTAATCTGAATTCATCCCTATAATGAACGGGAAAAATGAAATCTAAACAAAAAAAAAAGGAAAGACAATAAAGTACATATGTGATGAATATATAATGATGAAAAATCTTTCTTATTCCAATTTTAAAAAATTATATAATCAAAAAATAAATTAGTCTGTACGAACTATCAATTTGTATATAGTAAGTACGTACGTTACGTACTCGGTACTCCCCTATGGATGCAAAATTAATTAATTAAGAAACAAGTTTTTTATTGATAATTTTAGTTTAACAAAAAATTGAAAGCACACGTACAAGCACACATGTAACTAGATACAAGGCAGGCAATAGGAATAGTACTATACGCTATTTACCTACTTAATTTCCCCATTTCACATAAAAGAATGGCGCCCATGGCATGCAACCTTTAATTTCTTTTTCTTTTTATTTCCATGCTCAACAACAATTAATTAATACTATATATATATATATATATATATATATATATAAATAAATAAATAACCGATCAGGTGAGGGCTCCCTTACTTTATTAAAATACAGATATTTTTTTGGTTTTTTTTTAAAACAATTAAAAAAATATTTAATATTTTATGAAACTGAAATTTTTTCATAATACAATGTTTTGGTGGTGATTTGGATACATATACCAAAAAATGGTGGTACAGTCTACACAGACATGTTTTGTTATACGTATCCAAATCACATCCAAAACACTGTATTATGAAAAAATTTCACTTTCATAAAATATTAAACTTTTTTTTTAGTTATTTTTAAAAAAAACCAAAAAAAGCCACAAAAAAAAGAGAGTCGGCATTTTAAAAAGTCTTAACTCAAATGCATTATATTATAGTATTAATTTTGCTTCTTTAATTCTTTATAGAACTTCATTATGAACTCCTCAGCTGCCTCGTCCACGTGGCTATCCAGTTCCACGTCCACGTCACGTAGGGGAAACGGAGAGTCCGTTATCCTCACCATCGGGCTCCTACCAAACCCCGGCAGCGCCGGCGACACCGGTCCGCTGTGCAGCATCTCCAAAGCCTTCATGATAACCGTCACATCGTCGTTATCAGTAGCCGGGGCGTGAGCGCAGGAGAAGAAATTCGAGCTGCTGTTGTTGCCGCCATTGTGTTTGCCGTTTTTGTTAAGGTGAAATGCGGGGCTGTTACTGCAGCTGAACTCGTAGTCTCCGGGTCGGGCATCGAAGGACAGGTGGCGGTTGGGGTGGTGGAAGATGAGGTTGTGTAGAGCTTTTCCGGCGATTTTGCCACGTTTGGTGATCATGTTGAGATGGAGGATGAATTTTGATTTCTTGGATATGCCTTTCCGCAACATGAAGAACAATACTCGTACAATGCTCCATATCTTTTTTGCTGTCACTTCTGGATTTGGTTCCATTTCTATTTTCTGTACGTATTTGTTTATTAAACGATTGATCTTCTGTTTGTTTGAAGAGAATATATAAACAATTTAAGGTTTCGAGTTGATGATGATCGAGCTAGCTAGTTGGGGTGGCGCATGGGAGAATTAAGCTAGAGATCTAGTTGGTATTTAAAGGAGTAAAAGCTTCACGAAACGTACGTACTAAAGCTAGGAGCTAGCTAATACCTGGTGCACCCATATTTTGACTAATTAATTTTTTAATTCATTCATGCTACTGTTTACGTTCTTTAAAATAAATTAAAAATATACTCCCTACTTTAGAAACATATATTAATTGTAGTTACTTAAAATAAATGTATAATTAACTATAATAATGTGTAAATATGTGAAGAATATTATTGTGATTTAGACATAACAACAAAATAAATCGAGTAAACGGGTCAGAATTATTTATTAAACTCTCACTTTTAATAATTAAATTGCATGTTTTTTTGCATGAAATACCTTGATGCCTAGGTATGATTGGTAGACACATAACTTTGGTACTGTAGCTGTCGTTTTCTTAATAAAGTAGGAGTAACTAGCTAGTAGTATCATGTAACGTGTGTACCCCTAATATTTGGTGGAAAGGAATTTACGTTTGTCCTGAGGAAGTTCCTTAGCCAGTGAGGTTTCCTGAGCCACGAGGCCGTCAAATACAATAATAATAATAATAAAAATTAATAAAAATAAAAATTAATATTTGGTGGAAAGGAAGTTACGTTTGAGCCGGGCTTCGTGCAATCATATGCCTTCTTTATATCAGATTCCTTATTTTTGTTTGGGTAAGGCTATCAGTTATATTGGAGCTGGGTAATACTACCATTAGTTATATTTATTCTCAATCTTATTCAATAGTAATCCCTCCGTTCTTAAATAAATGACGTTTTAAAAAAATAAATTTGTTTTAAATAATTTATCGTTTATATATAACTTTTTAAAAGAATACATAATTTATTTTTCTATATCACTTGTATTTTCTCTCATCGTCCCAAGAAATTCTCACTCTTAGTATTAATAGTTTTCAACTTCTCATAAAGAAGTAATGATGAAATTTCACACAGATTTTAATTATTAAATTATAGTACTCCCTCCGTTCCTAAAAAAATTATTCCAAAAAGTTTGTCGTTTACAACTTTCGAAGAGAATAAATTATTTACTTTCCTATATTACCCCTACCTTCTCTCATTGTCCCAAGAAATTATCTCCCTAGCTTGTATTAATAGTTTTCAACTTCTCATAAAGAGGTAGTGATAGAATTTCAAACAAATTTTACTTGGTAAATGATACTTTTCTTAATTCATGTGTCAAAACTTTAAACGACAATCTTTTAGAAATGGAGGTAGTACTTTCTTAATCCATGTGCCAAAACTTAAACAACAATATTTTAGAAACGGAGATAATATTAAATAACTTTCTTAATCTATGTATAAAATCCTTAAACGACACTTATTTTAGAAACAGAGAGTAGTAAATTACATCCATTCTTATTTCTGCTCAATTACTCTCTAATCTAATCATTGCAATTGAAATATAAAACTTCCATAGATTTTGTTGGATTTTTGTGACAAGTCTACCTAGTTAATTGTGCCTCTATTTTGTTGGTAGAAGTTATAGAGTGGAAATTTGAGCTTAAAAGTACTCCCTCCGTCCCAAATTAACTGCTCAGTTTTGACTATTTTAAGTCAAATTGACTATTTTTAGAATTAATAATTAAGCATATATAAATATATTTCTAAAATTATAAAAATTAGGATTAGTAATAAATTGTATATACTTTCTTTTGGTTATAATCTCTTCACCTATATTTTAGCAAAAATAGTAAAAATATTAGTTTTAAAAATGGTCAATTTGACTTTAAAAAGTCAAAACTGAGCAGTTAATTTGGGACGGAGGGAGTAATATTTAAGCAACGATGTTGTTACAAAAACTTACTATCATTTTTAATTAGTTGATCTTTGTTGCTAATACACTAGTAAGAATTATGCACAACTTCCTGCTTATGTTTGAGGGTTTTGTGGTCAATTCCCTGTCGATTTTAAGGGGTTAATTTCATTCTATATGCCCAAATTTTATTTGCGTAAAATATTTACTCTGCTTTTTATCAAATAAAATGTTCTAAATTATATAATACTTTTGTTTACAATTAAGACTACTATTAGTCTATTACCATGATCTTCATGGTGAATTGGTCAATTGAGAAATACTATCAGAATAAAAGA